>OZ010572.1:37123182-37723182 GCA_963932145.1 Acanthosepion lycidas | reverse complement strand
AGGATTTCATTGGACTAAAGTGATGTTTATGTTGTAACTACACATGAGCATAAAGAAAAATGGATGCCAAGAATTTTAAATTTAATTTTTTTTTAAAGATATGTTTTGGGTTTATAATCTAATTTGATTTCATTTAGTTTCTTTTTGTTTTTATCACTTATTATTAAATCTCCTACATTGTGAAAATAGAAAATCTGCCAAGAAAAGCGAAAAGGTAGGAAGAATCTGGACATAAATTTATTGTAGATGATCTAGTGATTAAAGCACTTTCTATATATTTTCATCTTAATAAATTGCTTTGCCTTTTAGTTAGAGTAGCATTTTTTAAATCAGAATTATGGTCAAACATTATGGTGAGCAACTAATGCACTTAGTGTGTTGTTTTGTAAAAGATCCCTTTTGTGATCACATAGTCTTTTATTAAAATTTCTAAGGTTTCTCTTGTGTATTCCTTGTGGCAATCATTACAGATGGTAGAGCAAATTCCTACTTCAGTTTTTGGCTTATTATTTTGTTTTATATTAATTAAGTCTTTTATTGTTTAAAAGTAGTTGTAGCAAATTTTAGGTGGAACTTATATAAGTTCTTTTCACTTGTAATTGTAGTTGGTGGGTAGAACAATATTGATTTGTTAGATTTGTCAGGAAGGTTAGTTTTTCTGTTTTCAAATATTTTAGGAGCCTTTTGTTTCACATTGAATATGAAATTATTAGGGCATTGGAGGAACTTAAAAGTATTTTCAATGTATTTCTCCTTGTCATGTAAATATTGAAGGTGAAAAATTCTGAGTGCTCTTAAATAAAATCCAATGATTATTCCAGATTTTATCTTGTTATGGTGAGATTAGAAATTTATGAGATCATTTTTAATAGTTGATTTGTGATGGATACTTAGTTTTAGTCTTTTGTTCTTGTAGTGCAACATGATATCTAGGAAAGGTAAAGTGTTGTTTGTTTCTATCATATGTTCTACTCTGTTTAGTTTATTTACAAGGTCAGATAAATTAAATTTCATGGTGATATATTATTAGATCATCATCATCATCATCAATATGTTGAAAGTATGTTGATTGGTTAGGTAAAATATTTTGAAAAGTATCAGATTCAAGTAATTTTAAGAAAATACATGGCATCATAACACTTAAAGGTGATCCTACTGGTAATCCAAATTTTTGCTTATAAAAATTGTTAAATATGAAATAAAATTGATTGGTGATGAGACCATAGAATTTTATTATTTTAGCTATTGATAAGGGGAGGTTTATTTTTGATTGTGTTCAATGCATTTTTAAAAGATTTAAGCATTTGTTAACGGAGGAAGTTGGTGTAAAGGGATTTAATATCTAAACTAGCCATAAGTTTGTCAGTCATATTTACTCCCCTTCGTGCTTCAACCAGACTGCCTTCATTTTTAATGTGATGGGCTGATTGATCTAGTATTACGACAATGGGGGAATATTCAATAACAAAAGTGATGGGAAAAAGAATAAAAGAAAAAGAAACTAAATGAAATCGACTACCCAAAATATATAAAAAAAAAATAATTTAAATTTTGTGTCCCTTTCCTTTGTGTGTATGCATAGTCGCAGCAACATAAACATCCCTTTAGTCTGATGAAGTCTTAAAGGACAAAACACATGACATAAAATTTTTTTCTTCTTTGTTATGGTATTTTTCTCCTTATATATATATATATATATGTATATATATATATATATATATATATAACAGTAACAAATCTGTTGGTATATAATCCAAGTGGATTCTAGTAATATAAAATATTAAAGCTCAATATATTTATTAATACACAGCAATATGATTAATAAACAATAAAACCCAAAATTACCTCATATGGGGAATAGACTATTTTGGTAGATGAAGATATCCGATGTGGACCGAGTTCAGATTTATACAGTTAGACTCAGTCCACATCAGGGTTGATAAAACAAATGACCGATATCTTTGTCTGCCAAAATAGGCTATTCCTCATATGAGGTAATTTCGTATTTTATTGTTTATTAATTATATATATATATATGTATATATTTACATTATTCGGACTATTGTCCTCATCTTTGTTGCCATATTTATTACAATGCTCCAGCCTTCTTCAGGTGGTTGGAATGTCAAAATGAACTCTTTATTTCACTCACTGGGGTAGACTGTTCTAGTTCTACCTGTAATGTGCCAGTGAATGAAATAAAGGGTTCAGTTCAACATTCCAACCACTTGAAGCAGGCTGGAGCATACAATGGCCAAAACGTTGTAATATGGTGACAAAGTTGAGGACAATAGTCTGAATAATGTAAATAGTACATAATACCTCATCTCAGAAATATAGACAGTTATATATATATATATGTGTGTGTGTGTGTGTGTATTTGGAAGGTTTTAATTTTCATCTTGATAATAACTAGTTTCACTGCAATAAAGTTGACAATTAAGATTTAAATTTTGAAGAGATTTTTTTCACTTTAGGCCAGATAAGGAATATTGCATGGAACAAAACAAAGGATAATCCAATGAGGCTAAGAATATGTTGCAGAAGAAATCAACTTATCTTCTAAAAGACTGAGCACAGTAAACAAGTGACATGCATGGGAAAAGATGATTTGCAACTTTTGAACATGTGGCTCTGTGAATTTGTGAGTATTTTTACAATATCTTCATTATATTTTGTGGGGTGAACAAACGTTATCATGCATCAATGACATTTTGGTTTCTTTGTCCTGTAAATGGCTATTTTTCTTCAATTGCAGAACTCAGACTCTAAAGGTGATGATTGCAATGCTCTGCAGTAAATGTTTCACTAGACTCCTACAATTCATAATCTTGTATGCTTTTCATATCCCGTCAAATACAGAGAACTATAACTTTTTTTTAAAATTTAGGCTTTTTTTGTTTGATGCTTCAAATTATCCACTTTACATCCTAGACAATCTTGCATGAAAAAAAAAAAAAAAAAAAAAAAAAACTTTTTTTCATACCTGATAAGAAGTGAAATGCAAATGGTGATATACTCTACAATGTTTTATTTAGACAATTCATGTGAAACCCATTTTTCTGCTTTACAAACCTCACCACCACCCTATTTTGCAAACATCTTACAGCTGTTGAGTGACCAATGCTAACTTTTTCAGCCGATTCCAACACTGTTTGGAATCAGAATTCAAAAGAGCTTGCAAGATATAACTTCCAGATTTTTCTTTATTGCTCAATGATTTATCTCCCAAGATAAATTCACTTTCAACTTTACAATGCAAACTGCTTCCACCTTCCTCCTAGATAGCTGGAACAGTAGCATAAATGTATACAACATTTAATTTTCAATTGTATGAATTTTTAATAATATTATTTTCAATGATTATTTGTTTCACTTATTAATATTCATTAGTTTATATTTTATTTAACGCTGTACAGATTTAATTAGATATCAAGCAATATAGCATTAAATAAATTTAAATTAAAGAACCACACTTTGAATTCAGGGATAGAAGAATCTGATCAAAAGTACTTTAGAATTATTAAAATAAAAATAGCATTAATTTATATTATTTAAAAAAAATAAATTGTTAAAAATCACTGAAAAAACACATTTGCGCGAAACTGTTTCAAGGGAAGTAATTCTAAAATTATGAGTTACTTCCCTTGAAAGTCTAGCAATTCTGAAAAATCACAAAATTAAAAATTTAACATTTATTTTAGTTTTAAACAAATGATAGATTTCTAAAATTATCATTCAAATGCCTGAAAATAATATAAGGGTATTAGAATGATTGTTGTGTAGCTAAAATCAGTCAGTTATGTGCCATGCGTGATAAATCTTTTGATACATGACTGACGAGGCAGATTTTTTTTTCCTGCAGTAGGTTTCCATTTTTTCCTGCAGTAGAGCAGTTGCCATCCAAGACTATAGAACCAGATTTGTTCAGCTATTTACCTACAGCTTGGAGGAGAAAAGGATTCAGACCTTTCCCAAGGGTATTAGCACATAAGTGAATGTAATGGATTCGACTGGAATTCTAACTCCAATTCCTCAATCCAAGCCGCTGTCCATTAATCCAGCTAAAGTAATATTTGTTAACTCCATCTGTTAGAAAGCCACAGATGTGTGTGCATGGAGAAAAATGTCAATGAAAAAGATTTTTGGTTGTTTTGCTTTATGCACAAATGTGAATTATAGATATTTTGACAAATGTTTTACAAACTCATGATAAATATGGCATACAAATTATGAGCACATTTTTTTTTTTAAAGTAATATAGGCTGACTTCAAAAGAATATTATCAGTATTTACTTTTGTCATGTTACTAAGGAACAGTTAAAAGAAAAAAAAAAGATTCGGTAGAATTTAGCAACAGATGGCATAATGTTCTTGATAGAAAAAAAAAAACTCAGTTTTAAAAAATATATTTTTAATATCAATTAAACAAAAGAATAAAATAAGGCTAAAAGGAAAAACACAATGTTTATTCATTTCTGTCTGAATTTCTGGGATTTTTACACGATTTACAGTTGGACTAATGTCCTAGTTGTTAGTGATAGAAACATCAAAGATAAGGACATTATTTATAGTCAAACTATACATCTGTAATCAATCAATGCCAAATATCACCTCTTATAGTGACTGGCACCAAATACTAAGTGAGATATAATGTTTTGCAGGCATCAGTGTTTTCATCCTTTCTACATTTTCACCTGTTACTGGTCACTGGATGTAGCCATCTTGTGGTTTAATGTTGTTACTCACCGGGATGTGATTATAGAAGAATTCTTCCGTTCTTTCCAATAGGCAATGGTTTTACTGATCTTATGAAGCAAAAAGACTACAGGTAGAAATAATAAACACCAATGTAAAAACTGCCAACCATTTAATTCCATAGATTGTCAAAAGTTACAATCACTCCTGGTTGATTTTCTACTAAGATCTTCAAATATAGAGAAAGGGTTAACTGCAAAGTTAAATATTTTGTATTTACACATTGGAGTTTCTTTTAGCTTGAGAAGAGAAGAACAGAAAAACAGTATTCTCTATGGATGCAAAAAATAAATCTTGAATACAGACTGCCCTGGTGTGAACTGACATATTGATATTTGTCCAGAGGAATGATGGATAGTATCTTCAAAGAACTTTTTATCAGAAAATGCACTTGGCTATATTTTAAAGTATCTCCAACCAGATATGGCCCATTCAAAAGTACCTTAGGTGATATTTTGGGTTCAGACATTTTGGTAAGAATTGAGCTAACTTTGGTAGAATAGTTTGCTAAATAAACACTTCCCAAATTTGGCAGAATTTTAGTAAACACATTAATCTCACTATCACAACATCCTTAGTGATGTGAATTGAAGTAGTGAAAATTTAATTGTAATTAATTGACTAAATCTTACTAGGTTTATTTTGGGTTCAAATCATACTGATGCTTTAAGCTTTTTATAGTTTCTGGTTAATATTTTTAACAAATAGGCTATTTTGTCAGTTCCAATAAAATAGACATCAAGGGTATTTTGCTGGTAAATATAAATAGTGTTTTAGAACTAAGAATATATAATATTTGAGATTGTCAGTGCAGTGATTTTGTGAGCTGTTTAAGCAGGACTTGATTAACATGGATTCTGTGGTTTATAACTATTGTCTTCAGTGGGTGCACCTGAAGTGTTTTGGCAAGAGAACCATGCCCAAGGGCAAGTTTTGGATTTGTTTTGGGACTGTTATGCCTGAAGTGCTTAAAATTTTCTATATATCTTTTAATAATAGATTATGAATAAAGGATTTGAACTTGTGTTTTAACAATTCATGGTGGAAAAGATTTTAAATTGTCTTAACAATAGATGGTGAAAATAAGTAAACTTCTGTGTTAAATCTGTGTTGTTATTTTTAACATTACCTGCCTTCACAATAACAAAAATATTTACCAGCAAAATAAACTGGGGGTCTATTTTACAAAACTGGTAAAATAAGCTTAAAAGCATGTTTGTCGATTTTACTGGAATCATCAAAATAGCCTCTTCCTTTATAATTAATCTTCTATATTTTTTACACTTAGTATCTTTATTCCTTCACTTAGAAATCTTAACTCTCTCAATATGAAATAATATTTCAGGTATTATTATGATTCCATCAGGGACACTGCCCTGTTACAAAACTAATGTTTACTCCTTGTCTTGTATTCTTTTAACCAGAGATTCTAGCCAAAGTAAACCATCAGTATAAATTCTTACATAAAATCAAATGTAAATGTGGATTTAGCCAAATCTGGAAAATAATGTTATAATGAGCATTTGCTTGTAAAGGAAAGAAATAACAAGAATAAATTTTCAACGGTGTATTTATCAAATATGCATGATATACTTATTAGAAAATTGGAAAAAATTATTAATATGTTGTTTTTAGTTGCTGATAGTCAGGAAAGTGATTAGGTCTAAGGGTGTTGTCAGTAGTGCCAAGAGTTGACCAATTTCTTGGGTTAGTTTAGCCAAAGTCATAGGACAGAGTGGATTTAGCCATTGGTGGGGTTTGACACACACCTTTCTTTAATATTAAAATCAGCATCTGCAACAATGTTAATGAGCTGGTGGTTATGTGATGCTGAAATGTTAAGTCTGAATTGCCTGGTAAGGTGGATTCACATGTTGATCAATCAAGTTGTAGGTTGATTCATGATAAAGTGCATTGAATGCTGAGTTTACAGTGGTGGCAATGAGGGATTAGGTGTAACTGGTGAAGGTCTCTGTTGGATTCTGATCTTATATGGTATAAATGAGACAGGGTCATGATGGCGATGACACGGAAGGCCTGGAGTGAGTTGGGCAGAATGTATCTATTGGATTCAGGTTGAATATGGTATCAATGAAACTAGGTCATGGTGGTGACAGTGAGGGAGGCCTGAAGAGGGTTGTGGCAATGTCAAGGTGTTATAAATCACAGTAGTTGGCATTGGAGACTGGTGGCATCAAAGCTGGCCCATCAACCACATTCCGAGTATGAAGAGGTGGGTAAGATTACTGAAGCATGGGTGATGTCTTGGTTGCGATGAGAGAAGCAATCATGCTGGTTTCGGCAACAGTACACCTATGTCAGCAGGTAGTCTTTCAGCCAGCAACTATTAGTCATTACCAGGGGCCGCCTTTTAAGCAAATCTGGTAGACTCCATGGTCATCTCTTTTTCTGGCAAGAATGTTTGGAATTGGCTATTGTATTAGTTTCATTGCGGGGGAGGGGGATTGTTTCAATGATCGGATGTGATGCTCAGAACCCATGTGCAGAAAACAACTTTTTCTATTCGGTGTTTTGCCTTCTTGGCACTCATATTTGGCCGACATTCAGAGTCAAGTATAACAATACTATATTTTTTTTAGTACCTAAAGAGGGTAAATATTAATTGTAATAATACTTCTGAAATATACATGATCAAATAGATCATAAAAATAAAAATAATTACCACAATGGATGTTTTAATCTTTATTCATACATTCATTTAAATATTTTACAAGCGTTCAGCAGAAAATATTAAACTTCTTTTAAAAATGGTGCCTTTAAAAAGATAACCAGTAATTTTTTTACTCCCCAAAATATAGAAAAACATTCTAAAATTGTCTGTTAAATACAAGAAGAAAAGTAAAAATATCAAAACTAAGCAGACAATATTTTGAAATATTTACAGATGGATGTATAAACAGCATCAACACAAGCATTCAAACAACATTAAAACAATGAATGAAAATAGGATGTTTTTTTAATGTTTCAATATTCTTTGAATAATAATTAAAGGTTTTTCTGCACTCAAAATCATCTTGATTTAGACTGGCATGTAAAGAAAACTGGCAATGTAACTTTTCAGAGAAGAAAATAACACAATTTTTTCACAATGTTATTTCAGAAGTATATATTTATTACAGCTTTTACCTAGGAGAAGAAAACTCCAAAAGAAAACTTAGGATGTTATTACTGATTATCCCATCATTTTTTTAACCTCTGGTTTAGTGTAGGGTCAGTAATATGAATACCCAGTGGTGATTCTGCATGTACACTGCAGCTGATGTGAAAGAGCTTGTAGCAATTATGAAAAATCCTTCAAAATTATTTTCACAAACAAGACATGATATTTTAATTCAGTACAATTAATCCATCTTTCAGAAAGTATATTGTATAATGTATTTTGATTCTCAATGTCTGTGTTGTAAAATATTGAAGAAATCATTTAAAAACACCAAACAGTTAAATAGAAACATTGAAATAAAGTAAGTTCGTATTTGTGTGTGTGTATTTTTTTTTTAAATCTATGATTTTATTTCATAACATTTAAATGTATAGCCTTTAAAAATTTCATGAAGCGTATTGTGATATTTTCATTTGTTCATAGGTGTGCCATTGTTTAAAAAGGTTGAGAAATATAAAAGTAAAGATAAAAGGTTGAGAAATATAGATAATAATGTTGATACTTCATTCAATACCAACAAGAAAATAAAAATATATTTGCTACAAGTATTTAATGTAACAAATCATAGTTAGCTAGAAAGAAATTTTAATTAGCCATTCACATTACTCCTAGTTCAGTTGCCAGAGGTATGCTGATTATTAAAATGCTAATCCTGCATTTAATTTTCAAGAAGTTGATATTTTTCAAAAATTATATTTCGGTTTGATCTATGTCAAATTTAATAATAGAATTTTGGTTCAAATATTTGTTAGAGTAATTTTGAAAAAAGTTCAAGACTATCACAGGATATGTATTTAAACAACAATTTCTACTTAGCATTTTTACTGATGTGTTTCTAAAATTTATAGTCTTTTGTTAATATGAATATGAATTTTGACTCTTTTTTAAAAGATACTTGCAGATGCATTTTAGACTTAAGTTTATATAAACAGTGCTAAAATATGCAATAGTCCAAAATGAGTGGGGAGGGAATTCAGTTTGGAAATTTGAAAATTTCTCAAAAATGTAAATTTTGGATAAACCACTTCTTAGTAAATTAATATTTTAAAAGTGTGGTAGCTGTTATATGCCATACCCATGAACACTAATGGGTATGTCACAATCCTCATAAATACATTGGACACTATTGTAAGTGGGGGTAATATGCTGTCTAAGTAGTCCACCATTAGCAGTGGTTTACCTACTTCATGCCGTTGACAAGTATTGTATTTTGCTGATGTTATAAGGATTACCATTTCATTTCCAACCTCTATTTTGGTTATTCCTCATTCAGTAACCTTTTCTAGGTTACAACAGTAGCTAATTACTAGAAAGAAACAAATAAAAATGCAATTTCATTGTTAAAAAACAAACAAACATATTACAGATATAATTGTGAGAGAGAGAGGGAGGAACCATATATCAACAAAGCTGCATAAATAAAAAAAAAATAATATCATTTGTAAATTAAATGCTTTCAACTATTACATATTCTTAAAGTAGATGCATTTAAAAAATATAGAAACATCTAAATTTTATATTCTTCATATATTAAGTGATAATTCTTTATTATATAAAAGATATAAAAAAATATTTCCCATAAATTATTAAAAATAAGAATTTGAAATTGGTAACTAACCAAATGGAGTTTAAATGTTCTTTAGAATTGTTTTAAAACCAAACTTGAAATTAAAGGAGGTTAGGTATCAGAAAAGAAGAACCACTCATACTTTCTTTGTTAAATTCTAGTCTTGAACGATGAGGATCCAAATCAAACAAATATTATTTCTTTAAAAAACAGAAAATAAAATATTTTTGGACATTTTAAAACATCAAAATGTAATATTCAGTCATAACACATTTTTATTGCATAAATTCATTTATTGTGAACATAAAAATGACATGAAACAAAATCAAATTATACAATTATACAAATCTCTATAAAATGAGCATTTTAAGAATATTTTCTGATATATATTAAATTATATACAATATTCTTAATTTTGTGTTTCATATATATATATATATATATATATATATATATATATACACACACAGAGTAATGTGTGTCTTTGTGACTTGTTTACAAAAGTCATCATATATATTTGATAAATTTGCCTTAAAAATCTTGGTATAAAATTTGAAAATAAAAGAAAAGTAGGTATTTAAAATCAGTTTCAAGCTCTGACAACTGAACTCCCTTGTGTTGTTGATGTTACCATGTTTCAATTGACCCATTCTACAGCCTTTTACAGGTGAAGAATCTATAAAGGAAAGAGAAAGGATATTTTTCTCTTTTACCCCTTTTTTTGGGAAAACATTTCTTTATAGCTTCTTTTATGTGAATAAGAAAGAAGCTATAGTAACAACACAAAGTTGTTCAATTGTCTGACCAGAGCTTAAAATGTTTCATTCAAAATAACTGCAGTGTTAAAAAGAGAATAAGAGATTAAAAAAATTTAAATTCAGTGAAGAAATTTATATTTTTATAATTTCAGAAAAATATGAATTTATTTCAAATAGAATTTTTTGAATATCAATATAAGGCACAAATTTGTATTTTAAATTAGAAAATATTAAAGCTGTATTTTTATGATACAGACTCATTTGAAAAAGTTTTACAAGAACATAAGAAATAAAAAATACGTTTCCTATCAATGTGTATTGATATTGTAAAAGCAGTAATATGTATTTTACAGCAAATGAAAATTATATTAAGAGGTTTGCAAAACATTTCAGTGAAAGTGTTTTGTGGCAATAAATGATTTTTAAAATAAAAACCATGTTTATATAAATGAAATGAAAGGACGATAATATGATAAAAACTGAAAAGATTAATAAGTAACTTTGAAAAGAAAAAAAAAATCTCCCCATGAAATTAAAAACTAATTTTGTAAACAATTCTAAATTTTTCTTTGAACAGTTTAATATATCTCACTTTTAAATCTACTGCACTAATCTCCAGAGCAATAAAAAAAATAACTAAATGTATTTCCATAAAATCTTTACAGAATATAACAAAAATTTCTGGAAAAAGCTAAAAACTTTTAATGAGAATCATCTCAGTTTGTTCAGTTTAAAATATTTAATTTTATAGATGCTTTGAAGATAAAGAAAAAATAAATATATTTTGCATTTGTTGTTATAAAAATCTATAAATTTCATAAAAATTTCAACAAAAATATGTGGGAGAACTGATAAATTCAATTAAAACAATTTATCTATACAGTTGTATAGAATGGTCTGCATGTGTTTTTGTTAACATATATATTCAAACACAAAATTGGGAATAAGTGCAAATTAAAATAAATTTATCATATAACAGTTCAAATTTTAACCATTCAAAATCCACCAATAAAAAAGGCTGGATTTTTGGCAATGTTTATGCATTACATGAGGGCTTCCTTCTGAAAGGAAAAACCCAAGGTATATTTTTCTGTGACTATAGTCTGGATAATGCAAGAAAATAATTAAAAAAAAAAAATAAAAATAAAAATAAAAAACTTACTGGAAAGAATAATAAGACATTTAAAATTACTTTCAACTTAAATAAAAGATATTCTCTTTATACCAAAAAATATGAAATACTTATTCAATAAGTTTCATTTATTTAAATTATAATCAATCAAAACTTTTCCAATATCACTATTTTTATATTTCATTGGCTTTAAAAATAGGATGTTGTTCAATGGCAGTCTGTGCATGGAAATATTATGGAAGATGAAGATTCCGATGGAAATAACCTCTCAAAACTTGTATTCATTGTCATAAAAACAAAAACACAAAAGTTAAAAGCAATGAATAAAATTTGAAATTAAAAATTTGAGGCTAAAAAATGTTGGTTACTTATAATAGCTAATTTTTGCTTGAAAATACTTCTCAACCTAGAAAATAAACAAAAAAATACTTTGTTAATGTTTTTATATTAAAAGTACAGAATAACAAAACTATTAAAGAAAAAAGAAACCATTACATCAGTTATATTAATGCTTTTAGCATCAATCAAATTAAAAACATCCTTGAATGTATTAAAGTACCAGTTTGGCTTAATGTCCTCAACTATCATTGTTGTTATTACAATGTTTTGGCTGTTGTGCTCTCTGGCCTTCTTCATGCATCTGTTGATAAGGATAACTTTCAGAGAGTTTCAAACTAAACCCTTTATTTAATCTATAGGATTAAGTTGTTCTTGTTATGCTGTCCATGTCTAGGGATATCTAATCCTGTTCCTTATTTTAATACTGCTCAGTTATTGCTCACCCTATTTCCACCGAGTCTGTATTACCTGTGTGGAAGGTACAAAATAATAACTCCCTTTATCCATTCCCTTCAAATTTGGGGTGAGCTGAAGAAAAAGATGGAAAGAAATTTGCGAGTCTATGTGAAATTTTCTTTGGACCAATGAAGACCTTGTCTTCACAGAAATTAGTTGTTGAGCCTAGAAAAAAGAAAGAAAAGAAAATAGCAATCCTATGCAAAATCCTTTTTGATATAAAATAAGGAAAAAAAATAGATTAACAAGAGAAGAGTGTCTAAAGTCATGTGAAAAGTTTTGTTTCTGTTCATGCATTCAAATTTTTGCCAGTGTCAAATTACTCGACAATTATATTACCAGCTTTTAACCAAGCACTTGGCACTTCAAAGAACTTTTTATATTAGAGCTAATATTTCAAACTATCTGTCTTCATCTACTTTTGTTAAAATTACCTGTGTGTTTCCTTGTTATTATCATCCACCAAAATCTTCTTGGCATGGGTAAACCAACTGTTCATTTAACCCCAAAGCACCACATCACAATACCTGAACCAGGGATTGAACTCGCAATTGATTTGCTAGTGGATTAAAGTGTTGGTTCATGAATTTAGTTGCATAGTAATTATAAATTTAATCAGTGAGCTAGGTAGACTCAGACTTAGTAGAAAAAGGACAAACATTGACTGAGCAGTACTTAAAAAAAATATATCCCAAGAAATGGACAGCTCAATGAGAAGAACAATCTATTCCCATAGATTAAATGAAGTGTTTTGTTAGAAATTCTATGAAGGTTATCCAGATTGGCAGACACTTGAAGATGACTGGAGGAGAAAACAGTCAAAACATGATAATAACAACAAAGATGAAGACATTAGTCCAAATTGTCAAAGTATTATCAAAAGGGATTTATGCTCATTTAAAAGAACCTTAATCTTACAATTTGAAGCCATTTTGTTAATAAAATATCTCAAGCTGAAACTGGATATTTAAAATCAAGGATTTGAAAATCTATAATTGCAGATTGCTTGGTTATCTGTTCATAAATTATTTAAATAAAAATTTGCAAAAATGTACAATTTAAAAAAAAACAAAAAAAAACTCACCTCTAATCCAGAGTTGAAATATCAATGTGAAGCAAGAGCAAAGATTTGTATACAATTTCTCCTTTTTTGTTGATGAAATTAAACTGTCGATAACCTGAAATTCAACAGAAATCATAAATATACAAAATGGAAACAAAGCCATCAATTTTCAAATCATTTTTCTTTTTTTTTTTTTTTTACTACTCTTCATACAGGGCTCAAGAGGGTTAGTCTTTGGTGTTGTATTAACATAAGAAAGAACAAGTGAAGTTCTTGGAGCTATATAAGAAAGATAATAGCTAACTCTTGACTTGAAGGGGTCAAGATTTAATTAATGAATAATAGAAACAACAGGAATATTAGAAGTGTAGTGTAGTAGTAGACTTTAGAAAAAACTTGAAACCCAATCCTAAACTGAAAACAAGGAATAAACCTCTACTCCTGCTAAAAAATAAATGGGGAAGAGAGTAAACCAGATGATAGACAAACCTATCTTATTGGTTAAGGGGAGAAAAAAAAAATAATTAGTGAACGAAATTTCAGAGTTCAGGTGAAGACATTAGGAGTATAGAGCTGAAGTAGACTTTAGAAAAAACTGAAAACCCAATCTTAAACAGAAAACAAGGGATAAACCATTACTCATTAAAAATACCAGGGATGAGTGTGAGCTGGATGAAAGGCAAACCTTTTAACAGAAAATGATGGAGCTTTCAAGGTATGATTACTTATATATGAATACCAATTCATTTTATTAACTCAATATAATTTCTGTTAATTTGCTCTTAAAAGCACTATGTATTCTCTCAAATTTTCTAAAAAAAATAATTGTCCACCTGAGATTCTCTTTGCCATTATTTAAGCTGTTTAAGCTCTTTCTTTCCCATAGAGGCAACATTGCAAGCCAGTTGCTATTGTATTGTTATTGGCATAGCACATTTTCAGATTAGCTCTATTCTTTAATTCCACCAGTTCAGAACTTTACAATTAGGATTCACCATACTGTTGCATATGTTGCATATGTTGTAAAAACAATACTGATTGGCTGACATACAGTCAAGATACTATCTTTAAAGATGATGTTGATTGGCTAAGAGAGCCAATACATACTTCTGTAGAGCTGAATAAACTCATTTCCTCCATGTTCCAAATGTAAGGAGAAAGTTCCACTCAGCTTTTCCCACAAGAACTTTGTGGAACAGACCACTGTTTAATTATTTCCCAGAATCTTGACTTCTTCAAGGGTCAATCATTATCTATTCTCCTCATCCTCATAATATTCACTTATAAGGTGCATGTGGTGAATAGAAAGACTTTCTATTCCATTTATCACATGCACTTCATTCATTGTTACCATTTTATTATAATCCTCTACTGTGAGTGGCCTTGTGTTAGATGAAATTTATTTACAAAAGGTTTTCCTCTCATTTATTATAAGTCAGTAGAATATGGTCTTAAGTACATTAAAGATAAGACAAAAAAAATCAAAATGATTTAAAAAAAAAAAAAAAAAAAAAAAGACAAATGTCTATTTTGGGTGCTTGTTTAAAGTACTTTTTAGAAAAGTATAATGATGAGGAAAAACAAACCTATCTTAGCAGCTCAAGAACTAACTTTGTATCAAAGTAAAAACCTCCAGTAAAAGGCAGGATCTAAATGTAAAGTAATCTTATGCCACTTAAGGAATATCAGCTAAGTTTTCACAGACATTTACAGCATAATTACAATCAATATGGAAGATGTGATCTGACTACACATGGTCAAGATGTGAATCCTTTTTTTACAATTACATCTTGTAGCAAGAGAAATCAAGGAAGAGAGAAGAGAGAGAACAAACTCATGTCTGATATTTGTTATACCCGACATAATTATTCTATTGTAATGGACTCTGCCACAGACAATAAGTAGCAGTAGCAGTCGCCAGTTTGGCTCAGTGGTGTTGAGTGAGTCAGTCGATATCGGACATTGAAGTACCAACCATCACAACTAGATTTGCTGCGTCATTAACTCTTATTTCCAAGTTCCTAACGTTTTGTACGTCGAACCTAATTTAGGACGACTTATTGAAATACAAGCCTCCACTGTGAAAACTACTCTACAACATATTTATAATTAATGTAATCACTGACAGGTTCCTGGAAAAAGAGCGGGAAAACTTGACTTGGACACATGCTGGAAAAAGACTTGTACATGGGTCAGACCCCATGAAAATATATTCACACATGCACATAAATACAAAATTTTCCAAACTAAATTACAAACATATGAAACATTTCCAAACCAGCATCAAGAGCTCATCTCTTTAAAATACTCTGATCAAGCTTTCGCACACATCTTTACAATAGAAGATTGTAATATTCTGCATATAAATAATATAAATGTCACCAAATCTATCCTTTTGTCGTAATTGAATATAGTTATCATTTGATGTTTTACTTAAATTTATGTTTGTGGATGTAGCATGTTTCATTTTCAGCAAAACATTTAAAACATTCATGCAACCTTCTTAGATCCACTACAATGAAGTTTACTTACATATTTTAAACTAAATATTAATTTCTAAACTATATATATAGTTCTCTCAAATTAAATTGTCAAGTATAACATGTGACATCTTATCACAGCTGCAAGTAAAGAGTCAACCATTATTTATCCTCCTTATTCTCATAATCTTCACTTTCTTCTACGTCTTACATTCATATCAGACACCTTGTTCAGTTATCCTCTACCTTTAGTGGCTCTTGAGCATTGCATTGGGTGAACTTTAGTGTTAAAAGAAAAAAAATGAAAATGATGCCAAATGTTAAGATGAGCTCCATTCTTTAGTGCCACAAGTTCAAACATTTACAGCTAGGATTCGCTATTTTACATCCACAGAGTAATGACCCACATTTCCTCTATATTCCGAATAAAAAGAGAAACTTCCACTCAGTCTTTGTCCCAGAATTTCATGAAAAATTCCTGTGTGGGTGCTTCCCTGAATGCTATAATCTTAAGCTATTGAAATCATAAATCATTATCAATGTTCTTTATTCTTATAATCTTCACTTCCAACCACCTCTGCTTTCATTTATATCACACATCTCGTTCATCTCAACCATTTTAACAG
The DNA here is from genome assembly GCA_963932145.1 of Acanthosepion lycidas. Taxonomy (NCBI): domain Eukaryota; kingdom Metazoa; phylum Mollusca; class Cephalopoda; order Sepiida; family Sepiidae; genus Acanthosepion; species Acanthosepion lycidas. The sequence continues at coordinate 37,706,822 of OZ010572.1, read as the reverse complement.
TAACCCTCTGCTTTGAGTAACTCTTCAGCTTTGTATTGGGTGGACTTTAGAATAAAAAGAAAAAGAAGAAAACTGTAAAGATTTAGATATTTGTGCTTTGAGACAATTTTTAAGTTCTATTTAAAACAAACAACAAATAGTTAAACAGAAAGCTGAATACAGAACCCTTTAAAAAGGATCCAGTAAAATGATAAATGTTATATTCTTATGTAGGCAGGGAAGATGCTGTCAAGTTTGATGAAAGAAAACTCATCCCAACTTAAATATAAACAATGTTAACAGCCCGAAATGAAATTTTTGTTTTCAATAGCAAAATAACTGTTGATACAATGAATACTAGTACATACAGTTTTTATTGCTAAGCAGAATCATCATTGGAAAATATACATAAAACTCTCACAAACAATAGCTGTATTTTTCTCCAAGAGGAATTGAATTCATCCAAATCCTTGGTTTTACTCAAAAGAGAAAATGTATTTTAATTGGTGTATGTTTTCATATTTATGCTCAAGCCTTTTTAATAGAGTTACCGTATCCTGTTGTTGCTAACTTACCTTCTTGTATACAGTCGAAAGGAAGAGAATAATAACCAATGAAATCATCTCCAGCCAAGTCATAATCTTTGACAGTGAAACGAACAATACACAATTCAGGATAATTAATCTTGAATTCAAATGTTTCATCCCATCGAGGATTAAAGCCTAAAATGACAAAGGCAGAAAAAATTCAGAAGTATGATTGCAATTAACCTATAGTAAAATTTGTTTTAAAAATCTGTCATATTCATGTTTGATTGGTTAATAAAATTATGATTCCACCTATGATAATTTTTTTAAATGAAATTTGTTTGCATCCTTAAACATATTTCTAGATTTAAAAAAAAAAAAAAAAAAATAATAATAATAATAATGTTTATATTTTATCTTTAACAATGTATTTAGCAACAACATATTGTAATTAATAAATGTTAAAACCATTTGGGCCACAAGTGATCACTTTTTGTGAGGGGTGGCTACAATAATCAGTCAGTTATGTGCCATGTGTGATACACACTTAGGCAATCATGTATATGACTGACGAGACAGATTTTTTTTCCTGAAATAGTTGCCATTTCTCTCTGTGGTTGAACAGTTGCCATCCAAGGCTATAGAACCCAGTCTGTCCTGCTATTTACCCATGGCTGGGGGTAGAAGAGGATTCATACCTTTCTGAAGGGTATTAGCATGGATGTGAATGTAATGGATTTGACTGGAATTCGAACTCGGCTCTCCGATTCCTCAATCCAAGCCACTATCCATTACTCCACCATTGATTTGAGTAGGGAAATATCATGGAAGCCAATATAAGAAATTTCCTTTAATATCAAAAATTTTCTGACTTTGGAAAAGGATCACCACTGAAGATCTTGTATCTTTTGATGGTTTTAATTATATATAAAGAAATAAAAATTTCCAGAGCAAGACGTTATTTATCATTACTATAAAAAAAAGAATAATTTGCTCTTTTGCAAATATAACAAAACTTTTATTAACTAATCAAAAGTAAATTAATATGTTGGAGTTAACAGATTCATTCTCAATGATGTTACATAAAATACAACAAAACAGCTTACCATTGTTCCTTATCACTCTGGTCTTCATCTCTTCTTTGTCATCATCCATGCCATGAACTTCAACCTTTACTATAGGGTCAATCACTTCCCCCTTCACATTATTCTTAGGCTTAGGAAGTTGATATGCACTAATGACCTATATTTTGGGGGAAATGAAATATACCAAATGTGATATCAATTCTGCAGTAACTGTATGCAATAATTCCAGATTGTCAAGATATTTCAATGCAAAAAATCATCACATCTGAGGACATGTCACAGCAGAAATTATATTCTAGAACATAAAATAAACATTAATAAAACCTGTAAGGGTTCTTTGTCAAAAAACTAATTAAAAAAAAATGAAATAATTAGGTTATATTGATGGTGATTATCCCACTTTGTCAAGACAGCTGCTAGGCAGTACTGTTTCAGGACTATAAAAGGATGGGATAATAAATCCCCTTCCTCTTTTCCTCTGGCATCTAATAGTGATAACAACAGGAACTCTTCTCTGCTAAGGAAACATTTGGAAAAGTCACATGAAAAACACATACGCTACAACTAAGTATGTAAATGTTTTCTTTCTGTTTTTCAAACTCATGAAAATAATTTTCTTTCTCTTCTTTTGAGAACTATGTTATTCTATATGAATATATTAGGTTGGTGCAAAAATAATGACGTAATAATGTCGTTTGTTGACGTATTTTTAACGTAAAAAAACGACATTATTACGTCATTATTTTTGCACCAACCTAATATATATATATATATATATACAAAATTCCTGCAAATGTTGAATCAACTTCTTTTGAACATGTTGAAATTTATCCATTTTGAAAATATTGGATCCAGTTTCTTTTAAAAGCTCTCAACCATTCCAAACAGTAGCTTCAGCCCAGTAACATATTGACTACTGTGGCTTTCATGTGTTGTCTTGATCCAAAGTTATTACAACTATTTATTATTTACAAAATAAAACAATTTTCAAGATAAGGATTACTTAAGGTCTTTCTAATAGTTGACCACTAATTTCAGACTATCCCTGTTTTCTAGGTTGCTAACCAATACCTATTGTAAATATCTACTTGGACACCTTAGTGTTTCTCCAACACCCACAGAGCCAACCTATGTTTTTTTTTTACTGCAACAATGTTGAGCAGACCTTAGTTACAGTTTCTGGGAAATAGTGCATCATCTGGCATGATCAACAATTTGAACAAAGCAAGTACACTGAAACCCTCTGTTACAATGACTTGTGACTGTGCTAGTACAAAACCATTAATAAACAATTGTCTACCAAAATTCACTCACAAGACTTTGGTAGACTGCTGATACTTTCCAATGGCACTACATACTCTGATCACCTCCAGGTTGATAACATCAAGAAGATATTTGAAATAAATTATATTGCCTTTTGGATGTTATTTTTCGTTTTAATTGGTTTCATTTGACTTTTCCAATCCAAAAGGGATATTAGAATATGAGGTGAGGTAATGAACTCTAAGAGAAATGTAAGGAAGTTAACAGAAATTGTTTCAAACACTAAAATCAAAAATTATTCTTCATTGCAAATAAAGCTCGGTGTAACCGATTCACTTTAAATTTTAAGCTTAGAAATAACATTTTAATAAAGTACTATTGTATTATGTAACAATGTTATCCTGTTGTTGCTGAAATGTCAGGTGGTTATTTATTCAGTGTAATATAATAAAAAAAATATTAAAAGAAAACTTATAGTAATACTTAAAATTCTTTCCTCAGACAGCTAAACTTACACACACAGACACACACATTTCCAATGAGTTAAGTTTAGTGTCTTTTTTTCCTTTTCACCTGTGTACACACTAATATATTTTTCCCTCTTGTTAATCCTTTATTAATTTGTATAAAAATACAAGAAAATATCCCAGTGTTGAAATTCATTAATTCCTTCTACTCTGAATTTGATTGCCTCTGCTTTTGGTTGAGCCAGCAGCAATATCTGCAACAAGGACTAAGAAAATGTCTATAATCTTAAATCTTAATCTTAATTTTGTATTAACTAAATGATACTTTATATCGACAGTCACCACATTATTCAGTACAATATACAAATGAATGGTACAATAATTTTCTTAATTTTATCTGCAAATTGTTTCTCACATACAATGTGTTAATATACAGCAATAGAAATAAATATTTTCAAAACATTTAAAATCTTGTTAAGAAAAATAGCAGTATATTAATTCTGACTATTGAGTTTCTGATTGATTAAACCTGATCTTTCAAATGAAACAATCCTAGACAGTAATTAAAGTGTTTTCGAAAAGAAACAAAACTTGTGATTTCTTTACTCATCCATTTATAAATTATCTTTTGGTCAAAAATTTAAAACAATAAGATATTAATGAAAATCTTAATTTATAAATTACTATATAAAAAATAAAAAATATATAGTCAACAGAAAATTTTCAGAAAAAAGTCTAGACTTAAAACTTTAAAATAGTTGTGAACAGAAAAAAATTCAACAATTCAAAATTTGTATTTCTATTGATAAAACTATTATCATTATTTTAGTTGATTGCAATTCAGTAACTTGTAATTTACAAAATAAAAGTTTACCAACCTTTATTCTCAGTAATTTAGAAGGACTTCTTACTGTTGATTTTCCTGTAATAAAGAGAAAAATAAGGTACATAATTGAAATATTTTTTTTCTTCAGTACTTACATGAAATTTTAGATTCAGGTTTTAAGTGATTTAATATTATTCAGCAATCAAAATATGAAGTAAACAGTCGGGAACTTAATTTTTTTTATATATTTTTCAATTAATACATTTGACTTCTTAATAGTTCGCAGCACTTTAAAGCTGATTAAAGATTTTCAACATTTCAACTACGTCTATAAAATAAGGGGAAATAACTCCTGACAGCTTATTTTTAGAAAAATACACAACCGAAAGAGCATGCTGTGTTATTTATAGAAAAAAGTAAAACAGTGCAAATAGATATATGCTAATTATTTGTCTCCTTTGATTTTACAATATCTTTATTAGTTTCTGTTTATATGTTGTTATACCTTACCTGTAGTGTTCACACCTGGCCGGCAGGTATTGATGTAGGTAGAATGAATCAGAAAGAAAAGTAAATAATTTAACTGTAAATTGAATTTAGAGTATAAAAGCCATGACAAAAAATTTAACACTATTTTTGGAACAATTAGCCCATTACATATTAAAAATTCTGGTGGCCTTATGAAATTATTAAGTTACCTGGGAACATGTAGTCTGGTTTGAGAAGATAGCCACAACCACCATTGTCCAAGAATTTTCCAGTAACAAGTTGCATAGGTGTGTCCTCTGTTTGGTAGTTAAGAGCAACTGGAAAAAAAAACAAATATTACCATTTGTAAGTGTTAACAGAATAGGAGAAAAGTCTGACACATGATCTCTCTATAAGTAATGCCAACTTCTACTTTGGCATCAACAAATATTCTTTCAAGTTCTTTGCTGGGAAATTAAATGTGAAGGGTTAAATCAGATGTTAAAAGAGCAGGGAAACTAAATTAGATATCTTTTAAATATTTCAGATTCTATATTTTTAAAAGAGCAGGGAAACTAAATTAGATATCATCTTTTAAATATTTCAGATTCTATATTTTTATCTGATCCATTCAAAAAAATGAGGATTACTTTTTTAAAATCAACAGTATTTACTGTGAATATTTTTTGTTATGATTTTAAATACACATTTTTTTTTTTTTACTTTTCATTTATTTTCTGAAAGGAAACAAACTTTTTCTGCATATAAGACTTAAATGTTTTAAAAGTCAATGTTTTGATAAAAAAAAAAAAAGGAAAACTTTTGATTATTTTTTTTTAAATTAATAGACAAATGAAATAGCTCATTTATTGTAGTGAGAAAAGAAATACAGGTGTAATTTAACTAAAGCTTTATTCAACTTAGAATGAAGCATGTCCTATTGGACTTACTTGAATACAGAATACATATAAGGGGAGACAAGTTAGTCTGTTTAATTTTCCGTTTCTGCAAATGTTAGGGTCTGAAGCCTCCCCAAATGTTACAGATGCTTTGTATATTTGTATTTTAGTTATTGCTTAGAGGGTCATAGGTTTAGGAAGTACAAAAGATATACTAATACTGTTATCTTTATCAAGTTAAAGGTTTAAATCAGATAAACTAAGTTTTCAAATAACATGAAATGAAAGCATAAGGAATGACAAAGGAAAAACAAACAAGATATCATTATTATTATCATTATTATAAAAATTTCTTTTTGTCCAGCATTTGTTCTATAATCACATCTTAAGATCATAATCAATAACTTAGGGTAAGCAAAGGAAGTGATTTTTTTCTTGTTTTCACTTAAACAAAAGACATCTATTGACAAAAAATAAATCAAATGGACAAAAATTTTCAGAGAATATGGTCTGTGCTTGTTAGAACCATTTTTTGAATTTCCTGGAAAGATGGTGTACAAATGATTTTGTTGATTGATTTGTTCTTGAGTATATATTCTATACATCAAAACTTTAAGGTTATTAAAAAGATCTTAGAAAATAATCTCCAGGTGAGAACAAGCCAGCTGAACCTTTGATACAACCTGCCTCTAAAAGTCTGGAATAAACTCTAAGTTTTAGAAAGAAACAATAAAATAAGTGCAGAATTTCCTTTATGTTCATTGATATTATTTTTTAAATGTTATCGATCATTCCTGTGTAAGAAGACGAAATGTCTGCTTGTCAGCAAGAACAGTGAGCAACAAATTAGAGATGTCAAAATCAAACAAGTACAGAAAACTGAGAAGTTTTCTTTAACAGACAATAGAAAATATGACACTGATATCTGAAATTGCACTGGAATAGCAAAAGATGTCCTCTAAAAGCTAAATAAAGTATTAAAAAAAGGAAAATTTTCATTAGAAACAAAGAAAAGAATACTGAATTGCTTTGTAATATAAATCCTTATATATGGTAGTGGATACTGAACAATTTCATCACAGATGAGGAGACTTCAAATAGCAAAGATATGGTTCTATAGATGGATGTCAAGAATACCATGGATGGAACATGTAAATAACTAAGAAGTTTTAAAGAAAATGGAAACAAGTACACTTAGAATCAGAAAGAGTTGAAACTTTTGAGATATATGGGGTATTCACTCACACCATAGTTGTAGAAATTTTAGGCTTGTTTTTACAAAGATAAAAACAGGAAAATAAACATACATGAGACAGAAAAGCATGGTAAATTGTTTGTTAATTTCATACAATTTTATTTATGTATTTGTGTGTATTGATGTGTATTTTTTATGTTACAATTGTGTTAATGTACAGGTTATAAAAGGGAGAAATTTACTCCATAGTATCACAAGTCATATCATAGATAGGAGTTCGACACATGTTGTCTTCTTGATGGTCCTTGGGTGAAGAGATTGAATATACTGTCTTTTGGTGAGATGTTTGTATTTCTGGCAGGAACAGTTTTTGCTGCAAGTTGGGAGTAATTTTATTATTTTAATATTGTTTTATTTTATTTATTATTATTTTATATTTCATTTTTATAGACACAGACACATAAAGAGGAAAGAGATCTTGAAGAATTTGACACTCACAGGACATATTGAAGACAAGGGGAACAGAAGGAAATAGCGAGTAACCTACCTATCAAGTTTGTGCAAATGTATGGCTAAGATCTGCAAAGGACAGGAAGTTGTGGAAAGCCATGATTGCCATGATCACCCATGGAGGAACATGGCACATAAAACAAGGAGTAAGAAGCAGTTAATTTACACTTACCAACTTGACAGCCAGCATTCCACATCTGGGTAGGATTATAGTTACTGGAATCAGTACGCAGACCTGCTGGGTAGGTTCTCACCATAATAGCTCTTGTCAAATTGCGACACTGCTCCAAACCATCATCATCTAACAGATCACCCATCTTTAGTTCTCCAATGGAGGTCATCTTAAACTGGTCAGCTTAGAAAAAAAAAGATAGGTTAAAATCAGATTAAATGCATTTGTAAGACCAAAACATTTTTTTTTATCAAGACATCAACCTATATCCTCCTGATGTCAGTTTAAACTGACAACTTCCCACCTATATTTTGACCATTTTGCTTAAAGTTTATATTTTCTTGGTTTCAGATGAAGACTTGGAACTTTAAAAAACATTTCAAGAAAATTTTCATTTTTCAAAATTAAAATTTATAATTATAGTTTAGATATATGGAAAAAAAAAGAAGGTAACACAAGGAATTATTCATTCATTTTTTTTTTTTTTTTTTTTTTCCTTTACAGAATATCAACCATTTGGGGGTTATTTAAAGCCAAAACATATTTTGGATTGTAAGAACAATTCCTTTTTTTGAGACTGAATATTGCATTAACATTTTTTTGAGATAAGAATGTCTTTTCTATAAACAAGCCCCACTATTTAACCCATAGCTGGACAGAAGAATGGATCATACCTTTCCCAAAGGTAAGAGAGTCAAGTTAGAGTTCCAGTCAAATTTGTTAAACTCAACTGGAACTTGGCTCTTTGATTCTCATGCCATTACTCCACCCATACCAGGAGGATATGGGTTAAAGAAAGAAACATTATATATATATATATATATATATATGGTGGTGGTGGACTATTCTATTGTGAACAATAAATGAGGATTCAGCATTGAATGGTGCCTTTCATTTCATACTTATTCATGCTAGCAAGGACTATTGTGGAGAAAATCAGGTATGGGAAAGACATATTTCATTTGTGCTTTCTAAAGTGTGATACTATCCCGGCCTTGCTGTGAGCAACACTTTATATATATTATTAGTCTACTAGTTCAAACTGATGCTTTTTTTTATATATTGTAACCATTTTGTTTAAAATTTTCACGATTTTAGAGTGCTTATGGCCGTATAATGTTGAAACAGTGGTTTTGATATAATCACCAAAGTTAAGCAACATCAAGCCTGGTCAGTACCTAGATGGGTGATCACTTGGGAATACCAGGTGCTGTAAGTTTGGATGTGTGGGTGGTGTAATGGATAATAGCTTGGAATTGGAAATCAGCATCCTGTGTTCCAATATATATTCATTTTATTCACTTGCACACAAATGCTTGTGGGAAAGGTATGAATCTATCTCTTCTCTCTTCAGTGTTGTGACCTGGGGAAGGTTAGTGAATAGAATAATCACACAAAGGTTGGTAATGAACGATAATACTTAGGACACGAACAAAACATATAAGATTCACCAGCAGCATGTAGAAGTAGTAGTCAACGGCTAGAAGTGAGTCAAGTGAATTCCACAATGAATCTCCAACTGCAGACCAACATACAGTATTTAGTAATGTATTTATGTGAATGGGGACATACCTATTATCGTCCGTAGGTATGCTACAATAGTTAGTAATTAAGACTTATATCAGTAAATCATTATTATCTCAAAAAAAATTCTTACCATCTAAAAATATTTTCTGCCTTTAAATAACCTGAAAAAGCTTGATAAGCCATAAAAAATCAATTTTGATTTTAGATGAAAACTTGGAAACTTCCCAAAATATTTCAGTGAAATCTTCACTTTCCAAAATCATTCCAAATCAGTTTATATTTATAGTAAACTACAATTATATGGAAAAAGATATCAGTTTAAATTGATTCTAGGGGGACATGGGTTAAAAAGTACATATATTTCCTTTTTAATTCTTCCATGATCTTAGAATATAAACATGAAAAATACTCAGAGTGTTTACAATTTGACAAAGTTGATTTGATTTCCCTCTTGCTCTTTCTACTTCTGTAGCTAAACAGTGCTGCATGTTGACTGATTTGTTTTTGTAAAGCCTATCAATCCATGTGGGTTATTTAAAGCCGAAACATTTTTGATTGTAAGAATAATTCTTTTTTGTGAGTGGATATTGCATAAACAATTTCTTTTAGAATAATGATGATCTTTCCCTACTGCAAGATGGGAGAAGGAGATGGATTCATACCTTTCTTGTAGGTATTTGTGCATAGGTGATTGCAACAAACCTGACTGGAATTCAAACTGAGCTCTCTGATTTCTCATTCTGAGCCACTGTTCATTGCACCACCTACATATCTAGCCTGACCAAGAGAGTTCAAAATAATTTCACATTTTTGGTTATATTTTGTGAAGTAGGTCAAATTGAGAATTTTCCAACTCCTCCTTGTACATTATCTTGTTGGAAGACCAGTTCTAAGTAAAGGTAGATATTAGTTAAAAGATTTTAGCAGTCAATTAAACAATAGCTGAAAATGGCAAAGTAATCAGTTCCATTTCAGAGCTATTACCAATTTACTGACTCTTAATATCAAAAGTTTTTAGGTTACCAAATTACAAAACTACTTTTTATAATTCTTTACAAGATGCCCCTTTCTTGGTTACACTTTAGGGCAGAAGTCAGCAACCTTTTACAGAGAGCATAGACTAGAAAGCTATGCAGGATCTTGTAGGATGGCCATTATATCAAATGTACTATAATAAATTGTTTTGACCTCAGACCGCTCCATCCAGAAAGTTCCTTATTCTACTGCATGAATAACAAGATAACAACTAACACAATCAACAAAAAATGCAAATTTGTTTCTACAGACAAAATACAGTTAGAAATAACAGATTATTTAATAAGACACTTGTTTCTGCTTATTCTTCAATACCTTCTCCACATCAGATGAAATATTTGTTGATGACAGGAGCAAAATATGATCCAGGTGTTCATCACCCAACCTTGTTCTTAAACGACTTTTAGTATATTTCATTTTGCAAAAAGTTCTTCACAAGCATATATGTTTTCAAATTAAGATACCATCATTTCGCATTATTCAATAGGTTTTTTTTTTTTCTTTCCACTTGGAAAAACATTTCTTGTAGAAGTCAACAGTACATTTGGAATTAAATTTTGATTTAAAACATTTGTTGCATTGTAAGTCAATTAACTCCAACTGGTATTTTTTCTGCCACTTGCTCTACAAATTAATTAGGTCATTAGTGTCTAGGTGTTAAGTTGGCAGGCCGGATAAAAATACTTCACAGGCCAGATGTGGCTCATAGGCCTGCTGACCCCAGCTTTAAAGGTTCATTTCACTTGTTTTTGCCACTGGTACAAGCAAAATCCAATCATTGTATGAAAAGATAATATTCCAGTAAATGTTTTAAGTGTAATGTTTGTTGTCAATTTAAACAATGTTCTGCATTATTTTCTTATATCTATTTTAGGTAAAATCTTTTTTACATCTTATTTCTTATGTCAGGTCACTCTACAAATGTTGCTGCTATCATGTAACCTGCCACATAGTAATGTCAGAATTTCCTGTGTGTTAACCCAGATCAATATACACCTGATGAAGGCCAGGGAGTACAACAGCTGAAACATTGTGATAACAACATCAAAAATGAGGGCAATAGTGTGAATGTAAATAGTGTAAATAATGATAACTCCTCATCCCAGAAATTCAGATGGAAACAAATGTTTAAACTTGACTAATTTTTTTTTTATTATTAAGTTTATGTGGAAGCCATTTTCCTAACTTCCAAATTTTCTCCACAGATTGTAAATGCCATAATGATTGATTGTGAAATCAATCAAGAGCTGAGTATAAAAATTGAAAGATTATATTAACATATAAGAATTATAGTTTTCAATCAATAAAATTCCATCAGAAGGTTTGTTTGTTAAACAATCATTACAAGGTCAAATAGCATCCAAAATACTTTGCGGACTTTTAGTTGTAGACCTACCATGTGTTATTTTTGGACCATTTAGAAAATAACAATAATGATGCCCCTTCACCACTCCCACAAATTAGAGAAAAAGATTTTCACGAGCCAGTGTGAAATTATTTTCTAACCAATGAAAACCTTGTATTCAAAAGTTCATACCTCTATTTTGAATCCCCACTATGGATATAAAATTGGAAGCATACTTCTTCTCACAGCTCACAACAATTTTGGGGGCCACTTTGATCACAATGGAAGAGAGACAGCCAGCAACTGCCAACTAAAGCCTTGTCCATGCACACAATAGAAGGGATTAACCAGAAACCACCTACAAAGCCTTTGTCTATGAACTCACAAACACATTATAAAGTAAATCTGTCATACATTTCAAGAACACTTAATTACTTGATAAATCAAACTTCACTGCAAGGAAAGTTGAACATTTTATTGCTATTGTAAATTTCTGAAAAGAATATGTAATTGTTATGTCAACTGAAGTTCTGCTTCTACTTTTCCTTTGGAAAATAACCTTTTTTTATGCTCCATTTAAAAGATGTGTCATTAAATGTTTGGAATCCAAACACTCAGATAACAACAAAAACCTAAGTAGTCAGAGTCCAACAAAGATACTAATAAAAGGTGCTAATGGAAATCTGTCAATCAAATTAATTTTTTCATTTGAAATGTTTAATTTCAAAAATCAAGTTTCAGTTACAAAAAAACTTACAAGATGAAAAGAGCATTTCTTTTGAACCTTCTTGACATGAAAAATATATTACAAAATATTGCTTCCTTACCGTTATTCAATGCATGCTCAATGGACTCAAATCGTTGACTTCGAATAGCAATCAAATCACTGAAACTTTTGTCAAGTTTGACTTTCTTAGATTTTGCTTCATCCTTAGGCAAATCAATGCCATCTCTGGAGGCTTCAGCACGTTTCTTTTCAATTTCAATCTCTTCTGCTTCATCTTCATCACTAACATCTTCCTCATTTGTTGCCATTGGGGGTAATTTTTTTCCCTGGAACAATCAAATGAGAAAAGAATAAATTAGCTGTCAATAAACAATATCTAAAACTAAAGTTAAAACCATAAAATGAAATAAGCAAAAATAAATGACATGAAACAGAAAAGATTTTTTTTAAATTAAGTTTTATCATTTTTAAAACTAATACGTATGCACTTTTTTTTAATACAATATCTAAATCTTGATTCCTCACTTTAAAAAAAAATAAACAAATTACTTATATTTTAAAAATAAACTCATTTTTATAATTAATTGACTAGCTAGCTCAGTTTAGATTTCACAATCAATTTTTGGTTTGCATGTAAATATACTGATCTGATCATTTCTCAATAATGGTCTTATTTTGAAAATTTACACTTACAAGGCTAAATTCAAGATTTAGAAAGGTTTCATACACCTTTGTGCAAATTAACTGAAAGAAAACAAATAATTCCATTATTATTTACTTTCTTTTCATATTTTTTCAATGAAACATGATCTAGTGCACATGTTAGTACTTTGTATGTCCATTTCACAAAGTCATTCCTCGCAGATTGACCACAGATTCTCAATTGGATTTAAATCAGGAGAGTTTCCAGGCCAACCTATAGTACTTTGATTTGCTCACTGGTAAGGCTTGCCAGTGTGTTTTTACAGCATTACAAATTTTCATATGCTTCTTTGGAGTAACGTCCATCACAGATAATGGCTGTAGAACAACTAATCGACAGTCAAGACAATAGTGTTTGGGCGTGATGGCAATCACAGATGACGCAATATTTTTCAAGGCCAAACAAATTTCATCATACATCCTGAAAATAGATCCATATTACTGCACTCCACTGCAAATGACCTAATCTGAGTAAAAAAGATGGAAATCAATTACACCCTGTCACTCCAGTGGGTCTAAAACTGATCGTATGTTGAAAGAAAGGAAACTAAAGTGGTTGTTTCAATTAATTTGCACAAGGGTATGGTAAAACTGATACTATACTTTGATTACAATTAATATGCCAGGACTCAAGCTTTTTCAGATAAGAATTAAAAGAAATTCCCACTTATAATCAATATTGGGTTTATTTCTAAAATAATGATTTGATTTTGGTCATCAATCAAGTAATAATTGAATGAATTTTGAATCATCTCTCAGGATTCCATCTGTTCATGATCACTGACATTTTTCTGATTTTCAAAGGAAAAATGTGTGTGCTAAAAAGAAATTTCAAGTTAAAAATTGAAAAATTTGGTGCATAATTTCCTGTTGCCACCATCACCAGAAATATTTAGTTTGTGCAGAAAGTTCCTAAGACTGATAAATAGTGCAATAGTAAAGTCAGTGGATAGCAGTACAAACTGAAACTGTGTGTACATGCATGATTAAATATAAGTTCTAAGGATTATAAAAATTTATTTTGAACCACCTTCCTGATTATTGTTACATATTTTAAATGTCTGAATACTTTCAGCTTTCATAAGCTATTATCAAAGATTCTAGTTTTGTTTTTTGTTTTTTTTTTACACTATATTGGTTTCATCATTTTCAAATATCGCATCTTCATGTGACAGTTGGTGTAATCTGGTGTTTTTTCCATTTTTATTTATGAAGTATATTTAGTATGTTTGTTCCTAAATTTGATAACATTTTATTGACGTTAGGTTGTTTATTTTTTATATTTAATGCTTCTAGTATTTCTAGTTCATTTTCTCCTGTTTAAGATTTTTTTCTTGTGTTTTTTTCTTATGTTTTTTTTTTGTTATGTTGATTGGTGATATGCTATTTAATTTAACTTTTATCAGATAAATGGCACGTTAATCAGTACATTAATGCAGTGTTTGTGTAAACAATGTGTATTCTTTGAATTATTATTATTATTAGAAAAACATTCTCCAAGTGAGCAAGTAAATTCATGGACAAATTTGGTATGTTGAAGTTATATTTTTGTTGTATCATAGGTGATCACATTGAAGGTTTTTAGCTTTTTTCAATAAATGATCAGTTTAATTTGTTTGTTTTTTGTCATTAAGTGATTTGTGTCTATATATTAAGTTTCTTATAATTTTTGTCTAGTTTGTGGTTACCATGTAACTGGTTCCTGTAGAATAGTTTAATGGTTCTGTTTACTTTATTATTATTTATTGTTTGTTTTTATTTATTGTCGTTAGTTTATTTTACTTATCAATTGTGTTGTTAGGGAAATTACTGTGGATTAGCATTTGTTTTCTATTTTTGATCTCCTTAAGAAATATTGCTCCTGTAGAGGATATTAGTGCTCTATTAAATTATAATTAAGTTATTTTCAAAGGTTGTTGATTATTGGCTTTGTCTTTCTTGTTAGTTAATATAAATGTCATTAGTATAGTGGGTGTAGATTATTAATTTATGGTGATTTTTTAAAATATTGTTTTTTTAGGGTTAACATGTAAAATTCTAATAGTATTGGAGTAATAGGTGAACCCATGGCAATACCATCAGTTTGTGCATATCTATTTCCTAATTGGTCATAAAAGGAAACTTGTGTAGTACAGGTGAGCAGTAGTTTTTTTTGTTTTTTTAAGTATTGCGTTTATTTTCAGAGATGAAATAAGTAACAAATATATAAATTTAAAACGTTTTGCTATTTAGCTTCATCAGAAATCTTTGGAAATGGAATAATATTAGGTTGGTGCAAAAATAATGTCGTTTTCTCACATATGTTACTATGTGAGAAAACGACATTATTTTTGCACCAACCTAATATGCAGTTTTATTACAATTTTTTTTAACTCTGCATTATTTCACTTCCAAAATTTTCTGATGAATCTAAATAAATCTTGAAACATGTCAAATCCAATAGAATGATTGCATAAAGAACAAGTAAGAAAATCTCTATAAATTTAACATGTTTCAAGATTTATTTAGATTCATATATATATATATATATATATATATATATATATATGCCGGGTTCAAATGTACTTGGTATTAAAATATAACATTAATTTTTTATTTATTTAATTCTCTCCCTCCCCACACTGCCATCACCAGAATATATCTTATATCACTTTATATGTAATTATTAGAATGAAAGTTTGGACATATTTGTTTCATAAATCCTACCTGTGATATTACTGATTACATAAAGATCTACTTACATAATATATGAAATAAATGGTTGGTTTTTATGTTTATAACTTCTTAGAAAAGTCACTTGAGGAAATTGAAATTTTTAAGCTATCCATTTACAAAAATGATTTCTGCTTTTCATTCATTTGACCTTGGCAAGTATAGAAAAATACTTTAAAATATTATAAAAGTATTTCATTAACTTATCTTATTGCAGCATATAAATATTTATGTCTACATTGTACTATATTATGTCTACATTTATGTAGACATAATATTTATGTCTACATAATACTACATTATATAATAATTGAAAAAAAAAAAAAAAAAAATCAATGGAAGAATTTTAAACTATAATTTTTGGAAGAAAAATGAAATATTAAACGAATTGCACCTTGTCACTATTGTAATTACTTTTTGTAGACTAAATTAAAATAGAGAGAGACCTTCAAAGTTTGTCTACCAGTTTCACTAGGCAGAAAACTGAATACGAAAGGAAAACAATAACAGATTAACTATGCACCTTTCAAATGAAACGGAATAAAACCATATCAGTCCTTTTATGTATGATTTATAGTCAAAGGAAAAATTACTACAGAATAAAAATTTAGGCAATGTTTAACTTTCATACCTGAAAAAAAAAAAAAAAAAGTGTGTGTTCAAAGGACACTTTTCCTTAGACACTACTAAAGCTGTAAACTCCTTCACTCTACTAGCAATGTTTATTGTTTTTAAAAAGCAATGATTAGAATTTTAATAAAATCCAAGAATATTAAAATGGATTTATACATTTTATTTATTCTTGAAAACTGACAACAAAGACATTAAACACTATTTATTTATTTGATTGAAAAAAAAAAAAAAAAAAAAAAAAAAAAAATTGTTTCCATAGTTATTTATAAAATAGTATGTTCAATTCAACAGTTGCCTGCTTTGATTCTGTTGGTGGGTCTCCCTTCAGTGAGAGAACAGGAGCTGGGGGGGTTCTTTAATTAATAAATTCAAAGAATGTTTTGAATTATTCCCTGGAGCCATAGAAACCAAATTTGGAGTTATAGTTACAGTAACTGCAGGGGAAGAAGTCCTGGTCACAGTTCCCATGCGAGAGATTTCTGCCAAAAGCTGAAGGATCCAAAAACTGTATCTGGTTCAGGAGGTGTACAACAAGATGGAGTTGGGTTTGCAGCATCTTCATTTTCAGTTGACGCTTACTGATTGCCAAATGTCCCTTCATTACTGAGCACTTTCCAGTCTGTGTGTTGCTTCTTGGGCAATTTGAGATATTGGGAAGCATCTATTTTGTCAGTAACATGCCACTCTGTGCTTGATTTGATACTTCTACTTGAGCTCAAAGCAGAAGCCAGTGATGAACCCATGGTAGATTCCTAAGACTAGATCAACTTCTCTTTTGATACTGATGTAGTATCACAAGTTAACACAATCCCTGGAACTACAGAGTGGCACATAGAATTCAAAGTGGAAGATGTTGATGTATTTTTAGTGTTAAGTCCTTAAAGTACAATGGTGAAGAAGGGGATGAAGAAAGGGGCAATGGAAATGAATCTCAAACATTATTCTGTTCCCAAATTGATGTCTTAAGCAGGTTGGCATTTCCAGGAACTGAGGGGTGGCATTGAGGCTCTGGTCAAAGACAACTTTGATATCAACAGTGGTGACAGAGTCTGCTGGTTTGCTGCCACCAGAGCAGTAGCTTTCAAGAGTTGGAAAGGTTGGCTGGGGTAAACTACTGTACCCAGACTTGTTCTCTAGGTTTCATTCAGAGTCACCATGTACCAACTTTGACAGCTGCTTCTCTCCTCTTTCAGCTACTTTCCCAGCAGCTACAGGTTTTCAATGGTAGTCACAATGCCATTTTTTATTTACATGACAATCCTTAACTTGGATTTTCCACACTTGGAATTCAAATTGGAAGACAATTTTATAGTGTCTCCTTTTGAGTAACTGCCAATATCAAAGAACTCCTTCTCTAGCAATGAAGTGGTTTTTGACTGTCGTTGCCAGTGACTATGGAAAACTTGAACAGGTGAAAGCTCTGAAGAGAGTGGTTCTTGCAATGGTATGCAGTACCAAAGTCATTCACTGCTGGGGTACTCTATGATCCATTAACTACTCTGAAATTATTTTGAAGAGCAGGTATCAGTGATTCAATAAAAATACTTGACATCTTTTTCTTGAACATGGTAAATAATAAATATTGCATTGTAGTTGTTTTACATATTTTGATAATTTTGTAATTTTTTATAAATTTTTTAATGAAAATGTTTTACAAATTTATTTCTTTATGAAATGGTAAAAAATAAATCTTTATAAAAGGCAAATAATAAATATCACATTGTACTTTGTTGACATTTTTATAATCTTATAAATAAACATTGTCAACGGAGACAAAATTGTATATAATAATAGTAGTGTCAAGGGAATAATTGTCCTTTTGACAGACCATTCTTTTGCAGGCGCACAGATTAAACATTTCCAAAATTTAATTATATAAAAATATCATGTATCCTTTTTACCTTACTGAGTTTGTAGAGCTGCTCCCCACAAGTGTTTGATTTTATTTTTTTTTATAGCAGAATTTCAGTCAGTTTCTATTTTTAATAATAATGACTACAATCTTTAAAAAAAACTGCATAGAATTATTAAATTTAGTTATTAAATGGTTTGGTTGATTTAGTTTAGCAGCATATAAACACCTCTATGTGTTATTTCATACCAAAACCTAAATATTTTGAACATAATTTTATGCCTTCAACTATAAATATTTTGGATATACATTTAATCTGTTTTATAGAATATATTGTAAGTGTTATGTATTTTGATATAAATCTAAGGTACATTATGTTGATGGTTTCAGTATTTTTCAATAGTTTTCTCATGTTTTATGTCTTACAGGCGTTGAGTAGACTCAGTTAAAATATGTTTGCTGTGAGTGCAACTCGGCATGTTGTACATGTTGGTTGATTTTCATTCTTCAACAAGTCTGAATGAGTTGAGGTATATGTGGCTATTAAATGTAAATCAGTGGCTCAATTTTAATAATAATGAATTAATAAATCAAAACACAGGAATGGCATATATGACCATTGAAAGGAATTGAATAAATGAAAAAATAAAAAATTATATCACTAAATCTGGAAGACTTTCCTATGTAATTCTGTTTAAACTGACTTAACCTTGCACACCATAAGGAAGAGAGTTTCTCACCAAGGTAATGTGAAAGATCATTTGATACTAACTGTTATTATAAAAGTGAATAAACTATTATTATAAACTACTATTTAAAGCTTTAATGTTTTTACTGAGCATTATCAATTGAATCTAAAAGCTATTTTGATCATCAGGATGTTTGTCAAAGCTATCTGAACTTGAGGAATATTAAAAACTAAGATATTTTTTAACCCAATTTGAAATCAATGTTTTTTCAAGTAAAATAAGTATTGCTGATAAAGATAAACTGTCAGATTATTAGCTACTTTTAAATGATTTTATTTAACATTATAACAGTCTTTGAGAGTGGATTAATAAGTTCATAGCCTGACATGGTTGTTAACTGAATTTTGATCAAAAAATTTCATTGTATATTTCATCAATGTAATTAATATTCATTCACCACTGAATTAAGTGCAGTAATGAAGGAGTAGATGACAGTAAAAAAAATTTTTTTTTTCACCATTAGGCTACATATTTACTGATTTACGTACACATATAATAAACTACATTAAGACATGATTTGCCTCAACACTTCAGACTTTCTACTGTTAAATACATTCATAACTTCATAGTTAAATTTGATACAGAGAAGGTCAACCCAAAAGAATTAAAGGTATCAAGAATCAGTTATTAAAATAAAAAAGAATGGAGGGAAAGCAGCATATTATCTACTAATCTTTCAAACTACTAATAAATGATACACTATTAACATGAAAATAGAATGCATTCAATTTTGAAGCATATATCGTTTCAATTATAAAACAGTAGTTAAAGAAAATATCAGAAATCCTAGTAAACAAATCAATATGATAAGTGATTTTTCTTTCAGTAATTTTTAATAAATTTCACATTTCCTAAGCATTTTTAAAAACTTACCAGTATTGCACAAATTATAGGAAAATTTTGTGAAGTTAAAAAAAAATGAAAGAAAAAAGCCAAGTTTTATAATACATGTGCGGGAGGGGTAATATTGAAGATAAAATAGAATGATTGAAAGGGAGAGAATGCAGAATCATGCTTCAAGATGGAGATCAAATTTCCCACCAAAGTCAAAAAATTTTATCAAAAAGTTCCTTCACAATCAAAAATAAAGAAAGGTGATTAAGAGATCATACCAAAAAAGAGTGTCCAATTAGTTTTAAGAAATAATTTAATATGTCATCATTAAAAGAAATTAGATAAAAATAAAAAGTATACCAGGATTAAAACCCATACCACAAAATTAAAGACACATAGCAAATATATAAAAAAATGTTATAGAAAAATCCAACCATTGTTATAGAGTTTAAACTTCAATGCTGACAATTTAATTTCCAAAACATTCATCATGATGGCTTATTTTTAAAAAAATGTTTACTGAAAATGAAAGTTAAAATTCTCAAATTTAAAGTACATATGTGGTGGTGGGGAGCATTTCACTATGAAATTTAAGTCAAATATATCACTATCATAAGAAATATTCATCAAATGAGTTAAATTTTTTAAAGTTTTCCAAAATCTCTGTACCGTGTCGAGGACATCAACCTTTTATTTTGGTGAAACCATTTTAATCTGAAACAAATGATTCCTATATAACTGAATTATTACAGGAGAGCAAGTGATTTTAACTATACACAACTCTTAAAATATTGCTTTTAAGAAAAAAGAAAAAAAATTCATATTGAGTTTTATAATAATAACTCAAACACCTAAATTTTTTTTAAACCTTAAAAGTAAACATTCATTTTTTTTTCAATAGTAATGATATTTTTTTTTAATTGTTTTGTAATTGTGATAACAGTGATTAAATTAAGACAAATTTTAGTATTTTTTTTTTTAATTCACTCAAAAATAAAAAGAACAAGCCAAAGTATTAATTGAAAGCAAGCAAAAATAAAATCAGTCGAGTTTATACATTTCAAAGCAAGCAAATTTCATTTTATTGGAACACTTCTCTGCACATTCATTGCAAATTACATGCAAAATATATTTTAAGTGCATCTTAAATAATTTTTTTTTTCAGTGCAAAGTTAGTGGGTGGTTAGACAAAACGGTTTTGGTACAACACGCTTTACAAGTTTAAAAACTTTTGAAAAAAGTAATCTAAAAACAATCTTAAACTGGATCTAAGCACACAAAAATAATTTCTTTTTTTTAAGCTACTTTTATTCAGATATATTTTGTACTACATATTATTGGTCAATACACTTAGATATGAACACAAGCTGTGTGACATGTATATCTGTTTGTGTATATATTACATACACACACAAAGAGGATACTGAAAAGTTCACAGCCTGTACATCAAGCTTTCACCCCAAATTTTGAAATTTGGTCAGCTTCTGAAAAGTGGGTCAGTCTGAGAACTTTTCAGTACCCCCTCGTCTGGGTGTGAAAATGTTTCCTCAACTTAGTCTAGGACAAGAATACAATAATAGGGAACTTAGTGAAGCACTTAATAAGACAAACTTGTTAACCATCACACTGTGGTAAGTATGCTATAATTACCTATTAAGCGTAAGTTAATCTAACACAAAGCTACTTACTAACGATCAAATTAACATTGCTCTATAAAACAAGTTTACTAAGTTTCATGCATTCAAATTGATAATTATTTACATTAGTCTGGCACAAGGTTACAAGAGTGAAGCACCCAGCAATGATCAAATTAATGTGATGAATGAACAGTTTGTCAGACAAAGTAATTAAACATAAAAACACAATATATATTCTTAATGGTACAATGCCACAGCAGAAAAGTATCCATTGAGCATTGAACTCATTACACAAGTGAATTGGTTGGTAAAATCTTGCTATGATATCACTACATGCATGTATAAAAAAAAAATAAAATAAAATTTTCTTTCTGTTAACTGATTTGCAAATAATATAACAAAGGCTTCTACAAACACCTCATTTTTCAATTTCAATTTCTATTTTTAATTTTAATTCAGTTCAGCTTAAATACTGGTTATTATAGTACAACTTCACTAAAGCATAATTTTATTGCTATGCAAAAAGTACTTCTCAGAAATATTATATATAAGATTATAAAGTATATCTTAATATATAATAAGTAAGAAATAAAATGAAAAAATAGCAGTAATTTTGAAACTGCATTGTGTAATTTAGGATTTTTAATGATATAATTATTTCTGTTTTTGCATGTAAGAAAGGACTCTGTTTTTGAAATCATTAAAAAGTTAAAATTATCCAAAAAAAAAAAAAAAAAGAAAAAGATACGTAAGAATATACAGCCTTGAATAGTTACCTAATTAAAAAAGGTACATTGAAGATATTTTTTAAATACTCTACTACCATAGTTATTTCATACACAATGCCAAAAGAATGACAAAATTAAAAAAATCCACAAAAAGAGGAACAAAGTTCAAGTGACAACAGAAAATCCAAGCTCATTACATTAACAAATCTTATAACTGATGAATTTAAAAAAAATTATCTAATTAAAAAAAAAATTATCTAATTTAAAAACAAACAAAAAATATGGAAAGTAGATAACTCTGATCCATTGGGCCTCCTGTCAAAATAAAACTATGACTGAAAAGGAATAATTAAATTAGCTTACATGACCTTCTGTGTACTGCATGATTTTTCTTTAATAAGTAACTTCATGCAACAATACAGGATCTGAAAATATTATACTTAGGAAGATGATAAAACTGAACTTCATGGTTTGAAAAGGGTAAAAAAAAAATATCAAGTCCTACAAGGTAGAGGAGTGTATTCACTCAGATGTGAATCCAGGGACAATGACCAAAGATTTGAAACAATAGTTTTTTTGACTAGCGTGCTAACAGGGTGAAAAGTTGAGAATTATCAAAACTATGACATCACTGGAAACACAATCAAGACATGGTAAATGCATATGTGCAGGAAATTGGGGAAACTGAAAACTACATGTGTAACAAAATTGGGAGGTCCAAAGGTGGGAGGTAGGACTGCCTCTAGTGAAGCAAATGGTCAGTCTTGATCAGTTGCATGCTACTTCTGTTGAACCAAATGGTTGGAATAGAGCAATTAGCCTGAATTGATGGATATCATGGCTGAAGGAGAAATTTGGGAGAACCCCTAATTTATTCATATATGTGAAGCTGCTTAAGCAGTTGTCAGGACCTTTTACTAGACTCCACTGAATTATAGCAGCCCTCAGCAATAATTACTTTCCAGACAATAGAACAAAGAAATTACTTGAATCAGTGGTCACATATTATTTAGCTAATACTTACACTCACAGCACCAACTGTAGTGAATATTGCTGACACTAAATTAAAACAACTTATTGTTATAAGAAGAGAACTGACTAATTCCTTGGCAGAATTTATTTATTATATTGCTGTAATCCGACTAGTATTGTCAATTTCCTCTTGTTCCAGAGATTTAGCAAATTTATCAGCTACATCTTTTTCCAGTATCTAAGCAACACAACAGAAACAGACAGACAGAAGATTGCCCAATTGACTATCAGTTAGGATGAAAAAGTAATGACTCAACCACCCAGCAGCAATGAACAGAAGCAATTATGACCATAACAGCCATGGTATTATATTGGGATTTTTTCCAGTATTGGAGTTGCTTAATTTCTGCACAAGGTTTCATACTCAAGTTGCTTCAATATTTCCTTAAATTTTTCATGCTTGAGCTTAACAAGTAGAAAAGACAGTGTAACTGAACTGGTAGAATTATTGAATACTGTATAAATTAACATTTTTAGAAATACATTTTGTTTTCATTTCTTTTTCTTTTTTTTTCTTTTTTTTTATTTGCTGACGCCACACTGCCATTTGTAGCAGAGTTGTTTAAGATCTTGTATAATTTAAACAGTTATTTAAAAAAAAAAAAAAATCTGCAAAAGGGAAGATAATTCTTTTGTGACAGATTTTTACACATATGCAAAAAAAAACAATAAGGGATATTACTCTATGATTAACAAATAAGGGATATTACTCTATAATTAGCATTTAATAGTTATTTCCCTTGAAAAATTTTCTCTTCCAATTTGATGAAAATTGATTAAACAATATCTTCATTTGAAAATCATCCAGTTTTCTATTTTTTCTGCATTCTTTAAGTAATATGCATTTTTGGTATAATTTAATACTTCTAGCCACAATGCACCATTTTGGTTACTTATGGTTACAAACTTCTTTTATGTGCTGTGTCTCGTCAAGATATCGGTGATCATGGTCCTCCACAACTTCCTATACTGCTTTTAGCAATGCTTGTCTTTTTACTATCCTTCCTACTCCTTGTTCTGTCATCTATTTACACAAGCTTTTTAGGCAAGTTACTTTCTCTTTATATCTGCCTCCTTTTACCTTTTGTGAGTGTTAAATTTTCTAGGCCTTCTTATTTCATTACGTATCTCAGAAATTTCAACTATCTTTCTGATTTTATGCATATTTATCTTTTTTGTTTCCATTTTCCTTGAAACTTCCTTGTTGCTTACAATGTTCCATCTATGGTATTCTCAGCATCTTTCTGTAGCAGTACATCTCTGTTGCTTCATGTCTCCTCTTTACCTGTGAAAATTGTCCCACATTCACTGCCATATAGGAGAACTGATATTACATAGCAATTCAAAATCCTTATCTTTGTTTCTAAAAGAAAATTTCCTGTTTCTTAATACTTAGCTTTCAGAAGGCATCTTTTTCTATTCCAATACATATCTGGATTTGATTGTGACATTTTGCGTTAAAACACTTCCCAGATATTTAAATACTTCTGTACTTATTTGATTTTGATATCTACAATTTGTAGTTCACATGTTGACGTTTTTTTTTTTTCTCTTCTTGACAACCATTACATTTTGTCCTCTTATAACTGATTGTTAGTTCTTTCTTCCTGCATTCTATTACTACTTTGTCTAGGAGGTCCTATAGTTTTCTTTCAGTTTCTGCTATCAACACAATGTCATCTGCATATCTTATATTGTTAAGATTGTGTCCCCCAATAATAAATCCTGGTAGGATTTCCAGTTCCCTTGGGATAGGATACAAACTATATTAGAGTACAAAAAAAAACAAAAAAAACAGACTTTTAGTATTAGACAGCTAAAAAAAAAAAAAAAAAAATTATGCAGAGCTCTTAAAATTAATGATAGTTCTTTTAATTCTTTGTTGCTGATAACATCAATATTCATCTAAATTTATTGGTAAAATTATACAATGAAAACAATGGGGTCATTTGATTTCCTTCAATTTATGCTACCCTTCTAAATAAATAAACACCAAATTCTATCTGTCTGACCATGTGTCTGAAACCGCTCTAACTCAGGCCACACTTTCTCTACATAGACATGTAACTTTTTGAAATTTGGATGATCTTGGGATTGAAAATCTTCCCTTCATCTGGTGCTTGAGCATCCAGGAATAGGATTTGTGTCCAGATGAGGAGGGAACAGTTAAAAATTCAAATTTTAAAATAACTGAAAAAAAAAAAATTAATGATTTTAAAAGTTCTTTTATATTGAGTTTAAAGTAACACAAAAACTTTGTGAATTTAAATTTTTTTGTTTTAAATTCAACAGAATTGAACTTATAGTCCAATTCAGAGTTAAAGTGAGATTTTGAAATTCCATGGAATGATTTGAGAAATTCAAAAGCTATTTCTTCAAAATTAACATTGCTGTTTTCTAAGCCAGACCAGAGGTCCCTTTAGTTTTGGGTCAGAGGCCTAAGTAGCCCTCTGCAGGAGCTAGCATAAAAGTCTAGTATAAAATATTAACCAATGAAATAATTATTTATATAAGTTTTAGTGCTGCAAATTTAAATGAACATTTGGTTCATCCCACTTGAAAGTATTTAATATTTTTTTTTTTTTTTTATGTCCAAAGGCATGAAATATTTTTTTATCTTTGATCTTGAAAACATAAAAATTAAACAATATAAGAGGAATTATTATATGCCTTTATTTTCGGACCAATATTCTCGTTTTGGTTGCTGTACTGTATAAAAATGGCACAGCCACTCATATCCAAGAATGCCAGTCTACTAGGGTGGCATCTCCAATGTGCTCAGGCACATTTGTGTTTGTTTGACACCCACAGAGCTTATCTGTACTTTATACTGCAACTATGCTGAACAGACCTTAGTTACAGTTTCTGGGAGAGAGCATGTTATCTAGTGTGATCAACAGTCTGAACAAAGCCAACACACTCAAACCCTTGGTCACAAGTCATACTAGCACAACTACTGACATCTCTCAAGGGTTTCATCTACCCAATTTCACTCACAAGTCTCGAGTCGTTTTCAGGTGCACTGAGATCACCTCCTCCAAACCAATAACATCAAGAAGTCACCTGCTGGACAATTCAACCATGGTAAGATTCAAAACCAGGTTTCTTGGTCAAAAAGCAAACATTCTAACATTTGGCCATGTGCTATACTCCCAATGGTTTGGTAATTGCACCTTTTGACCATCTTCAAAATGTCTAACTTTGTAACTTTCTGGAAATTTCAAACTATTATTCAATCTATGCAAGTAGATTGTTCTCATCCTACTTTCTGTGCTTAGAGGAGATAACTCATAAGTTGATTCAGCAATGTATCCACAAAAAAAAACTGTATCAAAAGAATGGCTTTTCCCTTGACACCACTATTATTTTTACTACCTTCACTTCTTGACAATTTTTATTGTTTTAAAAAGCAAAGATCAGAATTTTAATAAAACCTAAACACATGAAAGTGAATTTAACAAAAATAATAAATAACCTTTATTAGATTTTTTTTATTTACACTATTTATTAGATTGTTTATTCGAATGATTCTCAAAACATCAATTAACTGCCAAATGATTCAAGCTTTATAAAATGGTAAATAAGGATTTCCTTATAGTTAGTTCATATATTTTAACAATTTAGTAAATGTTTATAAATTTATGATAAAAAATTGTTTTCATATTTATTTCTTTATAAATTGGTAAATGATAAACATTCCATTAGTTTTTAAAATGTTACAAATATAAACTTATTCTTGTAAATAAATAATCTATTAAACAATCTATTAAATAAATAGTTAATATTTTTGTTGTAAATTCTGAAGAACAAAAAAAAATGTATAAATTCACTTTCATCATGTGTTTAGGTTTTATTACAATTCTGATAGTCACTTTTTAACCTTTAGCACTCTGCATTATTAATATTACTTCCTTTTTCACTGCATTCTTTTTTAAGGCCTCTTAATTGAGGTAACCTTATTGTTAATTTCACTCAAAGGTGTTTTCTGTTGCCATAATAGGATACAACAACACAACTATGCAATTCAAACAAATACAGATTCAGGGATCAGAGTCACTCACTTTCAGTGTCAGGAAAAACATTTTGCACAGAAAATGAAGTTACATACAGAGGGATAAAAGTTAAAATGAACATTTCTGAGGAGTGAAGGTAGTTAAAATAATAGCAGTGACAAAGGAAAAAGAATCCTTTTGACACACCTTTTTTTTTCAGACATGAAAGATTGCTGTTAATTCTTTGTTGCTTATTTGTCTTTGTGCTACTTATGTTTCTTCAACTGAATCAAAAGATATAAATTTCCTTTATAGACCCCCAGGGATTGAATTCATGATTGCCAAGACCTCATATATGCTTTTAATTAACATAAGTGTCACTTGATTTAGTAGATTAAAAATTGGTTAAACACACCTGGTTTCTTGATGAGTTTAATTTCTGGGTTAGTGTGAAAAATTACTGTATTTTTTCTTTGACTGAACCAAAGTATATTTATGCTTAACTGCTTTTATGTGCCATGTCCTTTCTTGAGCTCAATATGTTCTGTGAGTGTTAAATTCTCCAAGTCCATCTTCCTCATTATGTGTTCCAGAAATTTCAACTCTCTCTTGCTAATTCTAAGTGAACATGTCATTTTTATTCCCATTTTCCTTAAAACTAACTTGTTTATCACATGCTCTACTGATTGCCTTCTTGGCATCCACCACATCTCTGTGACTTCAAGTTTCATCTTCATCTATTAAGAAATTGTACAGCATTCACTGACATATGGGGGGAGGTATATAAAGGGTGTTCCAATAACTTGAACTGATTTTAAATGTGAATTAAGTTTAAGCATCTAATGATTTTTTTCTTTTTCTTTCAGATTTGGCAGATATTTGGATGATATTATTTTTCACACATAATTGGCATGACTTAAATAACATGATCTAATAGAGAAATAAATAAATTTTCACTAATAACACTGATTTATTTACTGCTGACTTTGATCCATCTTAATGAAACACCCTTTATAATTTGGTTTAATTGGTATAAGTGGACTTTTGACTCTTTCCAGGCTTAATTTCTTTAAATGTTGAGGATGCATAAAATATACAAAACACCCTTATATATAATCCATCTTAATGAAACACCCTTTATTACATAAAGGTAGATTGACTAGGTTACAAGCTATCCTGTAGGTATGGAAAATGGAATAAAAACAATCTGTGCTTGTAGATTGAATGAGGGATTTGGTTTAAAATTCCAAAATTACCAAGTATGAATGACAAATGAAGAAGTTTGGAGGGAACATTGCTAAAAATGTTTTGATAATAACAAGCAAGATGGAGATGCTGATCTAGACAGAAAACAAATTCCTCATTTAAAATATTCCAAAATGAATTAAAAAAAATGAATCTACAATTTCTGCAAAAGCCAATTACATTTACATCTTTAGAAACTAGATATTCTGATACAAAGGTTCCCAACATTTTTTGTGTCACTTTCACATGGAAAAATTTTCCACTACCCACCTGTATAAAAAATATTCAAAAGCATATAGTGATAGATAAATTATATTTTGACAGGAAATTTTCCTGCCTTGATAAATTCAAGATAGTCAATTTGATTAAAAAGGTAAAAACAATTTTATATTAAATAAAATTATCCTAAAGTCATTTCTTCATTTTACTGGCAAAGTTGTTCTTGGTCTTCCCTTATTTGATTTATATCTGGGGAAAAAAAATGTTATTTTGTCTGAAGAACTATCTGAATGTTACCAATCCATTTCAAAACTATAGAAAATACCAAAAATTTCCTTGTTTGTGGGGGTATTTACATCTTATCTAGGAATGTAACAAAATAATACTACCATATATACTTGAAAGTAGTACAATTTTTTATTATCAGATTTTTTATGCAAAAAATAAGGGGTCACACTATACACAGATAATCTTTTTGAAGAGGCTAAAAATCCTGCATATTTGGTGATCAGTTGCAGTATGCATAGGTAAATTTTTTCTGGAAGGATTCATATTCATGCCCCAAAATTCAGGGTTGCACTGTACATGAAGTCAGCTTGCCCACAAGTATATATGGTTGTTCATGTTCTTGTTATTTGAAGTCATGTTTTCTATCATCATCATTTATGTTTACTCTTCAGGTTGTCGGCTATCATTGCTCTCCACAACTTCCTATCCCTTATAACTCTAAGCAATGTTAAATGCTCTTGCATTCCATCTTCTCCTTGCACTGATATCCATTCACACAAACTCATTAGATAAGATACTTAATTCTCTCTGTGACTTTTCCTTGCTTCACTATGTCCTGTGAATATTAAGTTTGTCAAAGCATCCTTTCTTCTATGGAAGCAATTAAATAAGATCAAAATTATAATGAGCAGCAAAAAAAAATTTCTGGAGGAAAAGTACAGATTATAAAAATAAACATTTCTTACATATATCAATCTGCCACTCAACAAAGTGGACATGATACATAAGTAAAAAGTACATTCTAAGCTTTTTCCTATCAAAATTTTCATGTTGCTTATGTTTCTAAAATAGTAAAATAAATATTAAAAATTTGATAAGGTATCTAAAAAGGTAATCCAACCCAGAAAATTCACATTTAAAATAAAGCAATGTAAATAAAAAGATATTTTTAATAGTAAACAGTCTACAGAAACACATCTAAATTCCCAGTCAATATTGACTCCTGCTACCCACAACTTACAGCAAAGTTATACAACCATGTTCACAAGTTTAAAAGAAATCAGATTAAGCCCTTTCATCAAAGAAACCAACATAAAATAAAATTATCAAATGTAGAATGAGAACTGCAGTCACAAATTACATATTAAATATAATTTGGCTTTTTAGTGTCCAACTGTTTTCCATATTTAAAAGATTTTAATCTAAATTATGATAAAATCTTTATAAGTCACTCAACTAATTCAACATCAATGTTATAAGTTATGACAGTCATGAAGCCTTTAAAATTAATTTTTAATAATTCCCTTACATACAAATAAATCTCAATCAAATTTAACAGCAAAATATATTTGATATCAAATAAAGCTATTGAAAATCCTTGTTGCATCTAAAATGTAAGTGTAAAATGTTCCACAAAAAAAATTTCCCTACAGGTTTGTGAAACATGTTTGAAAAATACTGAAATGCAATTTTTATCATCAACTTGGGTTTCAATCAAAATTATAATACCCTGGTTATTTTTTACATTAAGAAATGAATTTTAAAATTGTATTCTTTGTAACAATTTAATCCTTGGAAATAAAACCTTTGACAACAGTATTGTTCCATTTATAATAAAACATTTTATGACATTACATACAGTGCTGTTTGATAAAAGTGACTTACCTGATTTTTTTTTACTTAAAATATTTTTTGTCTATTGTTTTTGGGGTTAAAATAATTTTTAATCTTACTAATATAAAGACTCCTTCCCAACCACTAAGGAAAAAAGTTTATTCACCTTAAGGTATTCTATTGATAATTATAAATTTGGATATAAATGAGATTCAGGAAAAAACTGTGCAAAAAAAGTGACTCAGATATCGCATTCTAATGATTAAACTGGTAAATTTAAAGAACTTTTGACAAAATATTGAAAAATATTTTACAATACACTCAGAAGAATATTCTAGAGAATTCTAGAACAGCTTAAATTAAATCCAGAATATTCCAGAAAGCCTCATACAGTATAAAAACAGCTTGAAATAGCCACTCAAGTCACTAACCAGATGAAAGGGTACAAACACGCATCAGAACCACTTAAGGCATCTGTTGTTGCTCTCTCAAAAGCAGGCAAGTCTACAAGAGAAATTGCTATAACCACACAATCAACTGTCTCTCGAGTGCTTAGGGCACATAATGATGCCACTCCTGCTCCAAGGAAGGAAACAAGGAAACAAAAGAAAAAGATTGATGATAGAACTGGCAGGGTAATCAAGAGAGAAGTTGTGAAGAATAGGACTATAACTAGCCAAGAAATTGCAGCCAGTCTAAGTGAAGAGCAAGGTGTTAGTCTTGCCTCTTCAACAGTCTGTCAGAACAAGGTTACAAATCTTGTTAGAACAAGGCTACAAATCTTGTACATGAAGGTTTAAGCTGCTAATAAGCAAAACCAACAAATCTAAGAGACTTGAATGGGCTCACTATTACAAAAATTTTACCGTAGAAGACTGGAAGAATGTTCTCTTCTCCAATAAAATGAAAGTTGAGCTAAATTCAAGGGATAAGGTGAGTCACTTTTTATCAAACAGCACTGTACTGTACACATGACATTTTTTTATATATATATATTAATTTGACAAAATATAATTAAAATTAATTAATCTTAGATACTTTAAGAAATACAACAATTAGAAATGCAGGATTTTTTCTTCACAAGCAAAACTGAAAAATTTTACATTTTTTTTAACAATTCTCAAAAACAAAGAATATATATAAATTCACTTTGATATGTTTACGTTTTATGAAAATTCTAGTCATTGTTTTTTAAAAACAAACATTGCCAAGGAGTGAAGGTAGTTAAAATAATAGCAGTGTCAAGGAAAAAACATCATTTTGACACTGTTTTTAGCAGGCACACATTTGCCAGATTGGCATTATATAAAAGTAAAACAATTTGATGATATAGTTAATTGGGTGTTTAATCATATCTATAAGTTGTTCTATATGTAATCTTCCAGTGTAGCTCCGAGAATACCAGAATTTCTTAAAAGATTGTTTTAGAAAGAATTCCAGCAAAAATTGTATACTTCATTATTACAATACAAACATTAAAAGGTGATAAAGAGATCTTAAACATCTTGCTAACAATAAATCCTTACTAATATCCTGCCTCCAATAATATATATATATATATATATAGTAATGGTAAAATAAATTCCATGGGTACTAGTAATATAAATATATTAAAATTGATCCACAAAAGAGAGCTGGATGTATTTTATTTGTACAGAGCAATATGATGAATAGTCAAAAAAATTCTTTTTCTCTCATGTAGGGAACAGGTTATTTTGGCAGACAATAAAAGTGATCATCTGTCTTTTCAACCCCAATATGAAACATAATTCATGTTTGTAGGTTGAAAAGACAGACAATCACTTTTATCATCTGCCAAAATAGCCTATTCTCTACATGAGATAAAAATAATTTTTTTATTATATTATATATATATATATATATAAATAAAACTTTAGCAAAATTAATCATTAGCTTAAGAATAAAAAAAAATCTTCTATATGATTCAAATCTAAACTATTCAAAATTATGAGTCTAAGATTAAAATCACAATTATAGAATTATAGGTAATAGTTAGTGCCGTTTCATTTACTTTACCTATGCACAAATTAATGTGTACACTTTTGCATAGACCATAGCAAACTGCAAAAATATCAATAATCCTCTAGTGAGTTTTAACCAAAGTTGAGGATGAGTACCATCATTCTTTTATGAAGAAAAAATATTTTAAAAATAAGATAATTAAAATAAATAATAACAACAGACCATGTGCAAGTCACAGTAGCTTCATCAAGAATAAAGTATATTAGCCAATTAATGCTTATCTTAAGATCTGGCATTATAAAAATTAAAATAACAACATCTGGTACTAATTATAAAATTAGAATAAAAATCCTGTATTAATTAATGGTTTATAAAAAAAATCCAATATTAATTATAGGTTTATAAAATATATTCCAGTATTAATTATAGGATTTATAAAGAATATTCAAGTATTAATTATAAGTTTATAAAATAAATCTGCTATTAATTAGAGGTTTATAAAAATATTCAGTATTGATCATAGGTTTTCCCTCATAAGTCATTAATGAGTTAAGTTTCACACAATGCAAGTTTCTTTTGGCTCAAATGTTTTACCGAATACATAGTAAAACATTTCTGAATGGACTGGGAAACAGTGTTTTAAATGTCAAAAAAAAAATAAATAAATAAATAATACAACTTGATGTCAAAAAAAAACAAAGTGAAAGACTTGCTAGTAAAATAAAAAAAAAAGTGAAAAATTTTGTCAAAATCTACAAGCTACTGATTAAGTGTCATTCAAAAATGTACAAAGTGTCATTTTTGTCCTGTTTTGCAGCAAAGCAAACATAGTAATGACTGAAAGAATGATAACAGAAGGAAAGTTACAAGCAAGGGATAAAAAAAGATTTTGCTTCAGGAAATCTTGACAAATATTTAGAAGGAAAGGAGATTTTAGCAAAGATTTCGAAAAGGAAGAAAGAAGTTTAATAAGATTAGTAGCTGCAGACTTTTTTATGCACAGTAAAATATGAGCTTTATGGTGGAGGTCACTGTTTCAACATTTGACTGAACTTCAATCTTCATCTACTTATCTGGGAAATTTCATTTCTTTATTACTTTAAGTGATTCAGGTCAACCTTCAGATGATAACTTATTACAAAATATTCCATTTAAAGAATTTTAAAATAATTTTCTAAATTATTTTATTAATATTTGATTATAATCACAGCATTAAAAGAATTGTCTGTTCACATCTAAAACAGGCATTTTTATAAAATATTTAGGTACTACTTAAATAGACTGGTCCTTTCGTTAAAAAAAGAAAACCCAAAACAAATAAAAACTTTTTCAGGGAATAATTTGCAGTCATTAGACCTTCCTCAAGTCATATTTGTCAGAATCAAAACTATTGATTTTATTCTTACCATTTTGAAGAGGGTCCTGTTTATAATATCAATACAGAGTAAAATTGATCCCTGACTTTTAAAAGTTACTGGACTTGGCTGTTATTTACAAAAATCAAATTTGAAACTTTGCTCACATCATTGATATTTTTTCTTTTCTTTTTAATTTTCTGAATTTAAAAAATTTTGGGATGGATTTTTTTTGGGAAGTACATCCACATACATTGGGGGATAATAATTATTTATTTAAAATGAAGAATAAACGTATAAAGAATAGTTTTATTAATTTATGTAAATTTTTATTATATAATAAATAACAAAAAATGTGTATATCCATTTGTTCTTAAAAAAAAAAAAAAAAAAAAAAAGAGAGAAGAGCTAGTTTTCATATGCAGAACAGATAAACTGAATAACTCTGTAAATGGCCAGGGAACGATTTTACACTGTATTGATAATAAAGGGTGTTTCATTAAAATGGATTAAAGTCAGCAGTAAATAAATCAGTATTTTTGGTGAAAATTTATTTATTTCTCTATTGGATCATGTTATTTAAGTCATGGCAATTATGTGTGAAAAATAATATTGCCAAAATGTCCACCAAGGCTTCAGCAACACATCTCCACACAATGGTCAAAATTTTTGATGACGTCTCTGCATATTTGCTCCTTGATCTCACCAATATGCCTTATTATTTCATCCTTCAGCTGTTGAATTGTTGTTGGCTTGTTGGCATAGACCTTACTTTTGTGATGACCCCAAAGGAAAAAATCTAAAGGTGTCAAGTCACATGATCGTGGTGGCCAATTGACTTCACTGTTTCAAGAAATGATGCGACCTGGGAATTTTTCAGTCAAATTCTGTTTGAACATCCATTTTCGTAATAGACTTTGATAACTTTAACAGATTGTTTGATTGTTAATTTTTCCATGGTTGAAATTGCCAAAGACTTAAGTTGTGAAATGTGAAAGAAAAAAATCATTAGACGCTTAAACTTAATTCACATTTAAAATCAGTCCAACTTATTGGAACACCCCTTATAAACAGGCCCATACTTCTAAAATGGTTAGAAAAAAAAAAAAAAAAAAAATGAATTTTTTTTTATTTTTAATTTTAACAGGTGTCATAGCTTGAGGAAGGTCTAATACATGTAAAATACAAAAATTATTTCTCTCAAAAATTTTTTATGACTGGAACAGTCTACTTAATTAGTGCCAATCTTTATTATAATGTTTTAAGGTGTTTGTTTGAAATATTCAATCACCCTTGTGTAATTTTATACTGATTGAAACACTTATTGTCAGGTTTTCCAAAATGAAGTGATTAACATTCAAAATTATAGCAATTGGGTAGGAAGCAAGATACATTAAGAACTTTGAAAATATCTAGAATCTGATCCTGATGATATAAGCTGAGATATTGAATTTTGTATTTAATATCTTAACAATAATCTATCAATAAAACATGATAAACTTAAAGAAAATAATAGAAAGGTATGAGGTGCAACACAAAGAAATACAAAGCCTATAAAATATAAAAGTCATCTTTGTAATCAGAGAAGATTTAAGAACAGATAAAAATTAAAGTCTAATATTACTTAATTTGGAACGACAACACAAAAATAATGAACATCTAAAAGAAGTTACCATTCCCAGTTATATATCAAAGAGTAAAGTTGTACTAAATAAATAGATAAGCTACTGAGTTTAGATAAATATCCTTCAGCTGAATATTTCCACTATCATTTAACTAAATGTTTCAACAGAACTAAATTGAATATTAAAAATATATAAGATAGGCAATCACAAATTATTTCTATTCAGACATTACATTTTACAAATAGGTTTACTATAGAGGGGGCTTTGAAATTAAAAATTATAGAAAACACTTTAGTATAATTTACTTAATAAAACAAATAACCTCTTTTTTAAACTTATAAGAAATCTTAATTAATAAAACATTGGTCAAGCAACTTTTCTGTGAACCAGATTAAAGTTTTAAATCAAGCATATGGACAGACACATATCCCACCATATACATAAAATCTAATCAAGACATGTCTGCTTAAAGAAAAATAAAAGAAAAGAGGCTTATTTACAATATGAAAATTACTATTTATCATCGATGTGTCTATGAAAATACTCGTTTTAAATATCAATATTTGAATTCAAAAATATTCAGGCAAAGAAATCAAATGTAAACTATGAATACAAAATTAGATGTGCTTCTGTACCTGCTTAACTCTTAATGTTGATTATGTTTAAAAAGGTTCAATCATGGAAGAAAAATGCAACAATATTAGTAAAATACCTGAAAGAAAGTTCTTTATCAGAAGGTTAGAACAAATAAGAATCCCTGGAGACGATGAAAACAACATTAAGACAAAAGCTGACAAGTGTTATGAAGAAAAGTGCAAAAGTTCTTTATATATTTACTCATTGTTTCAAAGTCATCAACAACATTGCCACTTTCTGTTCTTATGCAAGAATCATGCAAGATTTCATTTGAATTAAAAGCCCAAAATTTGACCTTGGGACAAATCACATGATATCTAAATATGAAAAGTGTAAAGCTTACAGAAACCTTGTATTCTTTAATCTCATTCAAGGTGTTTCAATGGTATTTTTAGCTTTGGGGAAAAAAACCAACAGTGTCAAATCTAGATAAATTTGATAGATATTTTGTATGATCAATCATTGTTTCACTGAAAAACATTGCACAAGTAATTAATCACTTAGTCTTTGCAAATATCAATACAATGGTCAAAATCACTTAACGGTAAATCACTACTACACAGTAACTCTACAAGAGAGTGTTTATGCATTAAAACCCACAGTGACTGGTTGCCAAGGCCACATAAGTTCTTGAGATATGGTTAGAGCAGACTTTTTTTTTTTTTTACTTTTTTTTTATTAAACTGTTCATGTGAATACAACAATAATTCAGTGCAATAGTTTTTGTGGAAAAATATCACACAATGGAAGGAATACTTCAATTATCATTCAACTGATAACGAAAACAAACACATGAGCATTAATGACATATACAGTGTAACCCGGATATAAGAGAGTTGCCGGGACCGGAGAAGAAATATCTTATATCCGGGTTTCTCTTATATCCGGGTTTGGTCTATTATATATACACATTAACACAGGCTTTAATTTGGGACAAGAGAAAATCTCTCTTATATCCAGGTTTCTCTTATATCCGGGTTACACTGTAGTATGAATTACAACAGTGAATGTGTCAAGAGCAAGATAGTCAGATGGAGTCCTTCTCTATTCAAGCTGGTTTTGAACTCAGAGTTATCCTTCCGTTATATACTGTACCCATGAACATTAATGGGTATATCCCAATTCTCATAAATATGTTGGACACTATTGTAAGTGTCTAAGTAGTCCACCACTAGCAGTAGTTTACCTACTTCACGCCACTAGCAAGTATTGTATTTTGTTGATGTTATAAAGATTACCATTTCATTTCCAACCTCCATTTTGGTTATTCCTCATTCACTAGGTTACAACACTCTCCAAGACTGGTTGCTAACCAAGGTTAGAGAGCAAAGTCTACCCTACTATATAACCCATAACTGGTGGGAGAAGTTCGGGATTCATACCTTGCCCAAGGTCATTTGTACAAATGTAAACATAAACTCAGTTGTAATCTTAATGCAGATCAACAATTTTACTTTCCAGAGCAATAACCATTACACTACCTGCATACCAAAACAAAAACAAATTTAAAAAATATGCCCATACTACAATGTAAAATTTTAAAACATGGCTACCAATACTTTTATAAGACAAGATGAAATGCAAGTTAAATACTATTGAATTTTCAAAAGTCCAAAAATAAAATCAATGACATTAAAAGTGATACAGAGATTATAATATGAGAGCCACATGGTTTTAAGCCTTTTTTAAGTATTAAATTCAATATTCTAACATTATGATTTAAGGTCAGACAGAAGATGACAAACAGATTGACTATTATATGATGAAATATGATAATGAATTATAAAAGTTCAATCAAAATGATTCATTTTTTCCCAAAATTTCTTGATTTAAATAGGCTTGATAATTTCTTTCTACATAATATATTTAAAAAGTCTAATATTTTTATTTACATCTTATTTTTTTCTAATAAAATTACCAAAAAGGTCAAAAATTAAGTTTGAAACAGTTCACTATGCTATTATTCCTCATTTTTAATCATATTGACAGCAAATCCCCCAGAATATATGCTCAGTATGGGATAATGACAGTTACTGAAACTAAATCTTTTTTTTGTATATTTATGGAAATTTAAGCTAATTTTTTGCTGTTGAATTTGTTTCTTGGTGAAAATTTTAGCCTAAAAATATTTTTTTTTTAAAATTAAAAAGTGAGTAATCAATGAATTTTTCAAAAATATCACCTGAAGATTGCCTTCATTAAATAAATAAATGTGTGTGTAAATAACAGCTGAGAAAATATGTAAAAATTATGAGAATTTAATATGTTTTTTGGGTGAGCAGAATTTCTGTCAAAAAACCCTCAATAGAAAACTAGAGCTAGAATATTCAATAAATTAGGAAAAGTTCAAGTGACTTATCTGGTTAGAAGAGTTCCACGTCAAAATGCTCATCAGCACCAGATGTTTGATAAATCTACTATATTTATCAAACATCTAACCCTAATGAATGTTTCAACACAAAACTCTTGAGTCAGCTATCCAGATAAGTTACCTGAACTTTTCTTTATTATATATTTCTTTATTGAAATATATATATATATATATATATATATATATATAAAAACGCAAACACTGAGTATAAGTTCATATATACATGTCAAATTAATGATCATAATATATATATATATGCGTGTTTGAAAAAAAAAATATTATTGTAATTATTTTGTCAATATTTGTATATCTATATAGAAAGCATCTATCTTGGACACACACCACAGCTCATTAGACATTTGATACCATAAGATAAGGAAAAAGTAAACAGTATCCTAGATTAGATTTCATGTGAAGCTGACCTACCTGACTGATAAGTTTCTTGATCCGATAGCGATAGGGAACGGATGGTAACATCGCTTCCGACATCCATTTTAGTGAACATAGACAGAAGATCAAATACATACAAGTAACTGAATGTTCAGATTTCAAAGGATGTCGAGAGACGTTATAGAAATTTCACACTGGGTCCAAGAATAGTGAAATACCATAAAATATAACTAGCTCCCTCCTCCCAACCATCACCATCATCTCAGACAGGCGAATATCAAAACTGATTTGAGTGGACTTGTTTTTTTTTTTTGTTACCTTCCATTTATTCCAAGGCTCATAAGTAAGGTTTGGGGAGGTAAAATTAAATAATAATCACCAATAAACAAAAAACTAATACAAAGTTAATATTAAATATTGAAAAAAAATTATTAATTCATTAATTTTGTACTTTTTATATTATTAAAATGATACTTATTTTTGTGTTATCTCCCCTGATTACGGTGTAAGGGGAGACAACTTATTTTTATTAGTAAATAACACCTGTAGAATAGCACTGGATAAATTAAATTACATTAAATTAAATTCCATGCACCTTAAATAAATAACAGTGTAATATAAAAAGTTATATTCATATAAAGTCAAAACAGCAGCATATTAGCTACAATGTTATTTTCCTGTAAACTGAGAGAGGGCGTATTTTGTAACCTAACTTAGTTATAGTTTACCATTATCCTAAAGAAATCCTGTGCATTAAATAATAAAATTTAAACAAAATTCATTATTCCTAAAACAAATTTTTGTTACTTATAAGCTATTAATTTAAATATTTGGCTACCAAAAAAAGAATTCATTTTTGTGCTATGTCTCTTCACGATATGGGCAATAATGACTCTCCACGACTTCCTATCCTTTGTAGCTTTTAGCAATGTCTTTTTTATTTTCTCTTCCACAAACTGTTCTGCCATCCATTTTCACAAGCTTGTTTAGTAGGTTATCCATGGTTTCCTCTCTGTTTCCCTGTTAGTGTCAAAATTCTTCAAACTGTCTTTTCTCATTATGTATCTCAAACATTTCAACTCTTTCTAATTCTAAATATAAATGTACTTTTTGTTCCAAAATTCCTTAAAATTTCCTCATTGCTCACAAGCATCATCCATGGTATTCTCAGCATTCTTCTCAAGAACTACATTTGTTACCTCAAGTATCTTTGCTATCTGTAATTGTCCTGCATTCACTGCTATATAGGAGGCCTGATAATAAATAGCAGTTCAGAACTCTTCTTTGTTTCTAATGAAATTTTCATGTTTCTTAATACTTTTCTAAGATTTTGGAAAGCACCTTCCACTATTTAAATGTGCCTTTTGTGTTCCATTTTTAGTCATCTATTATGACACTCAAATAGTTAAATTCTTGTACTTGCGTGCATCTCTAATTTATAGCCCCCATTTTGGACTATTCCTCTTGCTGACAACCGTACAATTGATGATTAGTCCTTTCTTCCCACTTTCCTTTTCTACCTTATCTAGAAATACCAATTGTTGTGCATTTTCATTAATTTAGATTAAGACAAGCTTGGAACAATTGCTTTTTCAAGTTATCAGAAGGAAAAGAAAAATGCTTTCATCTCCTTCAGATGTAAGCATAGTTTTGTTTTAAAATATCATAATGAAAGATTTTCAGCAAACTTGGACCATCATGCCCACAATAAATGAGGTGTCAAAAGGACAGCTTTTCCCTTGACACTTCTATTATTTTAACTTCCTCCACTCCTCAGCAATGTTTATTGTTTTAAAAAGCAATGATTAGAATTGTAATAAAACCTAAACATATTCTAAAACTTATACATTTTTTTCTTGAGAATTTACAACAAAAATATTAAACAGTATTTATTAGATTGTTTATCCACAAGAATAATTTTATACTTACAATATTCTAAAGACTAATACAATACTTATCATTTAACAATTTCTAAAGAAATAAATATGAAAACAATTTTTTTATTCAGAAATTTATAAAATATTTACAAAATTATTAAAATATATGAACCAACTATTATAATCATAAATAAAAATTATATAAAGTTCAAATTAATTGGCAATTAGCTGAGGTTTTGCCAACAATTCCAATATACAATCTAATAAATAAATAGTATAAATAAACAATCTAATAAAAAGTGTTTATTATTTTTATTTTCAATTTTCAAGAACAAAAAAAAAAATGTATAAATTCACTTTCATCATATATTTAGGTTTCATTACAATTCTAATCATTGCTTTTTAAAAACAATAAACATTGCTGAGTAGTAAAGGTAGTTAAAATAATAACATTGTCAATGAAAAAACAGTACTTTTGACACTTCATTTTTTTGCATGCATAAAAAGGTTCAAGTTTGCCAGATTTTTTCAGCTTTCAGCAAATTATTAACATACATTAGTCTGTCAATAACAGAGTTTCTAGTCATTGGTAACTACAAAACTGAACTTTACATCCCCAAAATTACATTGCTTTAAAATAAATGGAAATTAGTAAGTCAGCTTTTGTCAATTTTGACTGACAATCTAAAATCTTATGTATTAAAAAATAGATAGAAATTTGGAACTAAGCTGTTAGAAATATTTTATACATGACAAAACAATGTTATTTGTATTAACACTTGAAGTGTAAGAATAAACAAAGTATTTATAAATATGTCTAACACTGTAAATGTCATTCTACCACAGATATCCATGTTCTTTATGCAAGAATATAATGACACATTATGTAATATGATACAATTTCCTTTACCTGATTTTAATATCATAATTTTTTTTAATTTTTTTTTTGTATAACATGTTTCTTAAATGATTTCTTCAAAGAAAACATGTCATTAAAAGAATAATTTAAAAATAATAAATATATTGTGATATCAAAACCAAATAAACACACACACACACATATATATATATATATATATATATATATATATATATATATATATATATGTATGTATATTATAAATTAACTTGTTTAAAATGTTTTTTTTTCACTACACAGTAATAACCATGTTTCAAAAATGGAAGCTAAAAGCTTCAAATTTAATTTTGTAATTAAATTAAAAACAGTTCCATTTCATCCTCAAGCGAATTTTAGACTCCAAAATTCGCTTGAGGATGAAATGGAACTAATGTTTTTAATTTAATTACAAAATTAAATTTGAAGCTTTTAGCTTCCATTTTTGAAACATGGTTATTACTGTATAGTGAAAAAAACAACATTTTAAACTATTTAATCTATAATATTAATGCTCTGTAAATTTACATTGAGCACTATTTTGTAAAAATATCAATAAGAACACCAGATTATATATCTTACTGTTCTTTCATTTTATTTATATATATATATATATATATATATATATATAGTAATAATGAACAGAAATGATTACCATCAAAGGATATAATTATTTATTTTTCTTACAAATAAATCTACCTATAATAATGCTAGATCTTATAGGATCCAAAATTCATATAAATAATTCTACAACAAAGCCCATTTCTCAATAAATAAATCAATGTAATGTTGGTAAATTATGGAGAGATAATAGCTACATATGTTCATATTGTTTGATAGTTTTGCATTTACCTGGATTCAAAATAAACATAATAATCACAAAAGCATTTGAGTTAATGCAATGATAACATAAGCTTTTCACATCATGGACTAAGATCGAACATGCAGGAATGAAAAAGGGTAATGAAAATTACATAGACATATAATTGAATTTTTTTTTTTTTTTTTTTAAATATTGCATACACAAGTTCATTTTTCTGTATTTTAATTTCACAAAGAAAAAATACTAAAGAGGAGAAGGTAATAGTAACCAAAATGAAAGAACTGAGAAAATTAGCATTGAATAAACCAAAGTTGTGGTTGGTTTACTTTTATTTTAAAGTTTATTTCAATTGTCTTCAAAATATTAAAAATCAATTGTATCATTTTATGATCTTTCATAAATACATTTGTGACTGCCAAAAATATGAAAAAAATAGCAACTGTAAATTTAATTGCAATATTCAATAAATGCTAAATCCAATCATTGTAGACATTTGGGATCAGGATATTTTTTCTTTTAATCTTTTTTGGAGAACAAAGAAATTTCATTCAAGAAGTCTTGTTAGCTAGTTTCTCATGTTTAACTTGGATTAAACATTTTAATTTTCATGCATATTCACATCTTGAAAATGTAATAATTCAAAATGGAGTAAATTATTTAAATTTACCTTAGGCTTATGTTTTAATGGAAGTAATATTTACAAGATTTTTTTTTTGTTTATATGAAATTCAAGCTAATTTTTTTCTCTTATTAAAATATAAACTGTCTCAGAATTGTAGATATAAAATTGAGGTTATACTTCAATCCAATTAGTACTGAATTGAAAAATCCCAAAAATAAAATTTGTGCTGTATCCAAAATATAATGAATATATAAAAGAATCATATAAATGACTCTTTTCTTTGTAACAAATGTTTAAATTTTAAGTTTATGAAGCTTTGAACATTTTCAATTGAAATAACAGAAAATCTGTCTATGCTTTTTTGACCTTAAATATACAGCTTTTTCTTGCTTTATATCAAAACCTGATGTATTATTCATATTTTAAACATCTTTAGTTTATAAAGAAATATTCTTTATAAATATTGAGTGGGATTTTTTTTTTTTTTCTTTTGCATGGAATATCCACTTCCTGATTAAAAAAAAAAAAAAAAAAAAAAACAAAACAAATTTTCTTGAAATTTAAAAAAAAAAAAAAAAAAAAAAAAAAAAATTAAAGAAAAAGTATTTTATAAACCTTAAACATTGATAAAACCAACTCGGTATAAATTAAAATACCAGCTCACAAACATTTTATTTTGTTAATTGTATTTCAATCTTCAAAAACAAGATTGAATCAAACTATTTAACATTAGAAGCAAAACATTCAAACAATCAACTGAGCAAAGTCTTAAAAAGCTGAATAAAATAACTAAAATATAAACACATGTAAAATAATGTTATACATTTGTGAAAAAGGAAATTTCATAGCACATTACCTTCAGGAGAATTCTGTTCATCAAATCAGTAGGGGATGGACATGGAGCATTATTGTCATGAACATACAAGAGATCTATAACTATTAAGGATATTTAAACAAGATAATTGAATGCACAACAAAATAAGCCTAATTATTTTATATTTCTTTATTCAATTCTGGGTTTATGTGCCTAAAAGCTTTTAAAGTTAAACATTAACTCAATGTTAGTTTATGTACAATTATTTCATGTGATTGGTTCCTTATGTAAGTATCATTGTCTCATTAAAATAGTTATGTGATTGTGTAGCGATACAAAAGGTGATTATCTCCCTTTGGTGGAGATAAGTCACATTCGT
Organism: Acanthosepion lycidas; assembly: GCA_963932145.1. Taxonomy (NCBI): domain Eukaryota; kingdom Metazoa; phylum Mollusca; class Cephalopoda; order Sepiida; family Sepiidae; genus Acanthosepion; species Acanthosepion lycidas. Next base: position 37,662,850 of record OZ010572.1, on the reverse strand, counting down.
CATGTGACGGACCACTTAGTGACTTCACTTGATACACTGACAAAAATTGCTAGTCATTCAGCCAATAAGTTTATTAGTGTCAAGAGACATGTTTATTCATCTTGCTTGGGCTTCTGCCTGGGGCAGCTTGCTGCCAAATGTTACAGCTTACAAGTCCATGATGCCATTTTCTGTTGGGAATATATCTTTCCCAGATATAGAAAGAAACTCCAGCTCACAGTCCTCAATTTGGGAAAACACAAGACTCACCATTTCCCCTTCATGGAATATGTCCTTGCCTGGGACGTAAATGAATCTGGAGTCCTAAACATGACCTCTCCTTATACACTGCTTTGCTGTGTAGATATATATGATAGATTGTTTTCCACATAGGATGTGTGTGTGTGTGTGTGTGTGTGTGTGTGTGTGTGTGTGTATATATATATATATATATGTGTGTGTGTGGTTTTGTGTATGTCTTATTAGTATAAAAGTCTCTGATAACAAAGTATATTTATCATTCCTTTTCCTTTCAGCCATTCTGTTCCATTTATGAAGTAAGGTGTTATTATATCATGGATTTGATAATGCCCATAATGGGAGAAATATGAATGAGAGAATAAACCTTTCTACCATAGCTCTCTTTCTTGTTATAATTGCATTCATCATTTTAATATGCTTTGTAATGTAATTTTCTATATATGATACGCTTTTCTATCATTATTCTTCTTTTATGCATCATGTCGCTTCAGGATATGGTTGATCATGGCTCTCCACAACTTCCTGCCTTTTGTAGGTTGGTTGGTTGTTAACTGTTTTCTTCTGCTTGTAATATTGCCAAGTCTTCTTTCCTCATTGAATTCTAGAAATTTTAACTGTTTCATTCTGATTTTAAATATAAGTGTCCTTTTAGTTCCCATTTTCTTTGAAATTTCAGCAAGTGATTATTAATCTAATATACACAGATAGTGTTTGCTGTAATTATTTTTGTATAATATGCACCCACTCCATCTGATTTTTAAACCTAAACATTTGGTGTGTGTATTGTTACAAGAGAACTAAATATTAAAACCTACATGCATCACAATATTTGGAATGGTATGACCAACCATAACTTATATCTATGGTCCAAACTAGCTTATGTCCAATAAAGAGTTTAAATCGGTAAGCAAACACTGCATTTGTTCGAGGAAAAAATATTCACATTTCTGTCTGCTTTTTACTGCTGTCCAGATATCCTGACAGTTTCAATTATCTATGTTGTCAGTAGAGATTATATGTCATCTGCAATGTAATCATCTTCCACAGAGTCATTTTATCCTTCTTCCTCACAAAGGAAACAGTGTTAATGTCTTCTGCTTTACATTAATACAGAGAAATAACCACTAACCACTGAAATGTATGTCTGTTATTTGTTTTCTCCTTGTGTGAGCTTATTTGCTTTGCAAGTTTCTTGAATATTCTTTTAACATGTCCATCCACTTGTTTTAAATATTTTATATACTTTTTTTTTTATTTCAAAACACAATGTAAATTATCTAGATCCTAATTTTTAGGTAATATGAACTGGAGAAAAAGGTTAGAGAAATGTTCAATCTAGATTAAATCTAGCTGCTAAAAATTCTAAAATACCAATGTGTATTATCCTAGAGAGATTTTTTTGTGAGAATTTTAAAGTCCAAATTTTGTATTGTGTATTATACACAAATAATTAAGGTAAATTTATATTTCTCTACTTCGTTTTCTAAGTCCCATAAAATATTCACCTAATTTTCTCTTGAAAAGCAAAGCTGATTGTTTCATCGTTTTATATCACACAATCTTCAAATTGATTGATGTTTTTAAGCTGTAAAAACTGAGGTGGTGTTAAATGTATTAAGAAATATTTTGTTAATGATATCAGATAATCAAAAAAGTAATTTTTCTATTTTTATGATTTTAAAGAACATACTTTAGAGAAAAAAAATCCCATATATGAATTTAAAGTTCTTTAGTATATAGTCTTTAGTATATAGTCTTTAACAATTTGAATAGTAATATCACATAAAAATTCACAAATCCACTAGACATGTATTGTACATGTTAAAGTTCTTTAGTTTCTATCAGTGTATCTGATGACATTTAGTTTTTCAAGATACTAGAAGTACAAAGTGTAATTTCAAAGTAATTTTATTAAATAGTAGTAAGTAGAAGTTATGACTATTAAAAAAATTCAAATTTTATTATATCATTCACTAAGTTATTCACTTTTGGAGATACATGTAAATACAATCACTGACAAAGATATCCTACTACACTGACAACATACATTGCATTATTTACATCCAAAATTTTAAATGTAAAAAATTCCAACAATGCTAATTATGAATGAAACCATTTTTTTCCAAAATTAAAATAAACTTATTAATATTTAAAAAATACTACCTGTATCCCATAATAGTTACATTTGCATACAAATTTAATACACAGAATATACCAATTACCATTTATTTTATTTTTTTTAACTAATATTCACCCAATAAAAGGCTCAAGAGACACTCAAGGTAGAGGGTTACTGTGAGCTTGAGGAAAATCAGAAAGTGTAGTTCATCAGGTTGTATAAGAAAGCTAATGGTTAACCATAAACTTGAAGAGGTCACGATTGTAGTAATCAGGAAAACATTCTGCCACGAGTCTGTTCCAAAAAGCTGCAGTTCTTGGGGAGAAACTGTCAGAGTGAAACTTACTTCTTACTAATGAAATATGAAGGAAATGAGGAGAATTCACCTCTGTGTAGGTGGCATGTACCCACACAAATATTCGGGTATATTGAAAAGGATACTTCCCAAAATAGTCCTGAATTGATGAGCCATAACCTTCTGTTGGGGCAGAGAGCAATGATTTTCAATAGATAATATAACAGGGTACCTGAAAAAGAAAGCACAAACAATTGCTCTAGGCAGCATGATGAATGTCAGGGTTCTGCTCATAAAGATGTTAGTTCATGAACAAGATCTTGACTTAAATCTTTGAATAAGCAATAGAATATTTTAAATACTTTGATTAATCACTAGAATGGACAATTGTTGTAAGCCTGACAATTTTTAAGTGAAATGTTCACTATATAATCATCATCATCAGGTCGAGAATTCTTCTTGGATGCTCCCAACTTGTTCTTTCTAAACATCTCTGTCAAACATCACTGTTAGAAGGTCCTCCAGATAGCATCCAGAGTCATCTACAAGTTGGTCAATGTAGGTGTGATGAGGTCTTCCAACTGATCTTTTGCCACACACTGTGTTCCATGGGAGGGTGTCACTCACAAGTTCTGACTTACTTTTCCAGGAGTGACCAGCTAGCCAAAGCCTTCTCTCTCTTAGTGAAACCAAGATAGGAGGAAGGTGTCCATACAAGCATCTCTTTGTTGAGTGTTTCTTCCAGCTGATGTCCAGTGCAACTCATAACATCCTTGTGTAGGTTCTGTCAAGTGATGGTGTTTCATCAGTGTTCATGTTGTTGAGCTGTAAGACAAATTCTACCTTGGCCTTAAAAAAGTCCCTCTTAAGATTGTGTGTGTGAGAGAGAGAGAGAAAAAGAAAAACTTCCAGATGGTGCTCAAACCACCAAGGACACTCCAGGCCTTGCCTTTGTAGATTTTGATGTCTTTCTCTGTTGTCTGGATGTCACCACCAAGGTAAACAAATTCCTGGATGGACTTGATGTTGTTGCCATCTTTCAACTTAATTTCTCCTTGATTGTATAATGTTCAATGCATATTATTAACAATCACTCATCACTGAATAAAATGTCTTGTCCTGTGATGTTATGCTTAAAAATAAATATTTGTTTTGTAAATTAAATGCTTCTTTTTTATTTTTCATCATTAAGCTACAAATTTATTGACTTAGCACATACACAGAAATTATATAGAAGATTATAATTTGGTTTAATATAAACAAAGATTTCAAGAGAAATACATTTCCCTTTATAAAATTGTTAACAAATCAGGAAATATTTTTGTGAATAGAAGGCATTGAGCTGTAATTATTACAAATCAAAAGATAAGAAGCTTAGAGATGAATTCAATAACTAGCTTGTATAATTAAAGCTTAAAGGTTTGAGCCTAAAAATAAATTGCACCTACCGAGATGCCTTGAAAGCATATTCCTTGATAGCCATGAGAACAGCATCCAAAGTTATCTTGGATGTCAAAGTATGGCCATGGTAAATGACTGGAGCATCTTCAGGACCATCCCAGCAATCCACTAAAATGAAAGAGATGTTCAAATATTATCTGATATCAATTGAAATCAGTAAAATGGAGACATAAAAAATAAACAAATATAGAAATGAACATAAAATTTGACAAAATGTATAAAAAAGTTTTTATTTTTATAAGTTATTTTCTATGAAAATTTCATTAAAAATGATAGCCATTCTTAAAAGATAAATTTAAAGATAATGTTTATTTGACTATTAATCAAATACTGATAATTCACAAATTATATTCCCTTATAATAAGAAAAGTAAAATATTAACCTTCCATTTCAACATTAAATTTAGAAAAAAATGATTAATTTTAAAGTAAATTAATATCAGTTCAAATTGAACTAACAAGTAACCATGATTAATGACCTAAAAATCATATTGATTATACAATCTAAATGATCTTCAGTTGTACTCTAAATATATAACCTTATGCCAGACTTCCCTACAGGCAAGCTACCAATCTTCCACTGGGTGACATGCCACTAACTTTTACTGCCCTCGGGCCACCAACATGTTCATCTTGGCAATGTTGTCACTGGCAGACCACTAGAGGCCCACTGGTGGCAGCCACTGGCATTTCCATCAGCAGCCCGCCAGTGGTCCACTAGTGGCTTGCATGTAAGGTTTGGCACATCAAAATTTCTAAGAGAAACAACTTGTGTAAATTTGTATAATATTTATGTTAAACAAAAGATAACATTTCCATTTTCTACATAAAATACAAATTTTTCAATTTATAATACAATTCAGTTTTGTGTAAAAGACTCCAGAATTATTAAAAAACTTGTTCAAATTCTAGTTGGTTTAAACAATTTTTATAATAATTCACATAAGTTCTACAAATACTTAAATCCACATTGGCTCATTTTTCGCTCTTAAACAATATAGCAAAATTATATTGTTGATGAAAAGATGTATATAAAGTAAACAAAAATGATAACAATCAGTAGATGTAATGAAAAATAACAAAATGACCAACTGCTACAGCCTAAATTAACATTCTTGTTTTTGCTGAAAAGCAAAAACAAAACTTGGGATTTTATGAATAATGGACAGTTTTTTTTTCTGATCTTTAAAATATTTTTGCAAAGTTTACTGAATAAATATTTCCTGTCATTTAAGGAAAAATAATATTTGTTCCTTCTTCATTTAATATCTATATACTGCAGTCATTAGCCAAATAAATCAGATTCCTTCAATGAATATGCATCATATAAGGTAAAAAAAAAAAAAAAAAAACCTATGCCCTTTCTAGTAAAACTCAATGTTTGTGTTTGTAGTAAAAGTACTTGTTAGTTCTTGAATATGCAAGAGAGTTACTGTCAAAATTTTTTACCTATATTTTGGTTCCTGCTTAAACCAACATTCTGAAAACAAATGTCAGCTTTCTAATAAAATTGTCCTTGTTTAGTCAATGGCAATAAATATCAAATAACAAAACATAAAAAGGTAAAAAAAAATAAAAAAAAATAAAAAACTTACATTCTACACATCGGCAGCCTCTCTGCAGGGCCCTGATGTAAGCTTCCACTTTACTCGGACCACTCAATTGGTCTTCTGTTAGATACCTGCAATAATTTTAAAAATATTAGCTTTATCTTAAAATATGCCATAATTTTTAGTAAATTATATCAGAGAAAAGTTTAAAAAAAAAAAAAAATTAAAATATGTAAATATTTTTTCAGAACAGGAAGCAAACTTATCTCCAGTTGTTTTCTGACAAGACGACTAGTAACAGATTTAAAGGCTGCTATTATTAAAACCATAACAATATCTTGGTAACATAAACTCAATAGGTCATGTTACCAAGATTATAATAATAAAATGGTTAAATGTTAAACAAGTAGTGTCATTTAGTGTTACCTACTCACAGGAAGTAGGTATTCACTCAACTGCATCATGGGTAATAACCATAGCTATTTATAGTCTTTATAATTTCATATGTAAATGAGTCGCCTCGTCTTCCTGTACCAAAGAATTTTTATCCCCTTAGTTAAAATCAGTGTTCAACAAATTATTGCCAAGTGGAAAATCATGATTAATAAAAGCATCACCAATACTTTTAAGGTCAACGATAAAGTATTCTTTAAAGCATATAAGGATGGAAAGGAAACACAGGAAGATGGCATAATAGGAGCTAGAACTGGAAAATTGGTCCACAAGGTGAGAGGAAAAAAATTCCAACATAAAAGGTACCAAAATTAGCTGAAGGAAAGATTAAGTGATGAAAAACCTAAAGAACCAATTAAAATGCCGTACAAAATGTTTAATGTGCCAGTACCAAAGCAAATTATGGAAGAAACAAGGGGACAAGTTCTAGGAAAAGAAAATGTACAGAAGACCTAAAAGTGGATCCAAGACGGAAATGCTACAAAGTAAAGTATATTGGTGAAAGTGGAGGGGATATACTAATATGAAATAAAAATAAAAATATATATTTATTTAATAAAGTAATAATCTCAAAAGTGGAGGATGTTGTTGGGTAAAGAGTACACCCCTGGTGACTATATGAACTCATCCAATACTATAAAGAGTTCCATGGTATGAGGTTAGGAGTAGTCAAATCACAGTTCACTGCCAGGCTCATGACAAACTACAGGCAGAATATCATCTGGAGAGATAGACAAACCCCACCCTGTGTATCTGGGATCTACGGGGAATTTTTACCCAAGCCTATGGGCTCAGAATCGCCCCAAGTAAAACCAGCCTTATACCACATACTGCCTTGTGAAGAGGTTTAGCAAATACCAGTCAAAGCACACTCAGTTCCAGGCTCACAACAAGACCTCTGTCTTCAAGCAGAGGGTGACTCAGTTGGGGGCACTGTCTTTAGATAGCAACTCAGCTGAGAGAAAAAAAAAAACATAAGCACTGTACCCGAGCTTGCTTTTGCAAGGACTGGGTAAATTTTGACTAGTGGCCCAGATGGAAATACTCAGCTTCCCCACATAAAATTTAACCTTGTGCTGCATCTGGTCCACAGTGGAGCAACCGGAAAATACCAGTTGTATTGGAGTCAGGCAGTTCACTGCCAGGTTTGCAACAGACAAGAGCTCTGTCTTTGGGCAGAGGGTGACAAGACCACCGTCTTCAGGCATAGGGTGACTCAGTCAGGGCTCTGTCTTTGGATAGAGATTTGGCTGAGAAAAACAGACAAGTAATGTACCAGAGCTGGCTTTCACAGATGCTGGGTAAATTTTGACCAATGGCCTGAGTAGATACAATCAGGTTCCCCATAATAATCTCAACCTTGTGGGGGACTGAGTAGATACCAGTTGTAATGGAGCCAGTCTTCATACTAAATATACAGATGTTTTAATTCATCATTAACAGTACAAACACAAATGTCATCCTGGTAGCATATCTTTTTATATCACTACCAATCTTGCACTATAGCCCTTTGAAAAATTGCATTTGCAGTTTTAATTCCATACAGCATTCTTTTCTATCTTAATAAACCTATTGGTGTGTTTATTTTTGTGACTTCTTTAAAGTCTTCATCAATAGGTATTTGATGGGATGCCAATTTTAGATCAATTTTAGAGAATGTTTTCATACCCACAAGGGAGCTCAAAGCACATTCTATATTGTGGATTGGATATGAGTCTGTACATATTTTTGTGGTTTAAACCTAAAAACAAAAATGTCCAGCTGTATCTAGTTGCATGTGCAATCATTGATTCAGGTTTTAATAATCCTTTCATTTTTTTTTGTCAATGAAAAGACATCCATAGTTATTTCCGTTTCATTTTGTTGGACTATCTCTACGTTTTTCTTTTTGGATTTACACATATCTTTAAAGTGATTCATTTTGATACACTTTTCAGATTTTTTTTATATGCTGGATATTTTTGCGTTTTTTTTCATTGATGTTGATATCCACAATAGATACACGTTATTCTAGCTTTGTTCTTTATCCATTTCCTTTGCCACATCCTTAATTTTTGTTCTATTATATTTTCCAATTAATTCTTGTTGCTGAACAAATTCAACACACTGTTCTAATGACAGCTTCCCACAATTGTAAATAGTCATTTGCTGATGCTCCTCATTTTGAAGGCCATTTACCAATTTCATTTCACTTGGATCAAATCTTCTTTGATTGACTGGTTTTCTGATCCCAGTTTCTCAAATTCACAATATTTAGTGGCTTGTTTTAAATGAAGAACATATTCAATAACAGTTCATTCACTTTTTGAGAAATATTCATAAATTTAGCTTTCTCTGCATTCACTAGATTTTTGTTTTTTTTTGGTGTTATGTTTTTCACTAGTTTTCATTAGTTGACTTATATCATCAAACATCATTTCCTCCAACTGTCTTGGGTGTGCAATTGCTGATAATTTTATAATGGTCTCACAACAAGCAGTTGCCAACAAGATGTCCATTATTTGATTTTCTCCTTCAATCGATGTTGAATCCTTTAGCTTTTTCATTCTAGCTTTAGCTGCTAGTATTCATAATTATTAAATGATAATTATTCATTCAGTATGTTAGATCTTGGTGACATGTTACCTTCTTGTGTGAAGTAGTATGCACTCAACTGCCTCATGGGTAATAGTCATAGCTGTTTATAGTCTTTGTGACTTTATATGTAAATGAGTCACCTCAAATAGTGGACTTAAACATTCAAAATTTAAAATCATGTTTCCAGATTAATGATTTAGTATTCAAACCATTGTTTTTTGTTTTTTAATTGCATTCACCCCAAGCAAGAAAGTAAATCCACTAAGACACAAGTGGGTACTGGGTGTGAAAGTATTAGCAAACAGAAACATTCTAAGGCGTGAGAACAAAAGAGTAATCAGGAGGATAGTAGATAGTGATTGACATTGCATAATACTTATTTTCTGTTACTGGTAGGATTAAATAAATTATCAAAAAAAAAAAAAATGGCTGAGGGTCTTAGCAAAGAACATTGAGACATTGTTCTTAGTAAAGAACATCATTTGAGCATTGTGGACTGGCACTACAGAATCACAAAGAACTGTACTAACCAATGGAAACTGCATCATTTGAGGACTACCAGCAGCAGTAACAATTAAAATGGATAGCACATGTAACTCAGAGAGAAAATAATGACATAATGAAGGTGTTAACATTCCACACTACTTCAAACAAAAGGTTAGGAAGGAAGCCTCCATCAATACTAGAAAGAGCGATAACAGCTACTGGACATGAGAAACCTGTTTTCCTAAAAGAGTGCTTTAAGAGAAAGATTTTATAAATTTCACCCAAAAACAGTACTCACTGCTTGGTCAATGAATTCCTCATGTTTCCTTATAGGGAAACATCTAATTACCATTATAGCATAAAAAAATCCTCATAGTGTATATCTGTATGTTTTATACAATATGATCTGTTATACAGGATAAGCAAAAACTAGGAAGAGAAATTCAAAAATATCTATAGTCCACATTAAAGTAAATTTGTCTTAATTCTTGCTATTTCAAAAGTCATATATCAGACTTTATAGAATATGATTAGTCAACTGATGATTCTGAAGTCAATTCATATTAACCAACAGGTAAAAAAGAAAAATAATGATTCAGTAAACTTTATGATAAAACATGAAAATTTAAACATTTTGTATAATGAAATATATTGTCAATAACATTAAAAGCCATTAACATTCCAAATTTTATATAACTTTTCTATTTTTTTTTTATTACTTAAACATTATTTTTAGTAGATACCAATATATAAGTAGATGCTGAATTTATCTATTAAATAGTATATTTATTTTCATCTACCAGCCTGAATATTAGAGACACCTTATAAAAGAAAAATATGAGCTCTCCAACAGGACACAAACATGTATCAACCTTGACAGGAGAAACCATCATTAGATCTAACATACTTATACCAACTCAGTCAAGTAAAGTCAAATAGTACCTTATAAATGCAGAGCTTTCTCAGACTCTGAAAACATTCATATTTGCTCAGTTTTGTAAACAAAGCAATTTCTAAAGTGATAAATTTTTTTATTAACCTGATAGATTTTATTACTTAGATGTTATTTTTAGTGGATAACGATATTTGAATAGACACTGCACTTATTTATTAAAGTTACATATCTTTCCACCTGTATATTTTTTTATTATTTACAGTCTCAAAATATGGATAGCCACCATGGCGTACTATACTAATATAGAACACCATGGTATCCACTAAAATAATGATTGAGTAATAAAATCCGTTAAATTATACTTCCACTGTTAACTACGGAGATCTTCATTTTTCTTATCTTGCTCCAGCTGGCTAAGTACAGAAACCTACGTTTTTTTGCATACCGCTGGTATGAGTGTCCCATTGCGCCATCTATCGTAAATCACAAAGGACATGCTTCAAAAGATATCATGTGTATACCCATTACTGATCTGGTAAGTCATTCCAAGGTTTATCCATGAAAATCGAATGCTGTAAAACACACTGGTGTCAGTTTTCTGTGTAATAAAATATGTAGGTTGAAATTTGGTATTTTTTTTAAAAATGGCTGGCCAGATGGGGGCAGCACTGGGCAAATGAGTAGCAGTGAAAGTGTTAATAAGTAAAAAAAATCCATGACTTCTTTAGAAATACCGTTCTATACTGACCAACATTCTCATGGAAGTTATACTCAAAAGAGACTCTTGGCCAAGTGGATTAAACCATTGATTAAAGTATATGTGGTTTCCTGCAGTTGTAAATTCAAAATCTGGGTCAAGTAGTGTGGAAAAGTCATATACACTGGTTCAGTGGAAGAAACAGATAAGTGACACAAAGGCAAATGGACAAGACAAAATAAATTATTTAATTTTTCTCCCCTTAGCATAGAAAGCAGACGAAGAAGAAGGTTCAAAATTCTAGATGTTTACTGTATACAATTTACACTAGAAGGCATTGATCAAAATGTTGCAAGTATAGTACCTTCACTGTCCAGCCTTGACAGAGATCAAAAGCACTTATGCAGCCATGTGGGTGTTGAATTATTCTCCACCCTGCAACCCTTATCCCACAGAAAAAAAAAGTTATCAGCCTTTCACAACTATATCACTAATACTATGACCATATGTTTGGATATGTTACAGTCGTTAGTGCTACTAGCTCAGACCTTCATAACTAGAACCCATCATGACATGTTCCTAGTGACAAATCATACGCATTACTCTTGTGTTCCTTTGATAAAAAGCAAGTTTGACTCAAACAGCTACCTCCCCAGAACTGTTACTTTGTGGAACAAATTCCTGAGAGAATGCTACAATCTTGGTCTCTAAATCCAGGATCAACTGATTTTTATTTTACTCATCCTTATAATACTTTGACTTCTTCCTTAGAATCGCTCTCAGTAACCTTTTACCCTGAACCTTGTAACCTTTTACCCTGAACCTTGTAACCTTTTACCATGAGCAGTAAATAAAAATAATAACTAACATGAACATTCTAGTCTAAATAGAAAGTATATGGTTTCTCATTTCAGAAATACCAACATAAATTATTGGAAATTTTGTTCAGATAATTTAACTATTTAATTTTGTTAACTAATCCATGCTTCAGCCTCTTATGGTTTATGCAGCTGTCAAAAGCTGATTGGTTAAAATACTGTGACAACAATCTCAAGAACATGGAGATGTTATATTGTTTGAACAAAATTTGGAAATTGTGTTCTTTCAAGATTTCTGTGGTTTAGTCTTAAGGAACAGCAATAATTCAGCTTTTGTTTTTTTATTTTTTAAAACAAATTTTTTTATCACTCTGGTACAAGTGATGAACACAGCTATCTCTTCAAACAAATCATCTTCTTTTCTATTTAGAATCAGCAAATGCACACTTGTTTGAACTTGCCCAAATCTGTCAGAATTATATTTATCAAACACCAAGTGGAGATTGACCTGATTGGCTAACAATATGAGCATAAATGTTACTTGTTCATAGCTTAAACAATTATTTCGCTTTGATTCACACCTATAAAATTTTCAGTAAGCCACAATCATGGAACTCTCAAAGACAATAGAAATAACAAATAATGACAGCACAGAATCTTGACAATTGATTTTTATAAATAAATCAATTGGTCGAAGCAAAGATTATACAAAAACATGCCACAGGATTTGATACCCGCTGATTTTAAACTTATAAGCTAATGAAATTTTACAGAAATTATGATTAATACAACAAATCACCAAAAAGAAAAGTTAACAAGCTTAAGGTAATGAATACCTTTAAAATAATAGAAGTATCAGAAATGGCTATTTAAATTGAAAATATCAGTTTGAATTGATTATAAAAAAGTTATGCCTTGATCACTAGAGAAAATATGTTTACAAACCAGAAAAGTAATAAACATCTGTGTAGCTTGAAATGAATGCAGAAAAATAACTTCATGTCAAATTATCTTACATGGACTCATTTGAACCACTGTCTTTGGTTGTGACAGCATTGTGGAAATCGCTATCATCTAGATCTGTCCAATGCAAATTGCTAGCATGCAAACTTGCTGATGTAGATTGCATATATGTGAATCTGTCCAACAGAACTGAATGGAAATTTGAAGAATGTTCTAATTGCACTGCTATATAAATATAGCAAGTGAAGCAGTTTGGTTGTCTTTTCGCATTTGTCCTTGCCCATTATACACTGTTGGAGAGACAGTTAATTAACCTATTTGGATTATCGCTATGCTTTCTCTGTGAGTGAACAAGAGAAACACGACAGATAGTCACAGCATTTTGGCTGTTCTAACCCTAAATCTTAGGTGACTGTCATATTTGGTAACATTTTTTGGAAGTTCAAGTTGACTGAGTTGTCCAATTTGTGTTGACAGAAATAAATACATAAAAGTAAAACATAAAAAAATTCATCATCCCTAAAATAGGTAGATAATAAAAATCACCAGAGAAACAAAGCCAAGTTCAAACAACCAATCAGAAAGTTTTCACAACTAAGACATAAGAAAATAAATAAACAAATAATAACAAGCAGACCAAAATTTCACCATCTCTAAAAATAAATAGTTCAGCTGAACAATCAGAAAGCTTTCACAACCATGATATAAGGCTGCCAGCCATGAAGGGAGATTGTTTTAATTCCTATGTCCATGATAGAGGAAATAACTAATATAAGTTCATCTGTTCTTGAGTACATGAATTCCATCACCTGATCAAATAAAATGCAACCAACATTAACATCAATTAAGCTATTGTTCTGTTAAATGATGAAATAAGAAAATCATTAAGTAATATGAAATATTCGCTTGTATGGACAGCAGAATGAGAACAGTAACTCTTATGGTTCGGTCTAAAATTCTGAGAATGTTAGTGAATAGGACAGGTGCCTGAAGAAGACTGGTGGGTTGCAGTGCTTGAAATTGTATGACTATAAGTCCCAACATGTGGACAACAGTTTGAATATTTCAAATAATACATCATTTCAGAAATTCAGATAGAAACTGTCTACTTACGTATTGTGGGAAGAATTAATGAAATAGTAAGAGATTGGTTTTTTCATGTCTTGATAAACTTGGGCACATGCAGGATTAAAAATGCTTTGTTCTTCAGAAGCCATAAACAATTGAAAACCTAAAAAATAAAAGATTGAAAAACAATGTTATTCATGACAATAGTCAATAAAATAAGTGATGTGTAGTGAATCTATTCTACTAACACGGTTTAATTTTAGACAGTGGCTAATCTATATATGTAAAATTTTTTTGCTGGATATACATTTTCTATGCTGCAACTTTCAATAAAAAAAATACATTCTGGTAATTTTATTTCCAAATAAATAAAATGAATGTTTGGTACTGTAATGCTTATCAGCACAGAAAATGGAATTTGCATGCTGTGGTTCAAATTCCAGGCAAATATATTGTGTTCACATTTGCTTAGGGAAAACATGATGCAATCTCTTCTCCCTGCCTTCAGCTATAGGTTAAATAACAGAGTAGACATGGCTCTCTTGCCTTGGTTGGCAACATGTCTAAAATAAGGAAAACTTAATTTCAAACCATGGAGAAGCAATGAGAAAGCCACTCTGCTACAGTTCCCAAGAATGTATGACAATTGAGAGATAAAGAAAAAGTGTAAAGAGTCATGATCACCTACATCTTGAAGAGACATGGCATTTTTAAAAATAAAGAGAATACATCTTTATGACAGCTGAAAACAGGCTGATCTTACAGAGAAATCTCTATACCTTTTTTTATATATTTTGTCCATATCTTTTCATATGAAAACTGAAAACATGGTCATCTTACAATCCTCACTAAATATAGTCTTGTGGAGTAGTCTTGTTTTAATGCAAGTGAATAAATTTTGAAAAAATCCAGAAAATGGTTTTCAAGTTTAAATGCTAAAAAGCACTTCTTTTTATACTTCAGTCTTTTTAAACACTAGAAGTTGACTTATTAAGTACATCTACTATCATCTGTAATTAAGTACATCTACTATCAGCTGTCAGTTAATTTATGTTTGCCTGTATCTGGCCACTAGTACAAGAGAGGTGCAAAAGGTTATTGTCACCTGGGTAGAGCAGAAGAATATAATTTGAGGTCACATTCTTCCTTGTTTAGATAAATAAAACACTTGAAAGCTAAGCATTATTTCACTTAGGTAACAGTGTTAATCAGTGAAGCTTTTACTCTTGTCTAGACTGATATGTAACAATTACAACCAGGATATGGTGGAGGATAAAAACAACTGTTTCTTTCAAGTAAAAGAGGAACTATCTTAAACATTCCTGGTTCAATTAAATAGTCACAATTTTACTTGAAAAACCCATAATGACCAGATAATTGAATCATATAAAAGAAAATACCTTTCTAAAATAAAATTCCACAATTCACAAGACTGAATAACAAAAAATAAAAAAATATGAGACTGCAGTAATAATTAAAGTATACGATCCATTTTAAATATTAAAAAGTTGCATTAATGGTCCATTAACATTTAGCACTCTGTATCATTTATAAATATTAATTCCCCTTTTACTATATATGGAATTCCCTCAAAATATAGTTTTATATATTTGAAATTGAAGTATCCCAGTTCTCAATTTCAGTCAAGATTGTTTTAAGCGTTGCCATAGAAGGATAGGTCTACACAACCAAAAAATTAAAATTAAACTTGCAATGGCAGGACTAGCATTTTGCTTGGCAAAAATAGTCGCCTACAAAGTGCTAAAGGTTAAATCAGACACAGTAATTAGCTAAATTTTATCTAAAATTTTATCTAAAATTTTCACACATACACACATATATATATATATATATATATATATGTGTGTGTGCAATTAATATTCACAACAGAATTAAGTGAATTGACATGGAAGGAGATTATATTAAAAATGAATATTTGTTGTATAAAATTAATACTTTTTCTTTTTTTACAATGAGGTTCAAGGCCAGGTGAGAGGGTTACATTAAGAGGCAGATTATACATATAGGAAGCAAAGATCATGGTTGACCATAGACTTGAATAAGATTGTTGTGATTGGAGAAACATCCTCTTGGGAGTGTGTTCCACAGAGCAGTGGTTCACTGGAAGAAGCTGTTCAAGTGGAACTTACTTTTTACCAATGGAATACAAAGGAAATGTTGGGGGTTTGCTACAATGTAAGTGGCATGGTAGGTCCTAGCTGTGAAGGTTAGGACTGGTAGAACCAAGGAATGCAGTTCCTCCAAGCAATTTCTATGGAAGTAGTTATAGAGCAGTGAGAGTCTTGCCAAATCCTATCTGTGAGAGTGAAGTTGGAGGGTGGAAAATAATTTGTCAAGGGCTCAAAGACACTTCTGGACTATCAAGACTAGAAAGTGAGGATTTGGCAGCTCCCACCCACATATGACAACAGTACCCCATTCTCGGCCCGATCTGGCTCTTGTAAAGGTAGAGGATAGCATGAGGAGTCAAGTACTTACTGGAGCAGTACAGAAAGCCAACCATTTTTCAAGCATCTTTACTCCATACTTATTGCTGTATGTAAATATTTAATTCAAAGATGATATAATTTTTTAAATTATAACAGATATTATAGATATATTATAAATATTATAGATATATGATATAGAGTGCCTTTGTAATTTCTCTAAATGTTATTAGCCCAGTGGTAAAAGCTGTATATCCCAGAGATATTCAAAAATTTGAAGTTAAATTACCTTAATTTTAACTGAATACACATCAATGATTATTTTCCAACAGCTGAATTATATGAGTCACTGCATTTTAAATATTCTCATATTGAATCATAAAAGCAATATGTTACCATACAAGTCAATAATAAAAAAAAATGTTTGTCTCAATAGTCATATTTATATTGTTAAAATAGTAATGAAAAACAAGAAAATAAACAAAATTCCATCATAAAAATCAAGCAGCCTAATTTAACATGATACTGAGAGTATAAAGAGACAGAAAAATTTCATTAGAAACAAAGAAAAGAGTATTGAACTGTTACATATCTTTCCACCTGTATGACTTAACTTTGTAATTTAATCCATAGCTGGGGAGAAAAAGAGATGGATTCATAACTTTGCTAAGGATATCTGTGCGAATATGATTGGAATTCAAATTATTCTTAGAGCCCTGGGAGTACATTGCCTACACATTCAATATCAATATGGTTATTATTAAATTTATTTCATCTGCAAAGAATAAAAACACTTGAAATATCAGAAAATATAATTATCTTCTGTTTAAAAATTATAGTTTTATTCTGTTAAAACTTTTTACACTTCTATCAAAAAAAAAAAAATAAAAATAAAATAAACACTTAAGAGTGCCTGCCACCAGGCCAAAGAATTATACAAATTTCTGAAACAATAGTAAAACCATGTCTTTAAAAAAAGATAAATCTAAAAAAACTGGAGTGGATTTTAGAAAACATTTGTTTTTGTTTTTTTTGTTTTTTTGAGGGGGTGCTTTTTGTGATATAGCCCTCATCAAAAGCTAACATCCATAATTTTAGAGGAGAGGCAAAAGAGAAGGAAGAGGAGAGGCAAAAGAGAAGGAAGAGGAGAGGCAAAAGAGAAGGAAGAGGAGAGCAAAAGAGAAGGAAGAGGAGAGCAAAAGAGAAGGAAGAGGAGAGGCAAAAGAGAAGGAAGAGGAGAGGCAAAAGAGAAGGAAGAGGAGAGGCAAAAGAGAAGGAAGAGGAGAGGCAAAAGAGAAGGAAGAGGAGAGGCAAAAGAGAAGGAAGAGGCTAAGCAAAAAGTGAAGGAAGAGGCTAAGCAAAAAGTGAAGGAAGAGGCTAAGCAAAAAGTGAAGGAAGAGGCTAAGCAAAAAGTGAAGGAAGAGGCTAAGCAAAAAGTGAAGGAAGAGGCTAAGCAAAAAGTGAAGGAAGAGGGGAGGAATAGAAACCTTAAGCTGCATTTTGTTTGTTTTGACTGGAAACAAATATATGCTATTAATTTGGGGTGAAATTTTTACAACAATCTTGGGAAATTCCAACCATTCCCTTCAACAGTCTTGAATATCTTTTTAGTTGGATTTCAGATTAGTCCAGTTATCAGATTTATGTAGCTATTCACTGATAGATTTTTTTTAAATAGCTGACTGACCATCTCTTTTCTAATTTAGGAGTTAGTGAATTATTTTTCATGGCAAGCATAATTGAAAAAGATTCAGCCTTTGGGGTATTTTCTAGAAAAAAAAAACAAAAAACTATTTACTTTTTACTAAAACTCCAATACTATAAAATCATGGACATTAGTTTTCAGTGGCACCTAACAAAAAAGATCTTTTTTCTGGATTTTATTCTTTGTATATTACTCACCCAATAAACTGAGTTTTATTTGCTGTTTGTAGCAAGGATCTGGTTCAAATTTCTGAATCCACTCTTTGCACATTTCTTCTGTAACATTCTTTTCCTAGAAAAATTAAACATTGAATACTTTTTCATCATGAATAAATAAATAGTGAACTGAAACAAAATAACAACATTTAAAAAAAAAAAAAAAAAAAAAAAAAAAACTGTATTGTCAAAGTTATCACAATATAACAGACACAGAAAAAGAAATCAAGTTATTGATAAATGTTAACCATTGTTTTTGTAACTATTATTATTATTATTAGAATTTACCTGGTGGTGGTTTCAAACATTGGAAGTAATTTTAAGTGACACCCTGTTAAGTCTCAAGATGTCAGGCAACAAATATTTTCTGCAGGAAACTTGATGTGCCAAAGATAAATGGTTGTTTTCTGTAACATTGTTATACCGGGTGTGATTCCAATGTATCAAATTGTTTCTGGAATTTCTTTGGAATCCACCCAATGGCTCTGGTGACAATTGGCATAACTTAAACATATACATTCCACATTTCCTCAACATCTAACGTCAACTCAGCCTAGTTCAAAATCTTTTCAAATTCTTTACCTGCAATGAGATCACCTCTAGGGCATATCACATCAATTACCAGACACTAATGAGAACTTTTTATGATCAACATTGTCTGGCCTTGTGTCTTCAATAACTATAAGTCTGAAATACTGTTATTATTATCAGGACTATATATTAATCTCTATTGTTTTATGACATTTCAACAGATAGTTTTTGGTCTTCTTCAGAGAGGTTATATTTCAGTAGACCCATTAAGGAAGTTCAAGAAAAAAATGTGCTGGACAAAACTCAAGGATACAAAACTAAATAACATATCAATCAAAACATTAAAATACAAGAGGATATTACAATAATTTGTAGATGCAAATATTAATAGGTATTTACATATAGACAAATTGATAGATAATGAAAAATCTAACCTTTTGCTGCTGCTTAAGAAACTTAAGCAAATCACCTGGCGAAAGGAAGGATTTCCCACGAACATAACTAAAAATAAAGCAAAAAAAATTAGAAAATAAATGAAATGGTTACAGCATAAAAATATTAAAATATAAAGTCTCGGTATAGAGAGAGAGAGAGAGAGAGAAAGAAAATTTGGTCAGTTTTTAGGAAGTGAGTTAGGCTGGGAATTTTTCAAAGCTCTTTTGTATTTCTTTTATTCTAATACTTTAAAAACTGGAATACAAAATTTTTAAAACTATTCAAAAATATTACCGCGACCATTTCATGTAAGCTGTACTGAAAAGTAGAGAAAATATTAAAGCATCATAAAAATTGCTTACTCTTTTAACACTTCAATTGAAAATCCATTTGTTAAATTGACACTGTTTTGGTTGAAAAATAATTAATTATAAAAAGAATTTAATAGAAATTCTGTTAGGTTTCAAAAGTAGTCATTTTATGTCACAATCAAATATTATTTGGAGTTCAAAATACTGCATTATTTTCCTAAAAGGAAAAAAAATGATTAATAAAACCATATATTATTTTTTTATGATCTGGGCATCTAATTTAGACTACAACATGGAGATAAATTCAATAAATTACAACTGAACCTTCATGATGATTGAAGCAATACAGATGCATCAATCATAAAAGTAGAAATCATAAATATACAAAAGCTCCTTAATATACAAATTAAAATTACACTTCAAACAGTAAAAGTAAATAAATTTAATTTGGATTTTGTTTGTTGCTCACTGTTAAATCATAGACAATATAGAGAATATTTTTGTCAATATCAATAAAAGACTGCTTTAAAAGAAAAAAAAACT
This sequence comes from Acanthosepion lycidas, assembly GCA_963932145.1. NCBI lineage: Eukaryota > Metazoa > Mollusca > Cephalopoda > Sepiida > Sepiidae > Acanthosepion > Acanthosepion lycidas. Next base: position 37,643,042 of record OZ010572.1, on the reverse strand, counting down.
TTAACATCATAAAGTTTACATTTATTCTGAAGTGATACACTTGAATGTTTTAGTGCATTCTATAACCTACATATTATTTTAGCAAATCTCTTTTCTATTACATATTATACTGTAGCAGCTAACAAGCTAATGTTAGAAGTCAGTAATTAAGACTTCTTCTTTAGGACATGTGCAATCATGGCTCTCCACAGGTTTCTATCCCTTGTGGCCTTTAGCAGTTTTCCTCCCTTTGCTCTCACTATTCCACTATCCATTCACAGAAACTTGTCAGGTAAGTGGTTTGCTACCTTCCCCCTATCTCTTTCGACCTCAGTATGCCATGTGAGGGTCAAGTTTTCCAAGTTCTTCTTCCTCATTATATGTTCAAAATATTTCAACTCTCTTTCTATATCACCGCATAGCATAAGTATTCTTGTTGCCATTTTCTTTAAGACTTTCTGATTGCTTACTCGCACTGTCCATGGAATTCGTAGTATTCTTCTGTAGAACCATGTTTCTGCTGCCTCCAGTTTTCTCTTCATCTGTGGGTAAATTGTCCATCATTCACTGTCATACAGCAAGATAGATACCACATGGCAATCCAGCACTCAAAATGATTGGCAGAAAAATAGGTCAAAATGATTGGCAGAAAAATAGGTCAAAATGCTTGAGACTTCAATTTTCAAATTTGCTTTATGATACAATTTTAAAGTGAGTAAATCAAATGACTGTCACAGATGCAATTTTTTTTGTAGCAGAGACAAGAGTAACAATGATTAATATAGTATTAGTAAAAAAAAAAACTAAGTACAATGGAGTGCATAAAAATTTTCAGCAAGACCACAAAGGGAAAAAATTTTGATATTTGGCCATTTATTCATATTTTGTATAATGGGTTAGGTTGCTGGAGGCTATAAGCTAAAACTCACATATTTATTGCCTAGTGCTAAAACAAAAGTGAACCCCTAAGATCAGTCAGTTATGTGCCATGTGTGATACACATGGAGGCGATCATGTATCTTTTGATACATGACTGACAAGGCAGATTTTTTCCTGTAGGTTTTGTTAAATAATTTAGATGTATTATTAAAGAAGTAAAACTGATAAAATTTTCAGATGTGTGTGTGTATATATTATATATATATATATATATATATATATATATATACACACACATCTGAAAATTTTATCAGTATCAGTTTTACTTCTTTAATAAAATCTGACAAAGCATAATATATCAGAATAAAATCAAATAAAAAGAAGTTAAGGGCTGAGGAGGCTTCATTTTAATTTATCATTACTGGATCCTGTATATAAACATAAAAGACTTTGCTTGTTACATAATAGGGAAAAAGCAGATATTTATGATTTATAGTGCTAAAAATCAATCCAGCATGCACAAAAAAAAAAAAAAAAAAAAAAAAAATTAGGAATAGAATTGTAGGTCATGATTTTCTGAAAAAGACAAGTTCTGTCAAAAACTGATATTTTGGTGCCCAGCATCTGATGCCAAAAGTCGGTAATGACCAATATCTAAAAGGAACTGAGTATGTTTTAAATATCATCCTGGGAACAATCTTCTTACATTTTGCAGATTTCAATTTTTAATATTTGGGTACTTAAACTAAAAGGAGAAAGAATTTTATCTTGGCCATTGATATGTCCTGGAAAGGAATATATTTGTTCGAAGTAGCAAAGTGGTTGTTCACTACTGTAACCAGGTAGGACAATCTAGCAGGTAATGGACTGGTCCTCATCGTAGTGGTAAGCAATAGGTGTAGGCACTAGGCATAGCCAATAGGCATCGTCTTGTACCTCCACATCAGTCTGTATTTATGACTGACACCAGCCAATCATATTACTGTGAGGGGGAACCCAGGTGTATGCATATTCATTACATCAGGTATTTTTTGTTAGTGTTATCCAAAGTTGTGTGTTCAGAGACAAAAAATGGGCAAAATATGGTAAAAAATTGATTTAATTTTGTATTATAGGGCCCCAAAACTGAAAAGGAGTGTTGTCTGTCACTTATTCATTTCAACAAGATTTCAGTGACTTTCCTAGCAAAAAGAAGTAAAAAAAAAAAAAAAAAAAAAAAAAAGCAACTATCCAGAACTGATCATCTAATATCAAATGTTTAAACATGTGTGAGTTCTGATTGACTTCAAACGATTATCACTTGACAAATACCAGGTGTTAGAACAAAGTTAGACCAGTTCTGAAATACTAAGACTGTCAACTTTCAGACTAGATATAGGACATATCAATTTAGAAATGTTCCAGAAATGTCAAATATCTGCTTACGAGCACACAAAGTATTATTCTTCACCAATATGTTAACCCAAAATATAAAACTGATAAAGCATTATCAATTAAAAAAAGAAAAAAAAAGGAGAAACATTGTTATTGAAACTAAATAAAACCTTTGAAAGCAAAAATTCACATAGCCATATATTATATGATAACCATATTGATTGCAATCCCATTGAAAGATAACAAAAACATATAAAAAAATATTAGCCTAAATTATTAGATTTAGACTTAATTGAATTTGTATTAGGTCCTTCTGAAAAGAATTTTTTTTAACTTTATTAAAAGATTTTCCAATATGTTTCAATACACTGACTGTCTATCTTAACTGATCTTTTGAGTAACAAGATAGACATTCCAACAAAAACAATTCAACACATTTTCTTGGCATAATTGATCAAGTTTAAGGGAAATAACTACTTGGAAGTGGCCAAGACTAAAGTGCAACAACAAAAAAAAAAAATTCTTCTTTCTAGAATCAGTCAACACTAAGTGATTATTATAAAAACAATACTAAAAATAAGTACTTTTTTTAAAATTAAAATTAAGATTAAAAATACCATGCATACAAAAATATGATATAGAAAATTTCAAGTTCAGTTTTGTAACAGATTTTCAATGTAATCAGTATTACAAGATTTTAAGCTGAAAATTAAAAAACAACAAAAAAACAGACAATTTTGCAAAGTGGACAGAAACAAACAAAAGCAAAATAAAAAATTAAAAAAAAAAAAAAAAAAAAGCAGAAAATGTCTGCATAATATGGAATATATCCTCAACCATTTAAATGCAAATGACAAATAGCAGTGAAGAGTTTAGATGAGCAGCAACCAAAGTAAATATTTATGAAAAACAGGAGAAAGTAAAAATAAACGGCCATATTTGTTATTTGTTTAACCACACACCATACTGCAAATATGCTTTCTTTCATAAACTTTGACAGTTGAAATAACTTTTTCATGATTATAAATAAAAAAAAATTAATCCGTACATTTTCTCTGTAAGAAAAGAAAAGTTGAGACATGACTTTGTAGAACAAATGCCATTTTATGAAACTTTATTTACAACAGAGAAATTAGAATAAGCACAGGGAACATGCAAGTAAATGTCAAGTGAATTAATATTTTCATGCTTCCCTTTCATACATTTTACTGAAAAGTGTGCAAAGATCTTTCTTGACCATATATTATATAAATCTTACTATTTTTCATATTTTATTTACTTATTTTATATTAATATTCAGTTTTTTTTTACATTTTTATTATACCAAAATTTAATATTATCTTCTCTAGAAAATATTTTTTTAAAAATTGGATTTAAATATTTTCTAGTTATTCTAACAGCTTGAGAATTGACAAGTCTTAATAAGGCATATTTGCAGTATTAAACAGACAGGCAAAGATTTTACACTTTTTAAGTGACAAAGCAATGAAACAAAAATTATTACACTATTCCTTTATCAAAACAATGTTATACAAAGATTTCAAATTAAAACAGTGTTTATGTATTAATCAAAATTCATGACCAGGACATAATTACCCACATTTTATTTATGCTTTAATTACCCAGATATTATTTCACAAATACTTACCCAGATACTATTTAACAAATCACTCCTATCTTATGCCTGTAATTTTTTTACTGTCTGAGAAATGTGTAAGTGGGTAATTCTCAATTTTATTTTAATTATCATTACTGTAAATTTGGAAACAAGTCAGCATGGCTGAAATAGTAAATTAAGTCATGTGACAAGTCCAGTAACCCCTTCAGTTCATAAGGGAATTATCTGTACTGCAATTGTGGGTGTGGATAGCCTAACAGCCTACTACATGTCAGGCTGGTTTTGAAGTTAGAGGAGGAGTTGTTGTTCCAGACAGGTTGCCCTATGAAAGCTAAAGACCCCATTCTACTCTGCTATTTAACCCATAGCTAGAGGAAGATTGAGCAATGCCTTTCCCAAAAACATTAGTCAAAGTCAAAACTTGAACTCAGCTCTGCAATTTCATTTTCCATATCAATAACTATTATACTACCTGTGTATTTGAAGTAGCAAATATCACTAACAAAAAAATAGCAAATATCACTAATAAAAAATTTGAGTTAATAAAATTTGAGGTAGCAAATGTCACTAATAAAAAAATAAATGGTACAAAGTTGACATGCTTAAAATTCAAATTCTGTTACTGACTTTTTATGTCTATATTTATTTATCTATATTCCTGAAAAAAACAAACAAACAAACATTTAAATGTTGTGTAATAATTTGTATTTCACTGCTTAAGACAAAAAAAAGACAAAAAAAACAAACAAAAAGGTTAGCTCTGTGTATCCCCAATGTGATGGGAACAAAAAGTCACTTAATATTAAAGCATTAAAAACATTGAGAAATAACATTCTCATTTAAGACAGCAGAATAGTAGAGGTTTCAAATCCAAAGTTAGAAGTCATTGTTGCAAAAGAAACAAATGCCACTGACTCAAAGAATTCCTCATGCTCACAAAACACAAACATGCAAATTAAGATAACCTTATTAACCAGAATGTCCAAGTCTGCATATACTAAATACAAATTTGATGCTAGGATTTTGTTTAAAAATACTTCAAATTTTAAATGAAATTACATTAAAGAAATATTAAGTAGCAACATGTTTTGATATATTTTTTGAAAATTTAAAATCATTTTCAAATTGACTTATTTTTTTATAATTATAGAGGCAAAAATATCCAAATAGAAAAAAATAAGAAATGGGAATAGAAGGTATCAGCTCACCCCCAAGCAGCCTTTGTGATACCCCTGCCCTTCTCCTAATGGGTCCTTTAGTCCTCCCAAATGAGCAAGCTTGTCTCAGTTAGGTCATAAAAATATGGCTGAGCTAGAAAAACTTGTCTATTGCTATTGTGGGCAGTTTTCATTTGTCCAAGTCGGCTGAGTCATTACATATGCATGCTAGTTATAAAAAAAAAAAAAAAAAAAAAAGGTTTGTCTATAGCTCTGCATTACTAAGATGAAGGATTACAATGATGCCTATTCATACAACAGGTAAATGAAACCTTATTCCACTCAACTAGTAAATGACAAATTAATCTGAAGAAAACCATATACAATTTTTAAAAATACTCCATCTAACAAAATCCAGACAAGAACAAAGTCAAGGAAAAAAAATGTTCACTATTCATTTGTAGATAGCAAATCACTATCCACAAAGATTTTGATCAAATATTATTATTATAAGAGATAATAAAAAAATTTTTTAAATCACTGCACAAATGCTTTCATGTTTTAATCATATTATTGAAACATGAAAACTTTTGTGTCAGTCAGTTATGTGCCATGCGTGATGCACACTTAGGCGAACATGTATTCTTTTGATACATGACTGATGAGGCAGATTTTTTCCCCACAGCAGGTTGCCACTTATTTCTGCAGTAGACCAGTTGCCATCCAAGGCTATAGAACCCGGTCTGTCCTGCTATTTACCCATAGCTGCAGGGAGAAGAAGATGATTCGTACCTTTACCAATGGTATCAGTACGTAAGTGAATGTAATGGATTTGAGTGGAATTCGAACTCAGCTCTCCAATTCCTCAATCTGAGCCACTATCCATTACTCCACCATGTCTTTTCATATAATAATAAAAATATAATAATATTTTGCTCTACTTTGTATTGAGCATTTTTTAAAAGTAAATGCTACAAACTGGATTTTTACTCCATTTGTTTTTCTCTCATTTGGATATATATATTATAAAATTTGCCTAGACATTTACATATCTCTGATATAGAGCACTTTTATCTATAAATATAGAATAGCATATGTTAAAACTATATATTTGTGAAGTAATCTTTCTTTTATACAGGTTTCATTAAAGGTGATGAACGAGAAAAATTTTATTAGTTTTTATATTGTTTTTCTTTGCTGAGGACTAAGAGAATGGAGAAACTGTCTATGGTGATTATTGTCCCAAGAGATTTCAACTAATTTGTTAACCATTTCCAAGGGGTTCATTGTTAGTAGATTTTTCTGTGTTTGTATTCTCAGTTGTGAGGTATAGCAGTAGTAGTAATTCTAACCTGTGTTGTATAGGAGTAGTAGTAATTCCATGTTAGGATACCTTCAAAAACACATTCTGACTCATTTCAAAACATGTTGAATGTTGGCTTAAACCATTTTATAAAAAGTGCTTCTTTTACAATTAGATGCCTCTCAATAACAAATTAGATATAATGTCCCTACAAAGGATGATCAATAAATCTATAACCTGTCAGAGTTATCAGTTGATTTTTGACCTGAAGGTTTTATTGTAGTTTGATCAATATGATCTCTGTAAAAGCTAAGAAGTTAAAGTTTAGTCATAAGGAAGGAGAATGTGTTGAAAAATAAGTCTTTTTATGTAAAATAAATCTATTTTTTCCCTCATTATCAATGTACTTACATTACAGCTGTTTCATTTCCTATCTGAAATAAAAGTTCTGTTTTGTTGTTATATGACAAAAAGGATATCCAAGTCTACCGGAAACTGTTCAGTGCGATAGATCACTATTCCAATTGAATATGGATTGTTAATCATTTTAATTATTAGGGAAAAAATGTTAAAAAGAATAAATGAAATGGTTTTAACAGAACTAAATAAAATAATTACAGTAATAAACTACTATAATTATTAGAATAACGGGAATTAATATAGCTGAGCTACTAAAAGTACAAAGATTAAAAGAAATTAAAACACAAATAGCAAACATTCTGAAACATATAGGTTGGCCAAAAAGTTGTTTTAACATAATATCAGGTGTTGGTTCCAATTGGTATGGTATGATCATTTAAAGCATTCCCTCCCCAAATTTATAGACAAATCATACAGATGCATTTTGGGATTTCTTCCTAACCAATAAAAATAGACAATTCTCAGTTTCATCTGCCATATTTTTGTTCTTTCTTGCCTTGAAGTCTGATCACTATAATCATTTTACTGTATCCCTTTTGCATGTGAACACCATTCTTACTTTGTGAGCTTTTTGCCTTGTTGCTTTGTCTAGTTTTGACTTGCATATTTATTGTTCATTTAGTATTATTTTGCCCTGTTTTTTTTCTTTTCTTATTGTTTATTGAGAACTTTTTCAATACCAGTTGTTGAGTATTTTTGCCAAATACATTTAACCATGGCCAATTACTCCATGATATGTATAATAATACATGTAAAATATATATAAAAGTTAAAATAAAAATGAATTAAAAATATACATGAATTTAAAACTAAAATGCATACAAGTCTATGAAATAATATTACAGTAAAGTAACTTTTGGGCCACTTTGTATTTTTAAAATATTCAGTAAAAAAGTACAAATTTAGTAGGGTGGTTACCAAATTGAAGTTTATGAAACCATAAAAGATTTTTAGATTAGTTATCAAGTAGTTCATATAAAATCTACTAAAAGAAATGTTAATGTATACATGGTACCACTTTTTGGGGATAATATCTGCAATTTAAGTGACATAACACACAAAAAAATGGCTGTTCAGCAAAGAACTGAATTCATTTTGCTGGACAGTCATTTATTTCTACACAATGACAAACATGTCATCTATAGTCTTCAAATTCATTGATATCTTGTGAGACCAATATACAAACTCCTGGTCAAGCATCAGTAATCATGGGAAATTAAAATCTAAACAAATCTTAGCCTGAAATGCTGACATCCACTCAATTATTTTGACTTCACATTATATATAAAAAAAAAACAAAAAAATTATTTTCTCACTTGTAAGTTGATAAAGAAAAAGCTGTGCCTTTTCTATAAATACTTTCATAGTGGTTGTTAAGATGAGCTCTTCGCTATGGTACCTAGACTTTTTGAATTTAAGTGCAGTACTAGACTGGCTTCGAAACCTCATCAATTTACAGTTGAGCTGGCTAGATGTAACCATAAATTCTATGCTAACATTTTCTTTACTGACACTTCTCACTTGTGGAACTCCATTCCTGCTCCATGCTTTCCAGCCAACTTTAATCTCATTTAATTTAAATGCAATGTCAATGACTATCTACTGTCTTCCTGACTATGCTTTCCTCTTCCCACTCATTATTAATGTTTCTGTTTCTAATACTTTCACACCCTGTAACCCCTTGTGGCTTTGTGGCTTTACTGCCTTGCATGGGAGTGATAATGAATTTAAAAATAAATAAATAACAGGATTCAGAAAACAAAGAAAATTAAAATTAATCTTAATTTTAAGTAAAACTATTTTCATATTGATTGAGAGAATCTAATGTGTGATGATATGCATAAATTTGCAAAGCTTGCTTGGATTTGTGAAATATGATTGGAATTAAATGGCAAGGAACAATTATGTTCAAGAATAATTATCTTGGAGCAGACATTCACATTGATTAGTCACATTAAAATCAATACAAATAATGCAGAATGCAACATGACAAGCAAAGAACATCTTTAGCATATTATATTAATAAAGATCTTGAAATCTAATACAACACACAAAGAACATGTACAACATAATTTATACATTTAGTGATTTGTATATATGTTATACTCCACTGTGAATTGGATTTCTTTCTAATTGACTTTATGTGAAAGTTGGATGTTATCACTAAGAAAGCAAAACCCAAAATAAAAAAGGTCATCCTCTGTGCAGACACTTCAAGCATCACATCCAGCCCACAAAACAAATCCTCTCAAAAATCTAAAATACAACATAAGAGTCAATCATGAACATTGCTGCCAAAGAAAAAAAATATTTATAACATATATAAATGAAATAATCATCCTGCAAGGATTTGAATATCCAATATGAAAATAAACAGATTTAAACCACTGGGCCACAGGACAATTCTCAAGGTAGGTTTAAAAGTGAACAGAAATCATTTTCAAGTATACTGATAAAAAAAAGCAATATAAAAACAACTGATTTAGAACTGGAAAGGCCTATTTAGGGGAGGGGGTAACATTAAAAAAAAGCCCATGAAAGTTAAATCAAACAATTAGTTGGAATGTATTTAATAAATGAAAGATATAATGAAAAAGCACCTTGCCCATGTGCATAAGATGTGAAGTATATAAAGATTGTATAATGCCAGCTATGATGTACGAGTTCATGACTCAGAAAGGTACAATGATTAATAGAAAAAAATAATGCTAGAGCTAAGTTTAAAGAGAAAGAAACCAGTCAACATCTATCAAAGAACAAAATAAAATAAGAGAAAAGTGATTAAGTGACCAAAATGGTGGACATGATACATAACAAAAAAAAACAGGATAATAGATGGAGCAAAAGGGTGGGTGATAGCAAAACACAGCAGAAAAAGAGCAGGGAAGATGGAGAGGAATATATAGAGAAATTTGCTGGTAAGACATGTCAGAGAATAGCAGAATCACAGTTGTCATGGTAAGAATTGGACTAGGCTTTGTCCAACAGTCTACTTGAAATGGTTGCTGTTGATGAAATTAAGAAAATCTGCTTTTGTTTAATTTCTAAGTAATTGTAAACAACAACAACAAAACAACTACCAAATAAATTTATAGAATAATTGTACATATACAAGCTGGAATTTCTTCCTAACGAATAAAAATGAACAATTCATAGTCTCATCTGCCATATTTTTGTTCTTTCAGCTCTTGAAGTCAAAACACTACAATCACTTGACTGTATCCTTTTATCAACTATAATAAATACAGATACTAAGATATACTTAGTCAGGCATAAGGCTAAGTGATGGATTATGTTAAGCCAATCTTCTAAGGAGCTGCATTGAAAATCCAAATTCAAGATACTTTAATCCAACATTACAGACCAAAGTGGAAAACATGTAACTACTAAGTAGGCTATGGAAAGAAAGAATAGATTTGATCCTTAGTGAAAAATTTTCAATGCCGGGAAAAATCTTTCTGAAGTTAACTTCTATCTTCTATGTGTCATGTCCTTTCAGGATGTTCTTCACAATTTCCTGTCCTTTGAAGCTTTTTGTCTTTTTGCTATCTCTCCTAAACCTTGTTCCACCATCCATTTACTCAAGCTTGCTAGGTAGGTTATGTGTTATTTTCCACTGTCCCTCTTGCCTTCAATATGTCCTGTGAGTATCAAATTTTCTAAGCCCTCTTTCTTCAATATGCAAGCCAGAAATTTCAACTATTTCTTCCTGATATTAAGTATAAGTGTCCTTGTTGTTTCCATTTTCTCTATAATTTTGTTTTTGCTCACATGTTTAGTCTATGATATTCTCACTATCCTTCTGTATAACCACATTTCTGTTACTTTAAGTCTCCTCTTCATCTGTGATCAGATTGTCCAGCATTCACTGTCATATAGGAGGACTGATGTCATGTAACAGTTCAGTATTCTTTTCCTTGTTTCCAATGAAATTTTTCTGTATCTTAATACTTTGCTTTCTTTCATTATCCTAATATACCTTCAGATTTCAGTGCTTCCCTGCCACCTACAATCTTCAAAAAATTAATTGTAACATCAATCATCATCTTCTGTCTTCCTAAAACTTGTTCCTTTAACTTTCCTTACTAAAGTGTTCTCTTTCACCCCCTGTACCCACCCTAATATCCTAGTGGTATTATCACTTTTCTTGGGACATAATGATTAAAAAAAATATCCATACCACCTGGCCAAGGGACTGAATTCATAATTATTATATCACTAAATTCACTAACAAATGATTTAATACTAGTCCATTGTTTTGTGGGACAATTCTGTAGATATAATCTGGAGCCTTAAACCAAATGTTATTTTTGCCTACTCTGATACTGTAGCCTTGCAGTTAAGGCTTGGCTTCCTCTGCTACCATTTTTCTTCCTGAGATTCCTAAAGTGGGCTGTACAGCCCCTTGGAGGCAGTGTAAAGATCCAGGGGGTGATAAAAAAAAGTGCAGAAAGTAGAAGAAAGTGAGTGGTGGCGGGTAGCAATATGGCATTAGAACCAACTTTTTTTTATGACAAAATGGAAGTCACTTATACTTAAGGAAAACATAAAAAGAATAAAATTAACATAAGAGTTATAGACAAATACATGGTTTTATTTTATTTTGTTGTCCAAAGTTAAAATTATGTACATTTTGTTTATATCTTACTGATGTTATCTGGAGAGAACACACCATATATCAAACAGATCCGTTAGATAATGTCTGCAGGAGGTACCACTTTAGATTTATAGGTGTAGTGATATAGCCATGAATGTTTGTCTGGCACCAGCTTATCTAGTGGCATCTCAGAAAAACCGAAATGTATATATGTGTTTACAGTGTTGGATTAGTTGTTTTGAATTTACAGTATAACCAAGTAAGAATTGTCTTCATATAGGTGGTGGGGATTCAGGCATGAAGGAACCATTGTGACAGCAATCAGAAAAGTTTGGAAACTACTGGCCAAGTGGAATAAAGTGTTGGTTAGGGAATTATTATGATATAATAATTGAGAGTTCAATCCCTTGGCTAGGTAGTACAGACAAACCCAAACTCAATGGAAACAAGAAAAGTAATAACTGAAAAGTAAACCAAGATATTGATAGACATGAATAGCAAAATGAGAACAATCTACACTTTGTAAATTGAATAAAGGGTTCAGTTCAGAATTCCTTGAAAGTTACGCATATTGATAGTCACTTGAAAGTTGTAGAACACAATAGCTAAAACAACAAAAATGAGAGCACTAGTTTGGCTGTAAATAATAATTCCTCATTCAAGAAATACATAGAGAAAGAGGTGTGTGTGTGTCTGCAGAATATTTTTGATGCTGTTTTGAGAATATATGAATTGAAACAGGAGATGGGAAGAAAAACAATCTGCTATGCCATTTCACTAAAGTCTTTTATATTTCCATATAAAAAATGTTTTCTAGCTATATGTTGAACTGCAGGCAAATAAAAAAACTCTTTCATCAAACTCAATCATGTGTATTTGCACTTACTGTATATTGCATAGTATTTTTATTTTTCTTGTGCTTAGATAAGATCTGAAGAAGTTCAAGTTCAGTGTTGAGACATCTCAGACCCAAACTAGCAACATGTCACAGAAAACTAAAATTGGATACCAGAGATTGGTCAGTCTTGAAATAATGACTTTACAAGATTTTAACAAAACAGTTTTAGTTGTTGGTCACATGGGTTTTTTTAAACCGATGTCTTCCTTTCCCCAATCATTTTAATCACCCATTTACAACTATGTACAGTAGTACACGTGTTCTCATTCTCTTACTTCAAAAGCCAAGGGTGATAATCTGATGGTCTGTTTTTTCAGTTTCTACTCTTTCTATGTCTCTCTCTCTCTCTTTCTCACAGCTCTCAGATGTCTGTTCTCTCTGGCAGCTTTGGTGAAATTCACTAGTGTACCCTGCACTATATATAGTTTTATGTGAAAAAACCATACAGCATATTGGTCAGCTTTGACAAAGTCTTTTGTCCCAAATTATTTTTTCCTAAGAAACCACACCAATCTACTGGATAGGTCTTTACAGAAACAACTTAGTTTCAAGAATTTTTAAAGATTTTTTTTATATTTTGGTCGAGGAAGTAATTTATTACTTGTCAGTAATTTTACCTAATTTGGCAAATTTATTGGATGAACACAGGGCCATACTTAGTATTCCTTAAGAACCCATCAACTCATCAAGTTTCTTGAAACTAATTAACTTCCTTAGTTCTTTTTCCAAATTTAATTCCAATAATCATTTAACCCAAACAAGCCCTTGCTTATATTTCAATTTATGTTAATGTAATATGTAATGATTTTTAACCATTTGCAACCCAGATGGTACTTAGGATTAATATTCAATGTTTTTTGGTTTAAAAATATGAAAATAATCTGAATATGCAAATAATATAGACATGTGAGTAATGAAATGAATACCAGTGTAGAAAAAATAGAATTGGCTAATATAGTTTAAATTCAAAGTTAGTCTGTTGCATTTACTTTCATACAAATGTCATTCATAAAAGCATGAATCCATGAGTTACCTATGAGTTAAATAGCAGGATAGACTAGAATCTCTAGCCTTGGCTGGCAATCAGTCTAAGAGAAGGAAAACTCTAAATTCAAAATCAGATGCAAGGAAACTACTCCTTTATCTTTCCCCCAAGAATTAATGGCAATTCACAAATAATGAAAAATCTGTGGACAGTTATGATTGCCTACCTGGTTATGGTGGCAAAAGCTTATGTATAACGAACCACACTTTTTGGAAGAACAGAAACTCTGAATTTCAAACTGTGGAGAAAGCAACAGGAAAGCACTCCACTACCTTTCCCAAAAATGCATGGCAATTCACAGACAATAAAGAAGAACATGTAGAAAGTCATGACCACCTATGTGCTGAAGGGACATGGCACCAAAAAAAAAAAAAAAATATATATGTAACATTATACTGTACTGAGATGACTTATCATAACTATGACAACCATTATGACCAGTAAGAAGCTATGGTCACATTTTTATAGTGCTAACTGTGGTAACACAGGTATAGCTGCCTTCCTGGCGCCTAAAGTAAAGATGTGAAATTGTAGAATGAAATGAATAAAATACCTATTGACATTCACAAAATACAATAGCTCAAAGATTGTTTTTGTACAAAATATACTAAAAAGATAACATTTATCAAAAAAATTTCTAATCAAATTCAAGGTATGGTTGAAGTTTCAGTTAAAAAAAAAAAAAGAAAAAAAAAAAGGAAACTTTTGAAGTATTTATTAAAAAAAAATATTCAAAATCCAAAAGTTCATCTTCAAAGCAAAAATCTTGACCATATAGGCATAAAGAATTTGATATTAGCAAAATATCTTAGATTTGAATTTCTTTTTATTACTCTATGGTCAAAAGAAATAAGCAACTCTGTTTTGGGACACAATTTCAGATTGGGGGTTTCTTCCCTTTACACCGGTTTCTTCGTATTTTTCATTGTTCTCTTCCTTGTATCCCTTTCAATGTTTGTTCCTCCTGTTACAACTATACATACCGTATGATGTACCTCAACAAAGACATCTCTCATCTCTGCAATGGTCTACTTATAATGGGGAATCACCAATCATTCGCTCGGATGTTAGACATACTAGACATACAGGCACCTCAGAAGGAAGCAGTAACACACCCAGATGTCACTTCTTGATTCCATCCAACCTTGCTAATATTATACACATTTGCTAATGAACCAATTTCTTGTGAGACAACAAAGAAGAAGGGCCCCTTTTGACGAAATGATGAACTCGCCTTCTCTCAAATCAATGTCCTAAATACCAAAGACAAAGACAAACTCTCTTTCGTTGAGAATAAGGCAAGTCTTGTTCACCATTTCTGCCATTTGACTCCAGTTCTGGTTCACTATGTCTACTACCTACTCTTATACACAATTAGTCAACTGATAACTAATGATATACATGGCATTTAATTGTAGATTATTATTTATGATGAATGTTAAAGAAATCAAAAATAGAGCAAGTAAAATATTTAGATCTTCATAAGGAACATCCTTCTTTTAAACCTCACGTACTCTGGTGACAGAATCACAAAGAATTTTACCAGATAATAGAAGCCACATCACTTGAGGATTTTCAGCAGAAGTAACAACTAAAATGGATAGCACATATAAATCGAATAGAGAAAATAATGACATAATCAAGACAGATTATTTTTTTTACAATAATGTTCACCTTGAACAAAGCCTCTCAAGTTAGAGAGTTACAGAATAATAGAAAAGGGGAGATCAGTTTATAAGGATATGTGAAGAAGATAGCTGTGATGGTTAGAACTGGTGGAACTAAGGAATACAGTTTGCTTGAACACTTTCCATGAAAATAGTAATAGAGTAGCATTGTGACATTTTCCTAAAGATGAAATGTCACAATGCTACTCTATTACAAATTATTTTCCACCCTACCACCTCTTTTCCTAAAGAGGTGGTAGGGTGGAAAATAATTTGTCACCCACAAGGACACAGAGAGGCTTTTGGACTCCATTGAGACTGCAAAGTGAAGACTGGATAGCTCCTGCCCATATATGTCAGCAGTACTCCATTTTCAGCCTGATCTGCCTCTTGTAAAGATAATCAAGATTTTGACACTCCACACCACTTCAAATAAAAGGCAAGAAAGAAAGGCCCCCATTGATACTGGAAAGAGAGAAAACAGCTACAAAACTTATTTTCCTGAAAAATTTGTTTCAAGAGAAAGATATTATAAATTTCAAGTAAAAGCAGCACTGGCCGCTTGGTCAATGAATGCCAAATGTTTCCTTATAAGGAAACAGCTAATATTACCATGGCAATTACTACCATCTTAAGATTAAAAAAAACACAAGAAATGTCAATGTTTACAGAACATAAAACTCAAAATATATCAGCTTAATAAATTAATTTCTGTTGACAGAAATATGTCATATCTATTGATTGATTGACCATCTAAAAGATATTTTTATCTCATATTAATGCTGGAAGCAGATCTGCAATGATGCAAAAGAGTCATTTCTATACAGTGCAGCTGGTGAGAAAGCTATTTGACTAACAAGAATATCACAACCTCTTGTGAATGCTAGAAACAAATTATCTGCTATCAATGAAGGGAATTTCTGAAGGAGTTCTAACTGGCAATAAATGTATATTGAAAACAGTGTTTAGATCTCCTTAAAGACTTACTGAAAAGGTAATCACTTCCAGAAAAAAATTACCAAAAATCATTATTAAAAAAGAAAAAAAATAATAAATAAATAAATAAAATTCCAATAAAAAAATGCAACTAATATCTTTTATCTAGGGCAATTTTTTTATTAACCAAGATAGTAAAAATTTCAAAATTACATTTCATCACTATGAATGAACACTGGGTAATTACAAAAAATGAATCCAGCAAAGTTCATAAAAAATAACTTTGTAATTGTAATGAAATATATTTTCATGTACTGTTCCAAGATCCATTTTTCAAGTGACTACTGGTTTAGCACATTTATTTTAATCATTTCAACCCAAGCAAGGCAATAATGTAACTGGAATGTAAGCAGTTACTGGGATGAAAAAAAAAAAAGATTTCAGAAGGAACTGGAAACCCAATCCTAAACAGGAAACAAGAGATAAACCCATACTTCATTTCAAAAAATGGGAGAAGGCTGTGAACCAGGTGGATATGTGAACCTCCCCACTCCTATTGAAATTATATTGATTATAGAAAAAATGATTGAATCAATAATTAGAAATAAGAGTGAAATACTTTGTCTTAAACTGGAAGCAACAAAACTGTAAGAAAATCTAGCAAGATTAAGAATTATTTTTCTAGAACTACAAATTAAGTTTCCCCTATAGTGATTTCAGAAATAAATATGATAAAGCAATTTTCCTGAGGCAGCCTACATAATTCATCTTACTATACAATTTTAAAATTTTTGATAATTTAGAAGACAATTACCATGGAGAGAAAAGGAAAGTTAAAGTTAAGACTAAATATAAAACATTACAAAATTGTAGAACATTTTCCAATTGTATATAAAATTTTAAAGAATGACTAGCAACAGAAGACACAAATATTTTTATATTCATATTTCAATGAAAGTAAAAGCATGACTGGGTCACAAACAGGATCTTTACTAAAACATTAACCAATCCTCAACAGATTTATTGAAATATAATTGTCAGTATAATTCATAAAACCTTTCAATCAAAGTTATATTTTCATAAATATACTTTGATGAAATTAAGCTTAACAACTTTACTGAACATACATTTTTTTTTCAAGGAAAAAATATGTGGTTATATTATATTATATAATTACAATGGTTATAATATCTATATTATATTATATTTGCAAGAGTTTTTTTTTTCATATTACAATAAATATCCAAAGTTAGGCATAGATATATTTTTAATCTGATATAATACTAATATATCCATTGAAATATTCTGAACTCATAAGAAACAACTGATAAATTAAACTCATTTGTATAAATAATCTGTTAAGAAAATAAAATGCAAAGAGATGACATTTTTTTCAAATAGCCAGACATTATAAAAAGGTGATCACATGATCAAATACCAAGTTCCTTGTCATGGGTGCTTTTATTTGTTGTTTTAGTTTAAATTACTTTCAAAATTTAGTAATGTGACTTTTCTAATTAAATAAAAATATTCATAAAACATTAATTAATCACTGAATATTATCACAATTCTAAAACAAAAACAATTTTAAGTCTTATTGTACAAATCTACTCAGCTTCTAACACAAACATTTTTATAAATGTAATATAACTAAAATTGGAGCTTTTTAATGAAATTAGTTCAATATTCTTAATTTAGATGTTATTTCATCTGAAAGACTTTATTGTAAGATTTTCAAGATTCTAAATTATTTTAAATTTAATTATGAAAGTCATTGTTTTTTTTTAATATCAAAAAGGCATTTTCGCAATATTTTTTTAAGAATATTTCATTACATCTGATAAACATATTTCAGGCATCAATTGTTAGTGATAAAAAATATTATGTAAAATAAATCATCCTCCTTGAAAATCAGTATTAACATTATTGGTCTTTCCCAGAGTCCAAATTACGATTAGTTTTAGCTGTAAGCTTGCTACTGTTTCTGCTACGATGCAGGCTAAGAGATTTTAAATACATATTAAAATAATCATCAGATCTCATTCACCTTCAACTGAAATACTCAAATATTTTAGATTCAAAGTGAATCAAGTTGGATAAATTCTGATAACCATGGACATAAAATTCAATTATTTAGCATAATTTGCACTTTAAAAAAAAAAAAAAAAAAAAAAATCTTCCTGGATTTATTAAATAAAACATTAAATAGGGGTTATCTTGTAATATACTTACATGGTTAATAAATACTTTATAATGCAATAAATACCAGCATAAATTCAGACAATTTCTCTTTCCAGAAAGCAAATTAGCTTTGAATTTTTGACGTCATTTATATCCTCTTAAATAATTTTATAATATCAAGAAATGAACCATGCAACAATAGAAACAAATATGAAAAACAGAATCACAAATGCTTTTCAGCACAAGGACAAACTTATCCAGTCTAATATGTTTTGGATAGCATTATTTTAACCACTGGAAGAATCATCAACAGTTTCTAATAAAACAGCAAAGGCAATTAAACAGGGAAAACTAGTATAGCTTAATTTTCCAAAGTGTTTTCCTTTTCAATTTAAAGTTATTTGTATCTCAAATGACAGGAAGTGCACGGCATGACCTCTTCAGTGACATTTCTAAAATTATCAAGAATATGAAATGGATACAGAAAAAGAGACAAAAATCTATGTGAACATTTTCTGGATAGGAAAATGCCAGTCTTTTTTTTTTTGTTTTTTTTTTTTAACCAACCATTTAAAATGTAAATATATTAAGCAGACTATTAATTTCATTTATTAGCCTAACTGATAATTTTTGGATAAAATTAGTAAATAGAATATTTAGACTTTACTCATTCTTAGTAACTAACTCATTCCAGATAAATAGGTAATCAGTACTAATTACGTCCTTGTAAAAAAAAAAAAAAAAAAAATGATATAAGTAGGTACTGAAAAGCTCTTTGCCCAACCTATCTGACCTAATGACCAAACATTAGATTTTGGATGTAATGGGGAACATTCTTGGTCGGGTCAAAATTTTCAGCAGACCTTCATATACAAGACATATAGCATTTAACTTTTAACACACTGTATATAGGTGACTTTATTCGACGCACAAAATGTTTGTACAGCCACTGCATGCAAATTTGATCATCAGACAATAGCGTGGTTGAATTTTGCACTAGTGTTGTCATATCCTACTATGGCAACAGGAAAATAACTAACTGAAAATTGAAAATGATGCTACTGCAGTTGTCTGGCCACTTATACCCAATGGATAAGGATGAAATAGTTACGAATATTGCAGAGTGCTAAAGACATTGGCACATCTAGGAAAAAAAAAAAAAAAAAAAAAAAAATTCCAGCATTTCAATATCTGCAGTATTTTCTGTCAAAGCATAATTATAAATGATGTTTGCATTTTTTATTTCTCCTCCTAATTCATGAAAGACATTAGTTTAATGAAGTCTTTCTAGAGGATGAAATGTGATACAGAGAATTTTTCCACCTTGTTATTCAATTTCCTAACATTGTCCTGATACACAGAAATTTATATATCATATTCACACATATTGATATCAAATATCCTTTACAGTAATGAATGAAACTGCAAAATCTTCATGGTAATATTCAATCAACTCTGGAGATATGTATACAAGGAGGTATCAAAAGTTTTCTGGACTAGTTATGTTTAAAAAAAAACTAATATATTTACATAAATTTTAACATCATCTCCTTCGAAATAATTACCATACACAGCAATACAATGGCCCTAGTGTTTCTGCCACTTTTGAAATCCAGCCTGGATAATCCATAAGCAAGTCTAGAACTTTTTGGGATTCACTCTGGATCTCAACAACAGTATTAAAATGGCAATCTTTCAGTTGCATTTTCAGCATGGAGAAGAGATGGAAGTCCACAGGTGCTAAATCTGGCAAATATGGCTGGTGTGGAAGCAATACAGTATTGTTTCTGGTTAGAAATTCATGAGTAGAGCTTGATGCCAGGGTGCATTATCATTGTGAAGGATCCAATTCTCATACTCTACAGATCCAGTTGTTTTTTTCTGAACATCCTTCCTCAAATGCCTCAAAACTGTGCAGTAGAACTGTCAATTGACAGTCTGGCCCAGGTGGATGAATTCTCAATGCACATTAACTGCAGATGTAAAAAAAAAACAACCCCCCCCCAAAAAAAAAAAACCAAAAAAACAAAGGGCTCTTCCACTATCAACTGCTGCTTCATCTCATGGTTGTACCTGCAGACACAACTCTTGTCACCAGAGATGATCCTCAACATGAAGAATGGGTCATCAGCAGCAAGTTTATCTACTGCATACTGTCAAATATTGCATTGATGTCTGTCAAAATCTCTGACACACATCAATGCAATATTTGACAGTATGTTGGCGACAAACTTGGCAGTGACATGCTGCATGTTCAATTCAGACATTAGGATTCCCTGCACGGACTCATATAACAAACCAACAACATCAGCAATATCATTTTTTGTCCTACGACAATCCTTATGCACAAGTTGATTGATTTTATCCACATTTCCAGGGGGTGACACTCATGACAGGTCTTCCAGATCACTCATCTTCCTGGTATATTCTTCCATTTTTGAAGCACCCATGCCACTCAAAACATTGCATACAACCTAATACTTAATCACTATAAGTATGCTCAATATCTCTGTAGCAGACTTCCTAAGTTGAACACAAAATTTCATGTTGGCTCTTTGTTCCAACTTCCTGTTCATGAAAAAATTGCAGACTACAGGATACATGTGATCACAAAAACATAAATTTCACAACTTGCAAAATTAACCCAATGATATCATTTAGTACACTAGCACACGAAGGTCACTGCTAGCTGTCACTATGCACACAACAATGTGTTACCATGCTACAGAACTAGTTCAGAAACTTTTTCATACCACCTCATATATGTATATGCGTATAAATATATATTTCATTGAATAGGACAAACAAGGAAAATTTGATGAAAGAAATTAATAACAATTAACAAATACACATCACACAATTACATCTTAAAAAGACAATCATGAAAAGAAATCAATAACAATTAACAATGAATCCCTTGAAAATGGCTAAAAGAAGAAGTGGCCGAAAGCACTTGGGACAAAAGACACTACAGACAATTTTTACACTCTTTTACTCCCACCAAACAGAAAAATTGAAGAATACTAGAAAAACTCAATAAAAAGTTCAAATTTTCCTTGTCTGCCATATTCAAGGAAACATGTGTTGAAAGAAAGGTTGCTGCCCAAATATACATTATATATGAGCATGTGACTAAGTTGTTATATATTAGTATTCCAACCAAATGGCCAAAGTTCAAATCTCACCATGGTCAATTTGTTAAGGAGGCAACTTCTTGATAATATGCAGCATGGTTGGGAACTACCTGAAAACCATCAGAAGCTACCAATGGTTGTGCCAGCACAAAATTACAAGTCTTCATGACTGAAGATTTGAGCATACTAACCTTGTTCAATTACTAATCATGACAGATTATACACTCTCCCCCAGAAAAAGGTAAGAAAAGATAAAAAGTAAGGTATACTCATCATAGTTACAGTATAAACACAGGTTGGTTATGTGCATGTTGTAAAGACACAAATGAGTCTGAGCAGGTGTCTGCAACAGGGATTAGCTAGCCACCTTAGCAGACAGGCATACTCAGAAATAAGCAGTCAACCATTATATATGAATATTGCTAAAGTAAGCAGATTTTGTCATTTGAGAAATAGTACAACTTTTATATAACATCAACTATCACCTTTCCACTTAAACATCAACTAATGCTTCCTTTAATGCCATCAAAGTTAACTATGAACATTTGTTATATGATTTTTTTCTTGCAGATTGATTGAAAAATGATTACAATGAAAATCTGAAATCCATTGATTGGTATGCTATTTTGAACTTGAATTTCACTTTAGATAAAGTTTATAAAAAAAATAAAATAAAATAAAAAATAGGACAAATTGTGATAATAGGTATCAAAATGTTCCTGACTGTAAGTAGACAAGGGATACAAGTGACATTTTATACTTTCAGAAGGTTAGCACAATTTACTTACAATCTACGAATTATGCAATTAGACAATATAGTACATGTTAAGCCCTCAAAGATTTTTTTTTTTTAAAATATTTGGTGAAGACTATTTTGGTATTCTTATTTGGTAGTACTGGACTGGATCATCAAAGCAGTTTTTCAGCAAAATAATTTCCTAGACTAAAATTTGACTATAATTATAACTATTTAATCTCCAATTATCAAACAACCCATAATCATTCTATAAATTTTATAATTAATGACAATTGTAATGTTTACACTTAGAATTCCCCGAATCACTTTATTAGTTTTAATGCATTAAATGTGAATCTGTGTCTAAATGCTTGCAGATATGGATATATAGGAAGACAAACAGGGCTACACAGTCTTGCTTAGCCATCATTCTATGAGATGGAAAGCTCTGATTTCAAACCAGCTTGGAGAGAGTTGGGTTCCATCTGGCTAACCCTGCCCAAGATACTTCACTCATTTATTCTGACATCCATCAGTAAAAATTACTGTTACATTTGCAACACCAGCTTCTTCAAATATTTTCTAGCTTGTTAATCCACTTTTCTTAATTTTTCTCAAATCTTTGTCATTCTTAAAGCCATTTTTTTCTTATCTTGCAAATAATTTCAATTCTTTTTTGAATTTTTTTTCATCTCTTGTCGACATTTTTGCAATTCCCAATGTCTTGCTCTCATCACTCAATAAGATGACAATATCCTTTCTTTTTTGATATTATAGCTTTATAATACATGACTATCTGAAATTAAAAATTATCAATAACTATAAAATTATATATAGTCATTTCCAATAGAATGAACAATGTTCAAATTGCATAATAAAATCTCATACCATCAAATAAATTATTTTAAATATAAAAGAAAAACATAAGCCAAAATTCACATAATATATTTTATATATGTCCTGAAAATTTTATCAACATTGATTTAATAATATCAATTTTATTGTGAAAATTGACTTATAATAAAATCTGAAATGTATCTTGCAAAAAAAAAAAAAAAAAAAAAAATAGAAAATAATCCTGTCTTAAACAATTCAATTTTTTAATGCTCAATTTATTATAAGTTTTCATATAGATTTTTCCCAATATTGTTATTTAATAACATTTCAGGTACAAACAAGGACAAAAAAAATAAACAAAGAATGTTGAAATATTTTAATTTTTCAAATATGAAATACTTTTTCTTTTTATATATCTTCTGTTTACAATATAATTTTAAAATAAAACTAAAATAATTGTAAAACAAAGCAATATTTTACTTCCTGTCTTAAATTTCCAAATTTATATCAAGATTTTAACTGTGTTTTTGGTGAAGGATTTTTTTAATCTTTAAATTGAATTTAATTCACCATGGAATTATCTTTTTAAAAACAATGAAACTTACTCATAATCAAATAGCCTTTAGAACTTCTTGCAGAATATTATTTGTGTTAAAGAAAGAAATATTTCAACCAGTTTACAAAAAAATAAATTCAATCATTGATACATCAAGGACAAAGTTTTATTAACTTAGAAGAAATGGATTTCTTTACATTTTTAAAATATAATATTATCAGGTATTTAAATTCTATTGATTTTTATCATGAGTTTTTTGTTTTAACAAAAATCTGCTACATTATAAAATTTTTTGATTCAGAATATTTTCTAATGGCACAAAATTCAAAATTAAATTAATTTTTCTATTTAATTTAAATAATTTTTAAATTTTTTTCACCATGTCAAATTTCCAAAATTCTGTGAGGATACTTGATTGATAATCAATCTTATTTAGTAAGAAAGAAAGTCAACATAGAATTTATATCATATTTTGGAAATTTCCATTAAAAAAATTATGAATTTCACCTGATCAGAATGATTATTTTAAAAATCAAAAACAACATTTTGTTGCATAAAACATTTTTATTAAGTTCAGTTAAAGGAATTAAATTAACTTAATATTTTTCTTATTTTAATAAAAGGAAACAGTAACAAGAGACACTTAATATACATAATAATGCCTATGAATAAGATGTTCTTTTAAGCTACGACAATCTGTAGCCACCTGTGACAATTCCCCAAACCAGCCAAAACATTTCTTTAATACCTCTGATAAGTTCTTAGTCAAAGGTATCTGGACTAAAAATACAAAAAATAAAATAATTTGATATTACAGACTCTAAAAGATGAGAAGATAAGCAAGTGAATAGAAAGAAACCTCAGTATAATGAAATGATCATAAGGAAAAAAAAAAAAGTGAAAGAAAATATAAAGGACAAACAACAATAAGAGAGAGAGAGAGAGAGAGAGATAAATGAACATAAAATAGCAGTTGAGATTGTTATTCTGGTCATTCGCCTTGATAAGTGAGGTTTATATTTCACCAAGATGGTGAAAAGCAAAATTAGATGAGAAGCAAAATAAAAGACACCCAAATCTCACCTGGATTCTGGGAATAGGCTATATTTTTAAGGAAAAAAAAACAATAATGAAATGAATTTCAAAAATATTTAGCTCCATTATATTTTTCCATAATATGTATTTAAATGTTAAAAATTTTTTTTCCTTTTAAAATTAGAATTTAAAATTTAGGTAATAGCTTAAATTTTATTGATGTGAGATGCCATGGTTTTTAAAGATTATACCAAATAAATATACAAATCAAAAATAAGTACAAAATTATTCTATGTAAGCTTAAGTTTCAGGTGAAAAATTTGTTACTTCCCAAGTGATTATATACTTTGTATGTAATTACACAACATTTAACATTTAATCAAAAAAAATCTATTTTATAAGTATAAAAAGTTTTTAACTGTAAGCAGAATTCTACAAATTATTAAAATCTTTAAGATATAGATTTTTGTCTTGCCACTATATATTATTCCATTGAAACTATATTCATCAAGATTTAATTGTTAAATTTTAAAACCTACTGGTTTACTCAAAATTTAAATAGCCTAATAACAAAATAACAACTCACATAAAACTTTTGTGTTACTTTGAAAGCAAGTTAAATTGACTTTCAAAATATTTTGCACTTTAATTAAGTGAATTTTGTTTAATTTAACAAATGGACATCAAATTATTTTTAAAAAATCCAGACAACCAACACATTTATACAATTGAGAACACCTAACCATAAAACAGTGTTTATTTGACTTTTTTGTTTTTACTGCTGGAGTTAATATGATTCAGTTGACTTGTTCTACCAATGTGCCTTTTTACTAAACTCAACTAAGATTAACAAATAACCATAACTAATAAATTTACTTTTGTATATAACAGAAGAAAAAGTCTTGCATATTATTTGCTTTGATTAAATATTTTCTACTTCCATTAAATATGACTGGAAAAGCAAGAAGTCAGTCCTTTTTAAAAATAAACTAGAATTTTTGTACAGTATTTACATTATGCGGACTATTGTCCTCATCTTTGTCGCCATATTTATCTCAACGTTTCGGCCGTTGTATGCTCCAGCCTTCTTCAGGTGGTTGGAATTTTGAACTGAACCCTTTATTTCAATCACTGGGGTAGACTGTTCTAGTTCTACATGCCATGTTTGATAGATGTCAGTTATCAGTTATCTCCTGCTAATTTTCCCTCTGAAAGTTCTCCACTGCCTTATGTGAAGGGGTTATCAGAGAAAATACAAAGGATCTGCGGTCCATATAACATCAGGACAACCTTCAAGAGCTTGACAACACTTTGCAGATATCTCTCTCGAGTGAGACCCCCCCCCATACAGGAGAACATGACTAAAGACTGTGTGTACGCTATCCCGTGCAGCTGTGGAAAGGAATATAAAAGAGAGACAGGCCGCCCCCTCAAGTTAAGGCTTCAAGAACACCAGAAAGCTGTAACGCAAGGGGAAGTAGAAAAATCAGGCATGGCTGACCACATATGGAGAGAGAAGGGAGATCACCGTCCCCTGTGGAATCATGTTGAGATCATAGACAGGGAACACCATTGGAAAATTCGTAAACTTAAGGAATCAGCACATATGCTAGGCCACAAAAATCTCCTGAGCCGACCAAGCATAGAAATAAATACAATATGGGAACCAGTAATAAGGAGTGCCAGAGAAAAGCAATGATAACAAAGTTGCAATATGAGCTCTGGTAAAAACATGCAATGATAACAGCAAAATTGCAATATGAGCACTGGTAAAAATGGTTGCTGAAAACATTAGGTTTATAATACCCAGAAATTCATACCCAGATGTCCTCAAGTACACATGGCACAGTGGATAAAGGCGTTGGTTAGATCCAATGTGAGTTCAATACCTGGTTAAGGCAGTGGAGAACTTTCAGAGGGAAAATTAGCAGGAGACTGACATCCATCAAACATGGCACGTGGAACTAGAACAGTCTAACCCAGTGATGGAAATAAAAGGTTCAGTTCGAAATTCCAACCTGAAGTTGTGATAAATATGGCGACAAAGATGAGGACAATAGTCCGCATAATGTAAATACTGTACATAATACCTCAACTCAGAAATATAGATAGATAGAATTTTTGTGAAAAACAAAAAAAAATTAAATCACATTAACACATTATTAAATGATAATGGGGAGTTTGATTTTATTTCAATAATTTTTAGTTTATTATTTTTTAACATACTTGTAATTTGTTCAAAATATGTTTTAGTTTATAATAAAAATTGGGTGTAAGATTACAATAGTCTGGTGTGTACACACATAATGGACTATTAAAATTTAAATTTACACACACACACACATATATATATATATATATATATATATATATGGTATTAGTTGATCTTACTAAGACTTCTGATGCTATAAATCATGAAACACTCACAAAAGTTCTTAAAAAGCTTGAAATCCCAGACAAAATGTTGAATGTTATAATCTCCTTTCATGTAAAGGATGAAAGTTGCTGTTGTGTTGTATCTGATGGGAATTCTGATCCCTTTGATGTTACAATTGGCATGAAGCAAGGTTGTGTCATAGCCCCTGTTCTCCTTGTGCTAATCTCCCTGTTGATAAGATGGACACTGGTGCTAAGTTGCCTTTTCAACCATCAGCAGTTCAAAGCTAAAACACTTCTTCAAACTAGTGTCATTAGTGATCTACTGTTTATCGATGATGCTGCACTTGTGGCAACATCCCTAGAGGAAGCCCAAGAACTTGTCAACAATTTCTCTGTTGTATGCAAATCTTTTGGCCTTACCATTAGCATAAAAAAATGGGAGTAATCCACCAGCTGCCTCCTTGTCCAAAGCAGATTCGGGGTGTCAAACAACATCCACCAGTACATAAATTCCCTATGCAGGTTGATGAGAAGAACTTGAAGTATATGAAGTCATTTACATATTTAGGAAGTAAGATGAATGCAGATGCATCCCTTAATGATGAAATAACAAATCAGATTGCCAAAGTTCATTTGGGAAGCTTCACCATCACCTATGGAATGAGAGAGGTATCAAATTGGTTACCAATATATATATATATAAGTTTATAGAACAGCCTTTTTGACAACACTATTGTACAGCTCAGAATCATGAATCCCATATAGGTCTCATATCTATCAACAGAATGTCTTTCAAATAAGTTGTCTCTGTGTGACCTGTGGCTATACTTTTAATGATAGGGTATCCAATGCTGATCTTGTTGCAAAATGTAATATTGGTGGAAATGAGACTTTCCAAATGCAGTCACAACTTTTCTGGGCTGGCCATGTTGCAAGGATGAATGATGACAAAATATCTAAGGTCCTCATGTATAGTCAGCTTGACAGTGGACAAAGGACTGTTGGACGGTTGTTTGACAGTGGACAAAGGACTGTTGGACGGTTGTTTGACAGTGGACAAAGGACTGTTGGACGGTTGTTTGACAGTGGACAAAGGACTGTTGGACGGTTGTTTGACAGTGGACAAAGGACTGTTGGACGGTTGTTTGACAGTGGACAAAGGACTGTTGGACGGTTGTTTGACAGTGGACAAAGGACTGTTGGACGGTTGTTTGACAGTGGACAAAGGACTGTTGGACGGTTGTTTGACAGTGGACAAAGGACTGTTGGACGGTTGTGGCTCAAGTATAAAGACAAGCAAGAGCAACCTCTCAGCTATCAATATGCCTCACTAACTTTAAGCAAGTTGCCCTGAATAGAAATAAACAGAGATATTTGTGATATCAGAAATTTTGAGATCAGTTGTATTGTCTGGCTAAGAGATGAAAGACAACATCAAAAAGCACCAGCAAATATTCCTGTTGCTATGTCCTGAGATCCTCACCATTGCACAATATGTGGACTTGTATACAGAATGGATGGATGTTGGATTTAACAGCATGTCAACTCCTATTTTTGTATACGGGACTATAACTAGTGGGAATAAAGCGACACATACGAGACAAACATAAAAACTGAATGAGGTTGTCAGATCCTCATATGTTGAAATGTGTGTGTGTGTGTGTGTGTGCATATATGTGTGTGTGTGTGTGTTTATATAAGAGTGAACACTAAGGTCAGCACCGAATGGCAACAGTCTGTTTCATGCCATGTGCTTTGGGTGGTAGCTTGACTATTTATATATGTTGGTCGATGGAGCATTATAGTTAGTAAGGTCAGGTATTTCTGATTTATTGTGTTATCCTAACAGTTAATGGAAAGACAAGAATGCCTATATTTTAGATCATTCCCAAGGCTATTAAGTAGAAAAATTTATGATTATTAAATAAGATAAAATTTAACAAATGACCCTATACAATATCAATAAGACAACTGCATTTTGGCCCATAATTATTTCTACTTCTTGACAATAATCTAAAATATAACCACTCTTGCCTATCTAATAACCACTACGATAACAACCCATAACACCCGATTAGCCAGTATATATAAATAGTTGAGTCACCACCCAACAGACATGGCCTGAAGACTGTGTTCAAGCATGAAACAGACTGTTGCTACTCAGTATTGAGCTCAGTGTCCACTCTTATATTTATACATGCTCAATCACTGATATTGAGCACCTTTACTCAAATATAGCATACCTTAAAAGTATGTTTTATATCATATATATATATATATATATATATATATATATATATATGGTGGACACTCTCACCATGGATAACAAATGAGGGTTCAGTAAAATAAAGAGTGGTCAACTTTTATGGACACACATGTGTCCCTTTCAAGGCCTGTAAGTGTTTTGCAAACTTTTAGACAGATAAAACATGTGATTGAGTGAATATATATAATAAAAAATATCCAAATGTTCGACAGTTTTTATCTTTATTTTCTCCCAAAATTAAAGCAAATATATGGAGTTTAGAACGGTGCAGGATCAAACATAAGATATTCATTGTCTGTTATATTTAACTATATATATATATATATATATATATATATATATATATATATGTGTGTGTGTGTGCATATATATATATATATATATATATATATATATATATATATATATAACCATAATCCTTTGTGTCAGACATGGGGTTTTCATCCAAAATCCTGTCCAAAAGTCTGCTGCATCTTATACTTTAGAACTCAATTGCATTTTTTTCCAGGACTTAAAACAGAAAAAAATCAGGTCCAATTGGATTTATTTGCTTACTAGATATATAATCTCTCTCTCACGGTATATTGCAACAAAGGGAAATATATCTTTTAATGATTTTGTATCTTTTCCAGTTTTTGAGTGTAGACATCTATGTGAGTTTAGAGATTATTCAAAGGCAAAAATATTATTTAATTTATGATTAAAAAAAATAAAAAATGATGCATAATTTTAAAATCAAAATCATCAAAAACAATTTTTTATTTGAAGGCAATTAGTGACCATTTAACAAATTTTGCAAACCAACAATTACTGATGTTTTTGTAATGCTTATGAATCACAAAAAAATAAACAAAATATCCATTTTTTTTTTTTAATTTTTCTGTTCGTTTTTCATAATTTTTAGTCATTTTCTTTGCTCTAAAATTAGGTGCATTTTATACATGAAAATTTCATTGAAATTTCTCTTTCTCTACCTTTTTTTTCTTTTAGTTCCTAACAATCTATACAGAAAGGATTATGGTGCATATTTTATATATATATATATATATATATATATATATATATATATATATATATATATATATTTCTAAGGTAATGAATTTTTATTTATCAATCCAACAGATTTTTTAGTGGATACTCACATTTGAGTAAATGTACCAAAAATATGCACTCTCCAGCAGGATTCAAACCTGTGTACATCTGAGCAGAGGGAAATTTTTGTTAAATCTGATGGTACCTTAACCGACTCACCTATGGAATAGCCTTGCCAATCAAGCAAATTATGAAATGTGCCTTTAAGCAAAATCCTTCTCATATTAAATTTCTTGAAATTTTCATATCTGCTCAATTTCATATCCAAATATAAAAAAAGTAATTTTCTAAGGCAATGGAATTTTTATTTATCAATCTGACAGATTCTTATCACTTTAGACGTTATTTTTAGTGGATACTCATATTTGAATAGATAATCCATTTATTTATTTAGCATATTTATTTTCATCCACTGGCCTAAATATTCAAGAATCTTATTAAAGAAAAATATGGACTCTCTGGCAGGATTTGAGTCACATCAGTTCTAATAGCCGTTTCCTTCTGGCCAGAGAGAATATTTTATTTCTGTAATAAGATTTCTCAAATATTCAGACCAGCATATGAAAGTAAATAAATGTAATGTTTATTAAATAAATGGAGCATATATATATTTCATTGAATATGACAGACAAGGTGCTTTTATTTAGTTTTTTTTATACAATTTCTCATGTGATCTAATTTTTTTCTTTTTGGGTGATAAATTATATAAAAACTGTCTGAATGTTCTTTTTATCCAAGCGCTTTCGGCTATACATTTAGCGCTCAGATAAAAAGAACATTTGGACAGTTCTTATATAATTTATCATCCAAAAATAAAAAAAATTATTAGATCACATGAGAAATTGTATAGAAAACTAAATAAAAGCACCTTATCTGTCATATTAAAAGAAATGTGCATGAAAGAAGGATTGCTGCCTAAATAAACAAATTATATATATATATATATATATATATATATATATATATATACAAAAAATGTTATAAATATCAAAATTTGAAAGCTCCTCTAATTATAAATAATTTGTTGATGGGTAAGTAAAATTTAAATGACCAGAAATCATAGCAAACACTGGGTTGGCCAAAAAGTTAATTCTGTCTACAAGGCAATTTTTTTGTATTTTCCAAATTAACTTTTATTGAACTGTCTTGTTCTTCAAACATCCTTCATCATTCAAGTAACTTCATCATTCCATCAACCCAGACTTCTCAGCAAACAACTGTTTTTTGTAATCTTTAAGTGAATTGAAATTTTTTTTCAAGAACAAAATTTATGTAAAAACTTGAATATATGATAATCCAAAAGGTGCAACACTTGCAAATATGGTTGATAAGTGACAAGTTCTCTACGAAACTGTAACAATTTTTATCTGTTTATAACGAAAAAGAACATACCATCTAGCATTATGCTTGGAATATCCTTTCTTTTGAGTAATTCTGGACACTTTTCCTTAAATGTTATTATCAATTAGTTTTAGTGAGAACAATACATGTTTGAATCAATCATTCGTCTCTCCATAATGAGCTCATAATAGGGAAAACCCTTCCAATCTGGCAATATACATAGCATCGCCTCTTCTTGATCAAGATTGGGCATTGGTACAATTAGTAGTGGATTGTTTTGTTTGCTCCACAATCCCTTACATTCCACATTTTCAGAAAACATAATTTTTAATTCTCCACTTCAATTTTGAAAAATTTATATTTAAGTCACAAATAACAAGGACATATATAATCTAGTAGGTTTCTTAGTTATGAAGAAGCCACACATCAAAGTGATTAGCATAACCAAGTTAGTGCAAATTGATTATTCTCAAGTCTTGATTTGATTTCTATCAACCTCAACTGCTCAGACTATTATCATTCAACATGAAAGTTTTAAAAACACTTTTTACAGGTCTAATCATTCACAATACGCTTTCCATAAAATACAATTTTTAGTGTTTAATTGCATTTTTTACTCTTCTTAAAGTAATAAATAAAAGAAAATATAAATTCTTGCCTTCTATGATGTTAAAATCAAAAAACAAAAACAAAAATATACCAATCTTGACAAAAAATTTAACAATGTACATTGTATTGTGACAGCCATCATATCAAAAGTAATTTTTAAGTTAGTTAAAGCTATTGTTGTTAATGCTATTTAGTGACAAAACCAAAAAGATTTTCGCCCACCCAATACCTTCTGATGAGTTCAACAGTTCAGGCCATTGGTTGTGAAATGTTCAGGTTTGGAACATGACAGGCTTGAATAGTTTGATTTTGAGAGCAAAAACATGAGTAAACATTTTAAAATGATAATTCTGAAACTCCCCCTCCCCAATACTGATAAATTATAACCCAAGTAATGATTAATATCACAATATTAATAATTGCTTTTACTTTAAATAACATTTCAAACTGATGATTATGCACAAAGTTGCACTTTCACGTATTCTTTTATAATGACTCAAAATGATAGGAATTATACAGCTCATGTAAAATTTAAGTGTAAATTATGACCAACAAATACACAAGTATGATAAATTTTGTTTAATAACATTTAATAATAAAAAAAATATCAGATTTCATGATTTAACAATTATAAAAAAGCTATTCAGTAAAATTTATAAGATTTTAACATCTACAGCTGGTAAAAATAGTAAAATTTCTTAAAGTTAACACAAAATAGGTTATATAATTCTTACAATGAAAAATTCTAATAATTTGAGATGAATTAAATAATTTTATGATAATTAGCATGAAGTGACCATAAAAAATATTTGCATATTAATTTATTTCATATTAAAGCAAAACTGATGTACTTGTGTAAAGTTTTCATGCTTTTCTATGAATTTATAATTTTATTGTTTTCTTTTTCTACAATGATGTCCATCCTGTACAAGGCCCAAGAACCACAAGAGGTAAAGGATTATAGACGGACAGTTGATGGGATATGTGGGGAACATAATAGTTGACCCTAGATTTGAACAGGTTAAGATTGTAGTGATTGTGGAAGCATCCTCTTGAGAGTCATTTCTACAAAGTAGCAGTTCATGGGAAGAAGCTGTTCAAGTGGAATTTACATCTCACAAATGGAATATGAAGGAAATGAGGGTGGTTCACTACAATGTGTATGGAAGGGCAGGAATAATACCCCACACTGACAGTATGGCTCAGAGTTTCATGCACTATGCAATCATCAGTTATTGATGATTGCATAGTGCATGAAATTGTCAGCATGGGGTATTATGTATATTTATATTTAATGGCTCAGTCATTTTGCATTGAGCGCTGTTTTATTTATAACAAAAGAAGATTATATATATATATATATATATATATATATATATATATATATATATATACACATATACATACATGTTTCATTAAAAATGACAGACAAGGTACTACGGTTAAGCTTTTTATTTAATTTTTCTTGTGTTCTAACAAGAGCTTTCTTTTCTGGACAAAGGGTGTGTAAGAACTGTCCAAATGTTTTATATTTATGAGCACTTTCAGCTATACCTTTAGCCATTATCAAGGATGATTCGATTTTTCAGCTTAATTGAGTGTGTGTGCATTCTGTGTATGTCTTAGTGTGTGGTAAGGATGTTTTTAATTTCCGAATATGGTTAGCACATTGTGGCTTTGTTCGTAGTTAATATTGTTAAGAGTTGGCTTTTTCTTTCTTATTATTAAAGCTTCCATTATTTTTAACGTTAAACAAACACTAATCAACAACAGCTTCCCTAACCACCTTATAGACTACCAAATTAGATTAATTCACGATAGGGAACACACAGTCAAAAATCACATACACATTTATTACAAAAACCAAATGCATATTAATTACAAACAAGATGAATCTTCTCTAAGGCATATTATAAAGAAATATACTACTCCAATTGATCTGAATAAAAAAAAATCAAATTTATTATCTATTATAAAAATTTAAGACAGCCAACCTTATTCTCAAAAATAACAACACACCAACTAAGTCAAAATTACAAAGAACCAATATTATCTATGAGTTCAAATGCCCCTTAAGGAACCGTGTTCCTGATCAAACTGAACTCATAAATAATTACATCGGTTACGTAACCACATGCTTATCCAGACGTCTTACATTGCACCTATCTGATCACAGCTCCATTAGAACCCATTTAAACACACACACAAATTTACCAGACTCCATTAAGAACATACTAGTAGAAAACACAAATATATTAACTGCATCCACCTGCAAAAAAAGACTAAAAATAATGGAAGCTTTAATAAAAAAGAAAAAGCCAATGCACACACACTCAATTAAGCTGAAAAATCGAATCATCCTTGATAATGGCTAAAGCTATAGCCGAAAGCACTCGGAAATATAAAACATTTGGACAGTTCTTACACACCCTTTGTCCAGCCAGAAAAGAAAGCTCTTGTTAGAACACAAGAAAAATTAAATAAAAAGCTTAACCGTAGTACCTTGTCTGTCGTTTTTAATGAAACATGCATAAAGGAAGGATTGCTGCCTAAATATACAACTATATATATATATATATATATATATATATATATATATGTCATCAATGCCAGTATAATGAAGAGTAAAATATTGCCCAATTTTCAAAAAGCATTTTTACATGCCATACTGAATTTCAGAAAATACTTTTGGTACTTATTTTCATAAAATCTCCACACTTTTGAAGCAAATTCATTTTTTCCCCCCACTGGAGATTACAATAGTCAAGTCAAAATAATTTTTCACTAAATTTGATTTTGAATCTTCAATTATAAAGAAGGAAATTATGTATGATAATGACCAAATGTAAATTTATATTTTAAACCAGGTATTTCTTTTCCAATACTATCAACATCTTTATTGGTAAATCTATGTAAGCGTCCCAGAATATGAAGACTTATATGGAGTTATGAATTACAAACAAGCACAAAAAATAAAATGAATAATAAAAAAAGCTTACTTTATTTCTAGATTTTATGGAAAACAATTATGGAAAATATTAAAACCAGGATGGTAAAAAAAAAAAAAAAATTAGTTTGTTTTTTTAGCAGGAATCAAAAAGCTGCTTTTGAAACTGCTACCAAACATGTAAGCAGTCAAAAGGTAAGAATTTCATATAAGAGTGAAGACATGTGGTTTTAAAAGACATCTCTACACATACAAGCTGATGAAAATTTAAAAATAATTACCTAAATGGATTGAAAGCTTATTTAAGCACAAACATGTAAGGAAAAATGAAAAACAGCTTTAACTCAAATGAAAAAAATGATTTTCCAGTTTTTCTAAAAATTAAAATTGGAAACTATTCTTAATCAAATGAGAGGATACTAACAACTATAAAAATTATTATGTCCCATAACATTAACTGATGTGTCCTTCCTTGATAACAAAATAAAAAAAATCTTAGAAAAACAGAAAATAAATGTCTATAAAAGAAAAGAGTCTGTTGTTTTCTTTGTATAAATTTGCATAATGATTTCCAAAATGTTTTTCTTTCCTTGTTAAAAGCAAAGATTATTTTCTAACAAGCATTTTTCACAAAACAAGCATTTTTCTTTAACATTGACTAATAAATAACAAACAAGACTGTCCTTTTTTCTTTTAATGTATATTTCCAGCAAGATTGTAAGATGCAATTTTTTAAGACTTTGCTCATTTAATATGAGCACGAACAACTTGTGAATCTTTTATATCAAATTTACTTTTTTCAATGAAAGCAAAATAGAAAAATTCTTTTGATTTGTTATTTTTACAAATATTAGATCTTCCTTATATAAATCACACAAATATTTTTTTTAAAATGTAGATACATTCTAATTAATGGTTGACTGAAACATTTACTATTTAATCAGAAATATCTAATATTTTATATTTTCAGATGTATTTCCAAAACATTAAACATAAATGAAGCAAATAAAGAGAAGCATTGCTTGCTGCTTAGTTTTGAAGTTAAAAAAATGCACAGAACAAAAACATATATACAAACAAGTGAGTAAAAGTTTAACAACAGAATCTCTGAATAAAATCTATAGAATGACCTGCAGCTGATTGTGAATTATCCATAAAAACAATATTTCCAATGGGGGAGAGAAGTTAAATGACCAGTACCAAAACCAAAATATCCCAATGCAAAAAGCATCAATTTCCCTATCCACTAAATTATTTCTTACCTTTTAAAGAGTTCTTCAAGTTCATTTCTTTTTGTAAGAAGATGATAGAATGTCACAAACTCTTCTTTGTCTAAAGTTTGCTTTCCATAACGATTTGCTTTCTTGTCTGTATTTGCTTGCTACAATAAAAAAGAAAAACAAAACTGTATGAGAAAAATAACTTAAATACAGGAATTTCAGTTCCTACAAGTAAATAGATTATTTTAAGTTATCTTGAGGAACATAAGGATAATTCTTTTTCTCTGTGAAATTCTTGAGATAAGGATTTATTATTATACATCAACTTATTTTATCTGCTGTTTTCTTTATAATTATTATTAGGTACATCATTTCAGCTTCTATGCTTTCTGACCTTTTTCAAGTACCACCATTCATTCAATGTGTATAGTATTGCATAGAATAGACACAGAACAAAACTGAATAGAATATAGGAGGCTTTGTTTAGGAAAGAAGAAATATAAGATTTAAGGCTCTAAAATCAGACCACCAGCCTTGTTAATATAAGCTTTGGTTAAGTTTTGCAATTTACTTGTGAATGGATCTGGATCAGGCAGTGGAATCCATATTCAAGAAGAAATGGCATCACAAAATTAAATTAACAAAAGAATTAATTAATGATAAATCACAATGATTAGTATGAACACTGGAATGAGAACTTGAATAAAGGTTTTGGATTAAAATTCTGAGAACCTTTTGGAATATGACAGTCACTTGACAAATGCCATAATATTGCAACCATAACACTCATTTTGAATAAATCAGTGTATAAATTTATGTTCTTTCAAACAGGCACATGAACGTTTTAAATAAAAAGGCCTATGTACTAAATGACCTCAAACTCTATAACTTGATACTGGCATTTAGTTTTATGAAGAGAACCAGTTTTTCTGACAAGCATTTCTAGCTTTAATTATTCTTCCATGATTAAAGTGAAGTATTGCTATCTTTTCTTAAAATAATATCAAACTCTTGATAATGAAGCCAACTTATTTTAGAGATATAGGTGATGGAAACTGTTGTTGCAAGCATCTGAGGTGGGTATACAAATATGCACATGGATAATAACTCAGATTTCAGCAAGAAATAAATATTTTTACTTACATTAAAAATCTGTTTAATGTATTTTTTCTTCATACCAGCATTCAGTTTCTTCAGAAGTTTCACACATTCTTCAAAATCTATTTCTCCATCTTCATTTTTATCTGCTGTCATAAAAGCATCTTTAATCCACGTGAGTAAATGTTAAGAAAATAACTCTTCTGAAATTAAAGGCAAAAAAACAAACACAAAAAAGGAAGCAGTTCAATAGATTGTGTAAGTCATGGTCTACCACAGTTGGCAGCCAACACAAATACTTAAGAATCAAATTTTAAATTACTTCAGATATACTTATATACTCTTAACTTCGAACATTTCACTCATCCTAGATATGACGATAAACTACATCCAGCAGCAAAGCCTCTGATTAGGAGGCTTTGAGGAGTGTGGAACCACCTCTTAATTGCTGTTGTTCTCAGCTCCACCCTGACCTGGAGTGGTAGCACCTGTTAGTGTCCCACTATGGGCAAATAGTTAACCCCCACTCTAGGGTCAAAATACTATGAAAGTATAAAAATGGATTTTTATAGTAAAAATACCAGCAATACATTTTTGAAAAAAAAAAAAATATTACTAGCAATACATTTTTGAAAAAAACTAATATATTACCAGCAATACATTTGACTTTCAATAACAACCCTCTTTACAAAAATATGTCAATGAAACTTGATCTACAAACCGATTTCTTACAAATACATATTCTATTCATACAAATATATCCTAAAAATCTTGCCAGCATAAAATAACCCATTGAGGTTGATATGCCGTAAAACAAAATAAACCAAACCAAAATTTCACTGTAAAAGTAAATTTCTACTGAAAAAGGATTTCAAGATTGAAATTGTTATTTATAATTCCACTATAAATTCATTCAGCTTTTATTTCTTATATTATACCATAATAATTTAAAAACTAAGTTTCAATATGAATCCCAAAAACAATATTCCTTTATTTCAAATAATAAAAATAATTTTAATTGATATCAGTAATATTCATAGATTATTGAAGCAAAACTATAAAATTAACGAAAAGAAATTGTTCACTAAGATCTTGCCTCTCTTGAAGTACTTGTCATATGTACAAGGCAAACAGCATAAGTCAAAACAAAATTAATGAAGATTGCATAGTGACTATGAATCTTTGTAGTTTTAGACTATCATAACCCAGGGACTTACTGTACTGAATAAAACTTATCTTATAATTTAAGAATTTGTTTTAAATGAAACATTGAAACTAATTATTTGACATTTCATGAAAATAAAAATTTTAGTGAAAATCATTTAAATAAAACATAACTGATAAAAACTGCACATATAGCAAAGTGGTTATATTACAATACTGAAAATCAAAATTCAAGGTCATCAATAGTAAAACAAAAAAAAATGAGGAAAGATATATTTAAAATCTACAAATAATAAGGGATGTGGAGGTGGTGCAGTGGTCAGTGGTTAGGGATGAGAAATTGGTTAATCAAGTTCAAATCCCAGCCAAGATTGTTATGTCATCTTTTGCAAAAATACCCTTGGGGAAGGTATAAATCCATCACTTTCTCCCTTTTAGTTATAGGTTAAATAGCAGGACTTGGCTCCCTAGCAATAGTTGGCAACTAGTCTAAGAGAAGGACCACTAAATTAAAAATTAGTAGCCCTGGTGAAGCATGCAACCATGCAACCATCAAAATGATTGTAATGGTAATTAGTCATTTCCTTATAAGAAAACACTTAAAATTTATCGACCAAACAGCCAGTACTACTTTGGGGTTGAAATTTATAAAATCTTTCTCTTAAAACAATTTTTCAGGAAAAATAGGTTCCTCAAGTTCAGTAGCTGTTATCACTCTTTCAAGTGGGGTTTCCTTCCTAACCTTTTGTTTGAAGTAGTGTGAAACATCAACATCTTCAATATTTTCTCTTTGAGTTATGTTATATCCATTTTAGTTGTTTCTGCTGTTTAAAGTCCTCAAGCGATGTAGTCTCTGTTGTCTGGTACAGTTCTTTGTTTGTGAACTTGAAGAAGGATGGTCTTTGTCAAGACCCACAGGCTTCACTTGCTCAAAGTGGAGTTTGTTTAGACTATGAACTCAATTATAATTGATGTGGTGATAGGGAATAAATAGATAGTAATAAGAACTAATCTATAAAAATAACATTTATTACTTTTGATTTTTGGTTGATTGATTTTGTTTTCTGTGGATTATTTAATGCTGAAATCTAAATATTTTGAATGCAATTGTATGCCTTCAACTACACTTAACTATTGATTGTTTTACTATAAAATGTATTGTTAGTAAGTCTACTATAAAATGTATTGCTGGTCATTTTGCTTTAAAAACGTATTTTTGATAACTTTAGATAAAATATATTGCTGGTATTTTTACTATATAAATGTATTTTTTATACTTTCATAGTGTTTTGTTTTTGTTTGAGAGTTCACTATTTGCCCATAGCTGGGACCCTAACAGGTGTTACAACCCTAGGTCAGGGTGGACCTGGAAACAATAGCAATTAAGAGGTGATTTCACATTCCTCAAAACCTTCAATCTCCCAATCAGAGGCCTTGCTGCCAGATGTAGTTTACCTCATACTCAGGACTATCTTTTCATTAAGTTGATAATTAAAATCATTCTAGTACAATCTCCTTTATTCTCTTTGTAAAACAAGTACAAAAATCACTTTCAAATGTGGTCAATGAAATGTTTCTAAAATCTACAATCACAATAACAAAATACAAAGAGTATAAGTTGTAACTATGTATTCTATTCCGTATATGATTTCTATTCTATGTATGAATTCTATAGACCGTTTTAAAAATGAAAATGTTTACATAAGTTATACTTAAATAAAAAGTTTTAGAAATTTGTTAGTCTGGAAAGTGACTTTGGCAGGTTATTATAAATATGTATATATATATATATATATATATATATATGTGTATATATATATATATATATATATATATATATATATGTGTGTATATATATATATATATGTGTGTATATATATATATATATATATGTGTATATATATATATATATATATGTGTATATATATATATATATGTGTGTATATATATATATATATGTGTATATATATATATGTGTGTATATATATATATGTGTGTATGTATATATATATATATATATATATATATATATATATATATATATATATATATATATATATATATATATATATATATATGTGTATATATATATATATATATATATGTGTATATATATATATATATATTCTCTAAATATCTGAAAGGAAAATGAGAATTAAAATTTAGAGCATGCTGCATGACATTTTCTATGGTTGTCTTTCATTTAGAGCCAGCTGAAAGCATGTTCTGAAATACCCAATACACTGTAAAATTACTATAAATAAAGTTTCAAGTTAAAACAGAAGAGACTTTAGATCAGGCCTGCACAATTTAAAAATGTGAAGGGCCATATTGATCACAGAAAATTAGTTATGGGCTCCAATAGTACATTTTTAAACTAAATGACCGAGTCTGAGTGAGATAGAAACAGATTTATAGAGAGAAGAATGGCAAGGAAATTCTTTTTTTATTTTTCTATGGAGGGTTAAAAAAATTAATTAGATAGAAAGACAGTGAAATATTGCCTGAATAAATTCAGGCTTTCACAAAACAAAACTGAGTTTTCTGTATACAATCAGACACCAAATTTATTCTGTTGAATGCAAAAAATGTACTATCTTGAAAATCCCTAAGGTGGGGCACTCTGGGTCATCTCATGGGACACATTCAACCAGCAAGCTATATTTTATGCAGGCTTGCCTTGGATATACAAGACAATATTGACTATATCTAACCATATGAAAGAAAGTGGAAGTGTTTGTATTAATGAAGAGAAAGACAATAGTGACACAACCAGACAACCTGTCAAATCCATTCTTCTGAAAGGTCATCATTACTTAATTTCAAAGACAAACATAGTACACTCATTCTAATTTAGTCAATAAATCATTAGTAAAGAAACTGACTCAGTGACTAATTGCTATTTTAAAAAGAAGCTCAGGAACTGATGATAGCTAAGTAACACATCAGAATGTCTGTGTTAAATATTTCAATTTGAAAGTCAGTATTATTGACAGTTTTGTTGATACAATGGATCAGAACAATGAATTGGATAGCATTTTGCTTGACTCAGTAAAAACAGAAAATATAAGTTTTATGTCAATGAAAGATGAAAACAAATGAAATCTTTGAAGTTGAAGTCTAAAAATGAGAGTCAAGTTTAATTTCTTTTTGCATTCAAAAACGTCAATCTGTCGACTCATAATTTAGACAAAAAAAAAACTATTTCTTTTGCCTTTTGATAGAAATATGCTGATAAGACCTTCATTCTTGTGATCATATTATATTAGTTTGAATTTAGGAGAATCAATGGAATATATTTCAACTACCAATATTGTATTACCAGATCCTTCAATGAACAAAAGCAAAATATGATGATTATCAAACATAGCTATGTGTTGTATCCCTTCAGTACATGTGCGATCATGGCTCTCCACAACTTCCTATCCTTTGCGACTCTTAGTAAAGTTAGTCTTTTTACCATTCTTCCTAATCAATTTTCTGTTTTACTGCTTTCTTGTTCTTATTGCTTTCAATATATCACAGGAATATCAAATTCTCTAAGCCCTCTTTCCTCATTATATACCTTAGACATTTGAACTGTATTTTTCTGATTGCAAGTAGAAGTGTCCTTTTTGCTTCCATTTTCCTTAAAAGTCCCTCATTACTTACATATTTTGTACATGGTATTCTCAGTATCTTTCTGTAGAAACACATTTCTATTGCTTCAAATATCTTCATCTGTGAGAAGTTTGTCCATCTATAGGTGCTGTATAGGAGGACTAATATAACAGCTCAGCACTTTTTTCTTTGTTTCTCATTAAATTTTCCTATTTTCTTAAAAACTTTTCTTAGCTTTTAGAAGGCAACTTTTGCCATTCCAATGCACTTTCACATTCTGCTATCATATTTAAAATACTTCCTAGATATTTATATTTTTGTATTTGCTTGATTTTGTTGTTGTCAATTCATAGTTTACATGTTGGGCTGTTAATTGCTTTTCATCACAATTACTCACATCATTTTACAGTCATTAACAGTGCAGATTGTCAATAAAGAATTAGCTTTCAGTAAGATTCAATTTCTTCCTTGAAAAGACTCTTGGATTGACAGTTACTCAATTGCTTGATCTAAGAAAAAAAAGGTAATCATGTCCCAAAGATGAAATCTAACAACATAGAATTTCTTATTCTAAAGTTTAAACAGTAGAGCAAAGCTTATACTAAGACAAGATTCTCAAAGAAAGAGTTAAAAACTTGCTGAAAGACTATCATATTTCTTGTATAAATTACAAGAAATTTTGAATTAAAATTATAGGCAAAAAAGAGTGTATTATTATGCACAAGTAGACATTTTCAGAAAACTTTACTCAGCTTAAAAAATACCTCTTATTTCAAACAGCAAGGTTTTAAATACACTCAGAACAATAGATAATAAAACACAAAATAGGTTTGTTGTTAACAATTGTTTACAAAAGGTTTACAAAAGGTATTTGAAAT
Organism: Acanthosepion lycidas; assembly: GCA_963932145.1. Lineage (NCBI taxonomy): Eukaryota > Metazoa > Mollusca > Cephalopoda > Sepiida > Sepiidae > Acanthosepion > Acanthosepion lycidas. The sequence goes on along the minus strand of OZ010572.1, from coordinate 37,600,096 downwards.
GTCAGCAATATTTGTTCTTTATTAATCAGCATAATTCAATGTTTTTTGTCTCAGAGACAGGAAATTCACCAAAATTGCTTAAAAAAAACATTAATAAAGAGAATATACAATATCTGTTAGGTTTTGATAACATTAAATGTTACAACAAAGCACCTTTCCCCAAAAATTAAAAATAAGTTTTGAAACAGAAATTAGATGAAGAAACATGCAATGGCTAAACATTTTGTTCATTTCTAGTTTTTAATATCATGAGAAATTAAATATTTTAGTGAAATATGTATGACATTAAGATTTTACTGGATAATATGGTACAATTTTTCAAAAATGATTATATAGGGAGGCTGTATAATGGGAGGTAATTTGTCTTTAGCTTCAAAAATAGGATTGTATTATACACAAGAATGTATTTACTATTTCCATAGATAATGTTTATTAACATCCATAAGTTTAATAAAAGGTTATGATTAAAAGCAACAGAAATTATGCCAAAAGTTCTTATCAATAACTGATAATGCTTATCTTATATTAAAAATGATAAAACAAACTGATATGGCTTATTTAATAATAATGAAATTGATAATGTTTTTTTTTCTGATTCCATAACACCTCTCTGTTTGCATCTGATGTTACAAAAACTTGATATCTCTTGTTCATACTTGAAGGCAAACTAGTACTACATAAAGCAAAGGTAAAACATAATATTAAAAATTTGTTCTTCTGTCAACTTTTATAAAACTTCAAAGAGTGCACAAAGGTACATTTTCATTTGCATCCTCCTGGAAAACATTAAAATTAAACCAGCAATAATACTTTTATCTATTTTTAAATATAATCATAATTTCAACACACAATATTTTTATATGAATTAACTAAATTAAGAAAATGATAAATCTGAAAATATCTTGTAAATTTTAACTAGCACCTCCTGCTTTGATGGCTCCTTTTTAGCCAGTATACTCTCAGTCATCATCAGATGTATATAGTGTCTGTTAATCACCATTCCTTCTACCACCACATCAATCTTCATTTCCTCACTGGCCAAATGATAAATATTTGTTATTGTGAATTGCCTCAATCAAATCTTAAAATTAACAGATGCAAGACACATCTTAAAAGGGTTGGAGAGTTCACTAGCTGAAATTTTTCAAAGATGAAGATGCTGACAGTAGACATAATTTTTGTTATTAACACAAGAATCAACAGAAACTTCTTCCAGTCATAAATATTATTAAAAAAAATATTGACTATCCAAAGTCAAATACTCCAAAGGTAAATAAAGGTTGTTTGTTTTTAAGCATTTCATTTTGATCTGATTTGCTAAAGTCTATCATCACAAGACATTATTCAAGACACAGCAGATGAGAGAAGATCACTGAAATCATAGAATACTAAGGTTCAATAGAAAATCATATGAAAGTTTTACTGTGCAAATACTTTTGTGGAATAGTAAATACTGAACAATTCAAATACCTCACCATCTGGATCAGTTACCACAAATTTAGTATAGAAGATAAGAAAATTGAACATAGAATAGGACTTATTAGGGGCACTCCTCCCAGCACCACAAATTCCTACAAAACTAAAACATTAATCTAAAAAATCAAGTCATGTTCTTAAATATCCTTGTCATATTGAAACTTTATTATAGATACGATGCATGAATCTTGCCAAATGTGATTAAAAATATCTAAACTGTATACAACCACTTTCTTCGATCAATTATTAAAAATGGTTTTGAGTGAATGAAGACTCTAGCTCTTACAAAGGACCATTCTTCTTCAAATACTTGTGGACAGGTGTTACAGAATCACCAAGAACTGTATCAAATAAAAGAAACAACATCATCTGAGGACTTCCAACAGCAACAACAATCAAAATGGATAGCATGTGTAAGTTGAAAATATAATAATAACATAACCAACATATTGATGTTTCACACAACTTCAATAAAAGGTTAGAAAGACAGTCTCCATCAATGCCGGAAAGAGCGATAACAGCTACTGGCTATTTAAGCTTTTAAACCTTTTATTTAGACTTTGAAATTTAAAATTTTTATTTATTTATTTTTTATGCTAATTATTTAATGCAAAAATTTGTTGATGTCTGCAAAAAACCGTTAACTCATGTCTACGGTGTAATAAATTTTCATTATTCAGAAACTTAATAATGTATAGTTTTTCATGTAGGCATAAAGGACATGGGTCATCCCAGGTTTTACAAGTTCTTGTTCTATTTATTATTTTCCATTTTACTTTTGGTATTTTATTCATTTCTTTTGGCATTTAAAAAAATATTTTGAAAGGGATGGGAGAGTCTACTAATGAAACCACACTAATGCTACCTAGCACTGCTTAGCTGTGACCCTATATTCAAGAAGATTTTAAAAGAAATGTGGTTTCCCATTATTCTCCATTCAGAATATAGCCTTACTTTTGTTTATTATGAAAGTGAAGCTCATAGGTGTTAATTTATAAACTATAAACATGGAATTGTCATTCTAAAGGATATCTGTCATATTCACGCTCTTGCTGTGCATTCTTTTCGGAGTCAATAAGATGCCGAAGACCTCGCACCCACATATCTCGAATCTGTGTGGAAGGACTCAGTAATGTAATAAGTTTGTGACGCCCTCCAACAACAACACCGAAACAGCATTCTTTCTAAAAAGAGAAAGAAAAATAAAGACTCAAGATTAATTATTAATGAAACAAATTTATAAAGAAATGTGTGGTTGGAAGTATAGAAAACTAATATAATGCTGTATTTTGTGAGAAAAAAAAAAAAAAGTTGGAGACAAATTTTGTCAGAAGCATTTCCAAAGTAGATTTTAAAAGAAAGTGATTTAATTAAAAATATATAAATAAAAATAAAAATAGTTTCAAATAATATTAACAAGATCAAAATGAAATCAAAGAATACAAACTGAAGCATTAAATAACTTTAAAAGTCTTAGAGTAAAATAAAAATTTTCAGCAGTACTATTAGATTCCATGACAAAAATTCATTGGATCAAAGAAAGTCATGACAAATAACCACAAATTATTATTTGAAAAAAGAAATGATGTCACTGCTGAAACATACACATTTAGTTTCTATTTATTTTTAAACAGGAATTGTTATGAAATACTTAGTCTAAATCTAACATTGAGATTACTGAGAATAAAAACTTTGAAAACTACCATTGAACACCAACATAATAGTAGCAGTTCCAAAAGTATATCTGTACAGAGTTTATTTGCTAACATTTGCAGCAACTGGAAAAGTTCTTTCTGCATCAATACTTTAAACTTGTTAGATGCTCCTTTTTATGCCAAAGATTTAAAGTGGAAGGCATTTACAAAAAATTACACAAACTAATACACTTATACAAACATGGAATAATGTGGTAATCAAATATGTGACATTCAATGCATGAAATAAAAAAAAAAAAAAAGGACAGATGGTAGGTACATTTAACTTTTTAACTATGAAAATTTTAAACTTTTCAATAACAAAGAAGAATTTTATCAAATTACAATCTAAAACTTTTGGGTTGTTTCTACGCAATGCTTTAAATTGGTTTCACTAAGAAATAGGTAAATTTAAAAAGTTTTGGAGTATCAAAGTTTGGATAATGTTGCTCATTATCATGTATCAATGTTACAGACATTCCCAAAAAGGAAATAAAAACTATAGGAAATGAATTGTAATTTGGTTTAAAATAACTAATTTTAAATACACAAATGAAGTGAACACAATGAAAAAACTATTAAATTCAGCAAACTTTATATTAATATAGAACAATGCATCATCAACACATTCCATCCAATATATACACTAATTCTCTGAAATGACCATCAACCCTATCGAAGGTCCATAATCGAACCCTTCTCAAACAGATTTAATTGAACAAGAGGATCACATATACTTCCCCACTGGTATGACACCTCCTGGAAATGACCTGTTTCACTATACTGAACCTTAAAGCAGAATAGATGGTGCACTAATATGAGCGTTACTATATTACAAAAAGGCTAAAGCCTGAATAATTTCTCAGAATATCTATACCAGTGTATGTGCATACTGCATCAAGGTAAAAAGTGGAATTATTCTTTTTAATGTTGTAATTTTTTTCCATTAGTGTATATAAGTATTTTTTACAAGTGCATTCTAAATTTAAGGATGAAATTTAGTAAATAATGGATACCTTGTTGATATACATTAAATATAATCACAACTTCCATTAATTTTTATTATTTAAATATAATCACAACTTCCATTAATTTTTATTATTTAAATATAATCACAACTTCCATTAATTTTTATTATTTAAATATAATCACAACTTCCATTAATTTTTATTATTTAAATATAATCACAACTTCCATTAATTTTTATTATTTAAATATAATCACAACTTCCATTAATTTTTATTATTTAAATATAATCACAACTTCCATTAATTTTTATTATTTAAATATAATCACAACTGCCATTAATTTTTATTATTTAAATATAATCACAACTGCCATTAATTTTTATTATTTAAATATAATCACAACTTCCATTAATTTTTATTATTTAAATATAATCACAACTGCCATTAATTTTAATTGCTGAATACAGGGTGTCCATAAAGCTCGTGTGCACTTTTTAAAAATTTTAAATTTAAAGTGCACACGAACTTTATGGACACCCTGTATAATAGCAAATTTGGGCTTTAGTTGGTGAAAAAAAATAGGTGAGAAAAAAAAAAAAACAAACATACAAAGCATGACAAACCTCCTTCCTCCATGTATTCAAACTATACTTGGATTCTTTGATTGCTGAATATCAATATATGCCTGTGTATTTTGTTCATCTGGTTTAAGTGGATAAAATATCACACTAAATGACCAATTGTCATGAGAGTGAGTCATCAATGACAAAGCTTGCATCAAGGGAGCAACTCCAGAAAGAGAGTTGAATTGAAGTTTCATAATTATTTCATTACAACATAAATTTTCATCCCTGGATGATTGCAAATTGGATAAAGAAATAAAAGAATAAAAATGTCTTTCAAGAAAGCTGTTGCCTTCCTTTGAACATTAACAAGTATTATTAGCTCTTTGTCATGTTCTGCAAATGTTGCCTTTCTTGAACATCAGCTCACAAACCCACACCTGCTTCCAGTATCTTCACAAAGAATCAATTGACATGAGCAAGTATTCTGCTCACATATAAATATTTTAGACAGAGCCAATAATCCATAATCTTGATTTATCCTGTACTATTTATAGGAGCATACAAATCTCTTTATGAATTACTCTTCTACATCTGAAATTAATAACATAGTGAACAAGACAAGGTGAGACAAGATCAGGAACGAGGCAATAAGAGATATGGTAGGAGCATTGCCAATCATACAACACAACAAACGACAGAGGATCAAGTGGTTCAGACACCTCACTCAAATGCCTATCAACCAACCAGACCTACAAGCATACACCCTCAGGTACTCTGGCTGGAGAGTGAGAGGCAGACCAAGAAGATGCTGGAGCAACTCAGTGCCAGACACTCTCAGAGCCCATGAGATATCTCTTCTCCAGGCCACTCACCTTGACGCTGACAGACTGTGCCTCCCCATGATCCTTGACAGCACAAATGGAAGGAAAAACTAAACTATGATATTGTTTTCAGGCTCAATTTTTTCAACCTCTCAACTTTCTCAACTTTAATTCTTGATCTATTTGTTCTTGTTTAGATTTTTTTTTTTTTTTTTTTTTTTACAGCTTATCAAACCTTTCTGGGTTATTTAAACTGAAACACATTTTGGGTTTTCTTGACCTGATCTGTTTTTTCTTTTATTAACTGATTCGTTTTCTATGGTATATTAACCCATTGCAGGTTATTTAAAGCCAGAAAATAGTTTTAGGATGTAAGAATTTTTTTTGCGATAATAATGGTTTAGTGATACAAGTCTTACTAATTAACCCATAGCTGGGAGTAGAAAAGGTGAATTCATACATTTCCCAAGGCTATTTGAACATAAGTGAATACAATAAACCCAATGGGAATTGAAACATGGCTCTCTGATTAAAAATTCCAAGTCATTATCCATTATTCCTCACATCCAAGCTTACAGTACCTGGTATTCCTCAAGCAGTCACCCATCTAGGTACTGATCAGGTGTTGCTTAACTTCAGTGATTTTACGGGAATTGGTGTTTCAATGTGATGTGACCACAAGCAATCTATCATTTTAATGTTTCCTGACAGGTGAACTTATACTAACTTTTTATAATAAAGTTAATATGACTAACATCACTAAGAAAATTTTCTTGTCCCTTAATACTTTGTTTAGATCTTGGAAGGCATCTTTAAGTATTCCAATGCACTTTGGGATTTCTGTATCACATTTTCCTTTATCTGTTATAACACTTCCCCTGTAGAGAAATTTCTGTACTTGCTTCATTCTGATATTTCAAGTTCCTAATTCACATATTGGATGGTCTCTTTTACTAATGGCCATACATTCTGTCTTCTTACAACTAGCTAGTAGTGCTGAACTGTTGTGTAATATAAATCCTCCTATATAGTAATGAATGTGAATCTTGCAGATGAAGAGGAGACTTCAGGCAACAGTGATGTGGTTCTACAGAAGGATGCTGAGAATAATATAGATGGAACATATTAGCAATGATGAAGACATAAGGAAAATGGGAACAAAAAGGACACTTATACTTAGAATCAAAACGAAAATTGAAATTTTTATAACAATGAGGAAAGAAGGCTTGGAGAATTTGATATTCACAGGACATACTGAAGGTAAGAGGATAGAGGGAAACATTAAGAAACTTAGTTAATAAACTTGTGAAAATAGATAACAAAACATACTGGGAGGGATTGTAAAGAGACAAACACTGCCTAGAACTACATAAGATAGGAAGTTGTGTAGAGCCACAATTACACTTGTTTTGAAGGGACACAGCACATAAAAGAAAATGGACAGCATGATTTTTGGGGGTTTCTCCCAAGATTGTTAGATTCTGGATATTTGGACACCAAACCACCTATTAATTACTTAAGTAACCTAATTACATGCCTACTAATACTACCTTACAAAAAAAGGTGTGGACGTAAGAGATGAGAGGTATCAGATCACAGAAGCTGAATTTTATTGAATCCATTACATGTTGACAATGTTTCAGATTTTACTGATGCCAACAGACTAGTGTTTCATCACATTATTGAGTTAGGTAGATCAAACAATGTTGAATCTTTTAGAATGCAGCTTCTCAGGTAAGAGATACAGCTAAAAAAAAAAAACATGGATAAAAAAAAAATACATAGAAGTCTAGATATAACCTGCTTTCCACCTTAACCAGAGCAACAAAGCAAAGACAGACATGAATATCTCATTTATTCTGTGTTGACAAGAGAAATTTATTATTTCTAAAACATAAAATATTTTTTAAATCATTTCACTTCAAGTAAGGTGATAATATCACTAAGATGCAAGGGTTTACTGAGAGTGAAAAAAATGAGAATATGCTAGTGAGGACAATAAAAAACAGGAATCAGGAAGACAAAAGATGGTGATTGATATTGCATTGAAATTTTTGAAGATTATAAGTAGCAGGGAAGCAAGAAACCAAAAGAGAATTCCACAAGTGAAAGAAAAAAAAACTATTAGAATAGAATTTATGTTTACATCTATCTATTCCAATAGTAAAACAGTGAGACCTAGTTGCCAATTTAGTAGTATGCTTAAATTCATGGGGTTGAGGTGCCAATCCAAAAAACTAATTAGAACTATTGCCATGAAAATATTTATAGAAAAGGCACAGAGAAGTTAGGCTATGGCAGAGGCAAAGTGACTGAAGTCAAGATCCAGCTCAGGACTGGTAACATTACCGGATCTTTAAATTTTGTTGAGGATCTCAGGATATATAGCAAGGACAACAAGCAATATTCAATGCACAGATGAAGCAAGAAGAATTCTGGAGAGAAGAATTGTCTGGCATGATACACAGAACCAAGTTTTCTAGCAGCAGACCTAGCAATTGATTCAATGTAATCATTCTACTTCATGTCAGTGGAAACCATGAGACCAAGAAGGTGCAAAGAGTTGATTTCCTGGAGACTGGAGTGAATAGTAAGGAGATATATGGAATTACAAGCTTAGCTCTAGGCAGATGTGGACCTGTAATTCTTCATATCTGTTTTGGCTCTCTGAACTGGTTTTCCTTTCTTTCTTCCGTCGTAATTTTTGGTTTCCCATTATTCTATCCAATGGCTTATCTTATATCAGTGCAGCTTGGTATTTATTAATCCACCCACGAGGATTAAATGTGGCACAAGGCCGGTTTAATGTGGGTAGCCCGCGAGCCCGTAGGCTCGGCCAAAAATATGACCTTTGAACCCACCTAGACGGGTTCAGGTCCTGTCTACCTCCCCGAATGCAACCTTGCCCTTCGGCAAAGCTTCGTCTGAGTTCCTCTCAGCATTAGAGAGTTCGACAGAAGCCAGCCCGGATGATCACAAAGCACAGATACTACACTTTGATCCTAAACGGGCCGAGCAGCTTTATCACCACTTCAATCAATATTCTACGCTAACAAATTAAAAAAGAAAAAAAAAACAATTGATAATTAAACACCAGATATTTTTTAGTTTGAAACTAAAATTTGTTTCAGCAAATTTAAGCTGCCAATCTGTATGTTGTACATTGAATATCAGGGAAAAAAAAGTCAGAGATCAGGAATTAAGGCTATTATATATAAAAAGTTAGTTTTTCATATTGAATTAAGTCTATGATGTTAGTTTTCCCTTTGGACTCAATAGCTACTATATTTGATTTTTATTTGTTAAGATAGGTTACAAGAAAAATATTACCAATAGTTCTTTTTCATTTAGCCATGTCGTACACTAGAAATGTACTATTAAAAGTTCTCAGCCCAAACCCACATCTTAATATATTGGGCTGAGAACTTTTCAACAATCCCTCATAAATCAAAATTTAATTTTGAATCTCATTAAAGGGAAATCATATCTCTGGTTCAGTTCCAAAGATAATGAATTTAAGTTCCTTATTATTCTTTTCTCTGAATTGTCACATCACATTTTCCTGCGAAATGTGTATTCTCAAAAACCTGATTTGCACTTTATTCTTGTTAGGTGACATTATACAAGGGTATGCCTTAAACAGCATTTAAGATTACAATACAGTGAGATTGCACTTTCAAATAAATTTCATTTGTTTCTAAAATTTAATGACTGCAAGATTGTTGATGTTGATCACAAATTAGATTAGTTTAAAAAAAAAAAACACCAAAAAACTTCAATTTCCTTCCCAAAATTAAACAATGACAAAAAGCTTTCTGTCAGTTATGTGCGATGCATGATACACACTTAGGCAATCATGTATCTTTTGATACATGACTGACGAGGCTGATTCCCCCCCACACACAATAGGTTGCTATTTCTTTCTACAGTAGACCAGTTGCCATCTGAGGCTATAGAACCTGGTCTGTCCAACTATTTACCCATAGCTGAGAGGGGGGAGAAAAAAAGGATTCATACCTTTCCCAAGGGTATTAGCACATAAGTGAATGTAATGGATTTGATTGGAATTCGAACTCAGCTCTGATTCCTCAATCCAAGCTGCTATCCATTACGCCACTGTTGTAATCACCCAAGATATGTAACATAATGGTTATCAGCATGGAAAATTGAATCAACAAGAGGAATTCAAATTCCTTCCTTGTTTATTGCATTCACTTTTACACAAATGCAATTGGGAAAGACATGAATCCATCTCTTTCCTTTATCTATAGATTAAATAGCAAAGCAGATTGGTCTCTTGAGCCTTGGTTAGTAGTCACTTTCAGCGAAATTATAATAAGGATTAATTTTTTTATCAAATTTTATTATTTTGATTATTTTTCAAAGAAAACACTTCTTGTTATAGATGAATATATGAACTACATTATTTCCAATTTTTTTCTCATCTCATTTTCAGTTGACAAAAAAAGATGTAAGTTTAACCCATCAATACCCACTTTAAAATCCAGTATTAATTATAGGTTTCTACCTATAACTCATTATAGAGGGTGTTCCAATAACTTGGACCGATTTTAAATGTGAATTAAGTTTAAGCATCTAATGATTTTTTTCTTTTTCTTTCACATTTAACAACTTAAGTCTTTGGCAACTTCAACCATGGAAAGATTAACAATCAAACAACATGTTAAAGTTATCAAAACCTATTACAAAAATGGACATTCAAACAGAATTTGAATGAGAAGTTCCCAGGTTGCATCATTTCTTGAAACAGCAAAGTAATTTGTTCACCACAATCGTGTGACGACACCTTTAAATTTCTTCCTTTGGAGTCATCACAAAGGTAAGGTCTATGCCAACAAGCTAACAACAATTCAACAGCTGAAGGATGAAATAAGGCATATTGCCGAGATCAAGGAGCAACTATGCAGAGACATCATCAAAAATTGTGACTATTGAGTGGAGGTATGCCACCAAAGCTTTGGCAGGCATTTGGGCAATATTATTTTTCACACATCATTGCCATGACTTAAATAACATGATCAAATAGAGAAATAAATTTTTGACAATAACACTGATTTATTTACTGCTGACTTTGATCTGTCTTAATGAAACACCCTTTATATATGAGATGGTTGTGACTCAATATAAAGCAATGTCATCACTTGATCTATGGGCAACATTGATGTGACTTTTTAGTCCTGCTAAGGTCTTACATTCTCATGCACAGATGTAGCAACATCTTTTGCAGTAGATAAATGTCACATAACTTGTAATAAATGACTTCTCTATGTGTAGCGTCTTTAATTATTTTTGAGAACTTCCCTACTTAGACACAACCACATAACACTTTAGATCAAATTCTATAGCAGCATTAACATCAAGACCATTACAAATGTCATTCTTGAGCTTTTCATACACTATACAGTTTAAAATTTCTCTTGACATTGTGCAATGCTTTCATCCATCATGAACAATATATATCAGATGATCTATAACATCAGAACACTATAATCATTCTAAAACTTGGATGGAACATCTACCACAGAATAATTATTATTAATTATTATTAATTGTTAAATAATTGTTATCTTACAAGCAAGTGTTTGAGAGATCTTCATTGCAGTTTTGAACCAGACTAATACCACTACCTCACAGATATTGGGGATTTTACAAATATTTAAACAAAAATATACACATATAACACAAAGCAAGCAATTTGAATATATTTCCAATCACAGACAAGCCAACCCAAAAGAACTGAACTCACTTCTTCTATGTGTCATGTCCCTTCAGGATGTAGGCAATCATAGCTCTCCATAACTTCCTGTCTTTTGTAGCTCTCCTTAAGGTTTGTCGTTTTGTTATCACTGTAGTGTTAACAATCAGCAAGTTAACAATTTCTCTATAGAGACACTTTCTATAACCAGGTTATAAATTTTGCCTATTGTTCGATCTTTTGAACAAGAGTAGAGGTTTATCCTTTGTTTTCTGTTTAGGATTGGGTTTCCAGTTCCTTCTAAAGTCTACTTCAACTCTATATTCTTAATGTTTGCACCTGAACTCTGAAATTTTATTCACTAATTAAGTCTTGACCACTTCAAGTCTAGAGTTAGCGGTTATCTTTCCTGTATAGACCTAAGAACTTAACTTCTTGTCCTTTCTTACACTAATACAACACCACACAGTATCCCTCTACCTCGAGTGGTTCTTGGGCCGTGTATTTGATAAATGTTAGTAAAAGAAATAAAAATAAATAAAAATTCACTTGACAAAAATGGAAGAATAGATCAGCCAAAATATAAAATTGAAAACAAAAACAGATTAACCCATAAGAAAACAGAAATGTTCATTATTTGTAATTGAGCAATGACAGTTAATAAGATGAAAATGTTTAAGATTTGCACTCATTCTGAACCAAGCAAGTGATATTTTTCTAGCAATTTGGTTGGTTTAAGAGCAATATCTTCACCAGATGAGCAACACATAAAACCTCCAATGCAAATATCTTTACATAAATCATGACAACAATGAATGCACTCAATAATATAATTATATCATCTACAGAAAAACGTTATTCTGCACTACATTGACTCAACACATCTCCAATGCAATATTTAATAGAATTAGCATAATTTTATATCGAGATATTTCCAAATCATGACAAAGTTTTGGGTATTGTAGACGACAAAACAAAATTCATTCATTCTTCTATTTGTTTTTTTTTTATTGCAGTTCATTTGTTTCCAATATCACATATAACTTATCAAAAAGTGTCTATATATCTCTTGGTTTCATCCGTTTATCCTTTGCTGTGTTAATCAAACATTATCTTTTAGACACAATAATTATTTCTTTCATATTGAATAATTTGTTTTTTTACATTGGCATATGTAATTAAGTTAATTATAGTTATGTATCCAAGTTAAAAGCTAATTCAGTAATTTGTATTGACTAGAATTCTTGTTTGTTATTCCTATTACATTCTATGCTCCTAAAGTTTTTCTCAAGAGAAAAAAATTATGCCCACAGACAAAGAATTTTGACAATGTAAGAATAATTTTATCATTTATTTCCTTTATTCCAACTAATTTTGCTCTTTGATTCTTATTCCTGTCTCCAGTTCTTAACAAAAAAATATTTTCATGTGATACAAACTATTTTAAATTTGATAGGTGCAAACTAAAAAAAAAAAAAAAGCAGATTCAGTGTGCAAGGTTCAAATTCTGGTTGAGTTCATTGCATCCATTTTCATATAAATCCCCTTGGAAAGAGTATTAATCAATCTCTTCTCTCCCCTCCAGCAATGGTTTAAATAGCAGAGCAAACTCACAATCAGTCTAAGACAGTGGTTCCCAAATTATGCAGTGCACCTCATAGGTGTAGCAGAAGAGGATAGCAGGTGAGGTAGAATGATTGAAAGGCAATCAAAGATTTAAAAACAGTTTAAAAAATTCATATGCCAAAAATAAATATGATTTCAAAACTTAAAATAATATTATGGATTACTTGTAATTGTATGCATGCTTCCCAGTATAAATAGTTATAAATAATTATTGACTGATTTTATCATTGTGATATTTTTGCAAGTATCAAGTATTAAAAATATAGTAACTAGGCTCTGCAAATAGGAGGAGAGAGTTATCAATGATAATGTTATGACTTTGAATACACAGTTATCTCCCTTTAACCCCCCCTCTCTCTCTCTTATTTATTTTTCAATGTACATTTTATCGCATAAAATTTGATGATGCATGAGCAAGCTTTCATTCCAAAAATGCATCAGGGAGAAAAAAGTTTGGAATTCAATCCTGGTTGTAAAACTCCACTCCAATAAAAAAACCTACTTGTTATTAAAATCACAGCAGCCATGCCTAGCATGGTGAGGCTGTGGCTTTATACTCCAAAGAGAAGTGGTATAAGGAAGAGGAGTGGTAGGAGACTATGAGTATAAAACTCATGCATTAAAATGACCAAAAAGAAAACATAACTAGATCATCTAATATTCTCTCTCTATTCATGCAAAAGTCAAATTTTTAACCATCCAAGTGAAAAAAGTTGGTTAATTCTGTTCTTAGTCTTTCTTTACCAAGGACTAAGTGAACTTTTACTATCATGGACAAAAAAAAAAAAAAAAAAAAAAAAAAAAAGCATAGGAATACATTCAGGAATTTAAATCCAGTTTTGTATTACCCCTATCGTAGCTCTGGCGACTCTGTCCACTTGACATAGGCAGACATGTCAACCTTGGCCTTTCTTCTTCTTCATGTTGCATACACACATCCTAGAAATTAATTTCATTTATTTTCATAATTGCCCTAATGACTTTTTAGTCCTTTCTGAGTTACGAAGCAAGTTGTAATACACTTTGTGACCATTTTATACCTTAATATTTTGTAGCAAAGCTCAGCTTATTTTTTTCTCAGGGTTTTTAGTATTTTGCAAGACCTGTGGTTGTTGTTAGACTCACTTCATAGATACTTAGTGGCCCGAGTGAAAACATTCGGGTCCCCACGTTAAAAACTGACCTTGTGTCACAACCTGACTCAGTGGGGGGTCAAGTAAATACATACTTTCTGCCACCATGGACTCTTACTTCTGGCTACCACAGACCCTTGCTTCTGAAATTCTTATCCTTCCTACTTCATGGTCCCTGCTTCTGGCACCACTTGGTTGACAGTGTAAACACACCTGCTTACTACAGCCCTAAACTAAGAATGGCAAAATGCAATGCTGTAGGGCTACAGTATCACAGGATGAATATTTGGTTTAATACAACCATTCCTATCAAATCATGAAATGAAGGTTGTGTTACAGATCCTTTCATTTGAACATGGGGCTACCCAAAGTCTCTATCCTGGGTCCTATACTGTTTCAGATCTTCAGCAGTGATTTCCCAAGTGTCATCAGTTCCCAGCTAGGTATTTATGCATATGACACTACCATTTACTCCTGTCTTAGAAGCAAATCTGACAAATTAAACCCAGCAGTTTCCCTTGGAAAGAACCTCCAATCAGTAATTAACTGAGCAAGAAATGACTTATAAATTTTAATGCCTCCAAAATTAACTGCTTTTATTTAACTTTCACAGAGAACTTTTTTTGCCTGGCATCATCATGACTGATGCTAGACACCAGGAGAGCAACACACCATGCCTTCTTGGCTTTACGTTTTCCACTGACATGAAGTGGAGCAACTATATTGAATCAATAGGTTCATCTACTACAAGTTGAGATGCTGTGCTAGAAAATTTTTCTCAACAGAATCCATCTTGCACATTTACAAATCTACCATAAATTTTTTTCATGGTAATTGCTCTAAAAAGCTTTTCACTAGTACCCCAAATAATATGAATTTAAGCATGCTACTAGTTTGGCAACAAGGTCCCACCCTTTTACTGCTGAAATAGTTAAATGCAACCCTCACTTCTATTCCAACAGTTTCTTTTCACACTTCCCACATGTGGAACTCTCTTCCGTTTCACTGCGTCCATGATAACAACAATCTTCAAAAATTTAAATGCAATGTCAATCACAATGTTCTGTTTTCTTGAAACTTACTTATCTGCCATCCTTTCTTCAATCCTCCATATTCAGTCTTTTTCACTTTCACTCCCTGTAACCCTCTGCATACTAGTGGCATTAGTGCTTTACTCAAGATAAAAAAAAACAAAAAAACTTTACTTAATTTTTGGATGGCACCTTTTGCTAATCCAGTATTCAAATCAATTATTCTTATATGAACTTGACAGAATTGCACCTTCCCATTTCTATAGATTGTTATAGTCTCTCCTTGAATTCAGAATGTCATAAGTTATACTAATGTTTAAGACGTCAAATACACATGAAACTTTATTAACCAATGAAAATGAAACAACATAAAAATACTATTAGGTTGGTGCAAAAATAATGACATAATAATGTCGTTTTTTGACGTATTTTTACGTCATTATTTTTGCACCAACCTAATAGAATTTCTTCTTTTTCTCCATATCTCAAACTTTAATGAAGCTTTAACAAAAGTGAAACATGTTAGATAGTTGAATATTTCCTCTTTGTTCTTTAGCTTATCATTATGTCAGATTCTAGATCCCAAATCAGATTGTTATGAAATTGAAAGTTGTATATCTCTTTACTAGGCCATTTGGGAAATCAATTGGTGAATGTAGATTGAAAGAGATTAGAATAAAATTTTAGTAATACTCACATCAACTCCCTTCAACCTTTTTGTGAAACAGTTCTCGCCTTCTCGAATTTCTTGGATGTTGAACAAAGGAACTGAAAATAAAATAAAATAAAATAAAAAAATAAGTTACAAGAAAAAGTAAACAAGGTATAAATAAATTATAGTATTTAGTATTATTATTATCTAGGTTCAAAAAAATGACCTAAAATTTAAGATGGCTGTTTCCAATCCCACACTCATGAGACATTTTTGAATGTGCTTGTTGATCCAAATAACCTTCAGTAGATTCAATAGATCAGTAGATGAAAGATGGAGAGTACAACAGCAGAAACTTTTGTGATAATAGCAAGAAAGATGAGGACAATAGTCCTAATGTAAATATATTGTCCTCTAATATAAATGAATTTTGGCAACCAACATGCCTTACCATGAATCAACCCAACACTATGACTTTGATCAATCAACCTACCAACTTACCTTACCAGGTAGTTCAGCTTCAATATCACACAACTGCCAGCTCAAAGACCTCACAGGTGTCAATTTCAACCATAAAAAAGGGCATATGTCAGACCTCACCAATGGCAAATCTGCTACAGATCTATCTCCTGAAGAACCACACATGAACAATTTTTCCCAAATTTCAAACATCTATGTATATATTCTGAATTTTGACAAATATATGCTGTTGAAAATTTTATCCTTGTTTGTTCCTTTCCTTTGCAACCAAATGCTCGTTATAACATGTCCTTACATTGTCCCTGTTTATTTCACTCTTGCACCCTAATGGAATTAATGACTTGCTTAGAGCGAAATGATAAAAAAAAAAATCAGTAAGGCAAAAAAGAAAAAAAGCCTATAATTTACAGTTTTAAATAGTGACCTATTCATGAACATATGTTGATTAAAAAAAAAAAATAAATAAAAAAAAAAAAAAATTCATTAACATCTCAAAAAGATTTGTGTGTAAACTTCTGGAATGAGGTGGTACTATTATTTTTCCAACTAGACTGATGTCACAAAAATCATGAGGATATTAGTCTTACTGAGAATAATAAAAACAAAAATACTCCTCATGGGAAAAAAATTTACCTTGATATTCTTTTCTCTCTCTACAATGACTTTAAAGCATGCATTTTGCATTGGTTTGGTTGTGGAAAAGCTAACAATGGTGTTGGCTAAATATTGATTGTGTTAATAACATAAGGTTTGGTCTTGGGTTTTATTATTAATGAATAGCAAAGGATTTTTTTTTATTCCTATACAATTTATAAGCAATTCATTCATAATGATCATGTAATCATATGTATGAGAGATATAGTGAAATTATATTTCCAAAGGAAAAAACTGCCCAAAACAATACTAAAAGCACTAGATTTATTATAGACTAATAGTCACCATTAATAGATTGATGGGTAGTAAGGTATTTGTGAAAGTTGAATTAAAGTTTCTGTATAGGGTTAGTGTAAGAATCATAAGATACAATGTAAGTAGGGAAATAGGTATTAGCAGAGTAATAGATTTTGATTATCTTTTCAGGATGTGGATAATCATGGCCCTCCACAATTTCTTTTGTTATATTACTTTATTGAAAAGAGTTAAACCAGCCTTATTGAATAAAATGTAAAGGTAATATTAGCCATTTCCTTATAAGGAAATATTAAGCATTCATTGACAAAGTAGCCAATCAGTTGAAATTTATAAAATTGTCCTCTTTCAACAATTTTTCAAGAAAATAGATTTCTTAAATCTAGTAGCTGTTATTGCTTTTTACAGTGTTGATGAGAGCTTCCTTATTTTCCTTATGTTTGAAGTCATCTGGGGTGATTTTTCAATATATCTACTGGTTTTTCACATTAACTGAAGGCAAATTTGAGTTTTCAAGATATAGGGATTAACAAATTAACTTTAAAAGCCTTAACCCCACTTATATAAATCATGTGTTCACACAAGACTAATTAGCTATGTATTTAAGTATACCCAATCAATTTGTTCCTAAAACAGGTTTTTCAACTTGCCTTGAAGGAACAGTTATATACAAAAAAAAAAAAAAAAAAAAAAAAAAAATGTAAGCTGAACTGAACACACATTTGTTACAAAGAATATGACCTGATTGGCCTATCCTCCATTTTAAACTAGTATTTAACATAAAAAAAAAAAACTGCAAAAATATACTTGATTATTTTCCACAGCCATCTTAAGAAAATCTAAATTATTTGGTTACAATTGGATAATAGAATCCATATGGTATATTCCTCTAATAAAAGGTAAAAATTAAAAATGAAGATTAAAAACACATTTTTTATAAGTAACTGGTTAATAAGCAATACTACTCAAATTTTACTAAATTTTAAGAAAGCTCCACTACTAACGTCAACAACTCAACAAGAAAAAGGGAGACAGAGAGAAAAGAAAAAAGTAAAATTAAACAAAAATGTCACTAAATACATTATTCTATATTGTATTCAAGAAATCTACTAAATCTACTCATTTAGTTACATTAGTTCCTCTCTATAGGCTATAGAATCCAGTCTGTCCTGCTAGTTGAGGGAGAAGAGATAGAGGCATGGTGGAGTAATGGTTAGTGGCTCAGATTTACATGCTAAAAACCTTGGGAAAGATATGAATCTATCTCTTCTCTTAGTTACATTAACAGATATTTTTATATTTTTTTAGATCCAATTATAACAAAATTTACACTACCATTTAAGCAACTTGAGTATTAATTCTAATACAAACAAAAAAACAAACAGTGCTGTTCAAAATCTTAAATTGTTTATAATAAAAAAATAAAAACATATTGGTAAGTGAAATTATTTTTATATTTGACCCTGATTAAATACATTTTTAGCATTTTATCAGTAAATATTTTTAACCACACACACACACATATATATATATATATACACACACACACACACACACATACATACAGACACACTCACACACACTCATATATATATATATATATATATATATATATATATATATATACACACACACACACATACAGACACACTCACACACACTCATATATATATATATATATATACACACACACACACACATACAGACACACTCACACACACTCATATATATATATTATATATATATATATATATATATAATGAAATGGAGGACTAAGCCTGATAATTATTTTAATATATTGTTTAAGTTATTTTTATAGATACATATATAGATACAAATATTTAAGTAAATGCTCTGTTTATAATAAACAGTATTAACAACATTTAATGGCCTGAATTTCAAGAAATTTCATAGAAAATGTGTGTCCTTAGACAGGAATCGAACCTGTATCCTACATGGAACCCTCATATAGCCTGACATACAATACCATTTAGCTACAAAGCATTTACTGCTTTTAAAATCATAGGAAATGTGTATTTTAAGGGCAGTAATTTGACCTTGCTAACTAGATGCTTCCTCTGTAGCTAAATGGTATAGCACGTCAGACTATATGAATGTTCCATGTAGGATACAGATTCGATTCCTGTCTAAGGACACATATTTTCTATGAAATTTTCTCGGACATTCAGGCCAGTAAATGTTAATATTGTTTATTATACATTTACTTAAGTATTTGTATCTATAAAAATAATGTATAAATAATCTCTTACACATGTAGTTTTATACATTTTTTTCTTGTGATATTTTTTATTTCTAATGCAGAAACTTTGCAGGAATATTTCTCAGATCATTGAGAAGATGTAAATATGCAGGCAAATATATTTACCTGAGATTCTATTTTTTTTTAGTTTCTTTTCTTTAAGAGGAAATGTTATTCTGGTTATAGACTTTTACAATGAGAATTAATTTTGCAATTACAGTGCATATTTTTTTCAAGTTTTGTTAATAATAATAACAATTATTATCTGTTTTATAAATTAAATTCTTTGTCCATTACTGTATAAGTCAGTACCCACATAAACAAGATTAAGTGCCTGCTTAATGACCAAAGTAATTGTGTATTTTTTCAATCATGCCAGCACTATATGCCCCAGTAAAAGTAAAGATTTTAAAATGCTAATTTTCAGTGCAGATAGGCCCACTCCATTAAGAAATGCAACACCTTCTCCCTATGTGACTGTGTGCCAAATTAATATAAGCTTGGTAAATAAATATATATATATATATATATATATATATATATATATATATATATATATATACACACACACACACAGTGCGATGGGTAAACTGGCACCATTTTATATTTTTAATTTCATGCATGTGTATTGTTTGTTTTTGATTTTACTGTTGGCATAGTATAATAGGGTCAGTTGGGCACCATCTGTGGGGGGAAAAAGAGTACCATAACACAATTCACATGCCAGAAATTTGGAAACAGCATACTGTACTGCTTGGCATTTGTGCCAGAAGCTCCAATATGAACATTTCAAAGTATTTGGGTATCAATCTGAGGGCATCATAGAGGATTCAGAAAGAGTTGTGATAAAATAATTTTAATGATTCATATGAAGACTGTAATAATTGTCATTTAAAAAGCAATTATGAACACATGGGTTCTAAGTCATAGTTGCAAAAGGACTGAGCAATGTTTCTTTCGACCATAAAATTTATTTCAAATTGCCTCAAGCTGTGAATAACTTCTAATGATGGTATGTTCTTTTTCACCACCAATAGCTAAAAACAGTTTTTAGGTTCTTTGCATTTGAAGTAAAAGCAAAAATATATAAACCAAAATACAGAAAGTACAATTATTATCAGATGGTTCACTTATAAAATTTTGATGAATAAATTTATCAACTTATGAAATTTGTTCAGAAACAAACATATCAGCATCAATAAAAAGAATATTACTAAATATATATACTGATTGTATTTTGGGAAATATGTATTAATTGGAAATGAATTCATCAAATATAGCTCAACTTGAATTCAAATCTAATAAATAATTATTTTAGAGCCAATAAGAAACACTTTTCTTAAACTAAAATCTTCTAATTTAGACTTCAAAGGATTCAGCTGAAAACATCCAGATAAATTACTATAGTGTGAAAGGAAATGCCTTTAAATTTATTGACCAATCAGAATGCTTTATTCCAACTCTCAAAAAACATACATATACATTCTCTAACCAAACATGAAGACCAACCAGTCTAGAGAGTCAACTATTCAATTTTACAACCTACCCACTTAAAGTCCTCCTATGACTTCTTTTCTTAACTTCTTTTCCACTCAGAAATATATATTTCATAAAACACCTTCTTAAAAGATGAATAGACAAGATTTTGTATTATTTGTTAAAATAATTATTACAACTTTATATACTATTTACATTGTTCAGACTGTTGTCCTCATCTTTATTGCCATATTCACAACGTTTCAGCCCCAAGAACACATGGATAAAAAGAGTTGGTTGAAGTAATCCAGTGACTTGACCTAAAGAGTTGAGTTCAATACCTGTTCACAGCAGAGGTGAACAAAAAACTTGGAGAGTTGAGTAACTAAATGGAAATAACTGAAACTGACAAGGCATGGCAAGTGGAACTAGAATAATCTACCCCGGTGAACAAAATAAAGGGTTCAGTTCAAAATTCCAATGCATATCACCAGAGGAATGCCAAAGCGTACAATGAGGACACATGGCACAGTGGATAAAGGTGTTAGTTAGATCCAGTGACAGGATCCAAAGAGTGTGAGTTCAATATCTGGTTAAAGTGGTAGGGGGACTTGGAGAGGTGAATTAACAGGAGATAACTGATAACTGACATCCATTAGACATGGCATGTAGAACTAGAACAGCCTACTCCAGTGAGCAAAATAAAAGGTTTAGTTTGACATTCCAACCACCTGAAGAAGGCCGGAGTGTAGAACGGCCGAAACATTGTGATAAATATGGCAAAGATGTGGACGATAGTCTGAACAATGCAAATAGTGTACATAATACCTCATCTCAGAAATATAGACACATATTCTTCTATATTGTTGGAATTTAATTTCAACCTTTTGTTTTAACTCAACTTTGATAAAGTTTTATTCTTATTGATGGAAGATAATAATTGTCAACTTAGCCACAAATGTAAAACAGAAGTAAATATTACAAATTTATTTATTTGACTTTCTTTGGTTATCTCAAAAGATAGAAAGCTAAAAGGTTTGATATTTCACCCCATTTGTTAAAGTAATAAAGTTTTAAAAATCCATGTATGAGAAAAAAAGATTTCAATAAAATAGTAACAATATTTCTCCTTGGCAAAAACCCACAATATAATGGATGATAATTACAAGAATTTTAGTCTATGCAAAGTAAAAGAAATTATCCAACAAAAATATAGTGTAAACAGAGACTTCCAGGAATATTAATTTGATGTTTCAAATGTCATCTTGAGAGGAGTGGATTACAGTATTTATATGTGTGTGCAAAGAGAACAAATCTCGTATAATAAGTTCACAATCATTTATAGAAGAAATCCTTCATTTACTACTAATTTTTCTAATGTTCAGATAGCAGTATTTCTAACTTGCTAACTTGATTTTAAAGATTAGTAGATAAACAGAGAAACATTGGAATAAATCAAGCAGTTTATGTATTATTAAAGAAGAAAAGAGAACTTGAAGTTATTTTTAAAAAAGTATCCCATTACAGTCAATTTGGGTATGCCATGTAAGTAGTTTGAAATAAACTGTCACATGAATGTATGAAAATTAAAACTTTAATAATTATATTAATTTGCTGCTGGAATAAATGCCATTTATTAATATTGGGTTAAAATTTGTTTTGCATATATTTAAAAAAAAAAAAAAAAAAAAAAAAAAAAAATTTTTAAATCTTAAATACTTACAAATCATAATGCTAAAACAAAACAAAACTAAATCTATATAAAAAATGTGAATGTCAGTGTGTAACCGTGGCACACTTTTTTAAACTTTACTCCTAGAGGCTGTAACCGAATATATCATACCATTTTTGAATCAGGCTGGCTCCATGAGTAAATTAAAAACATTCCAATCCAGATCCAGAATCCTGAATTTTGGGATTCCCAAGTTTTCATTACTGTGATTGTTTTGGGATTCTGCCAACTTGGATTCTACTGATAAAAACAATTAAAGGGACAATAACTTTCAATAGCTCATCTTCAAATGAAAAAAATTACTGTTCTCAAATTAGAGCGTTTCAAAATAAAATTGTTCGTGTTTTTAATTTTATGCCTAGAGGCTGTAGCACAACATATACCATTTTGGAATCAGGATGACACCGTGAGCAAATTAAACCATTCCAGGCTAGATTCCCAAGTTTTCATTACTTTGATTGTTGTTTTGCTTCTCTTTTTTTTTTAATAAGTGAATAAAAATATACTAAAACAATGCTAATAATAATAATAAAGCAATGCAACAAAATCCTTCATTTAGTATGAAATCAGGAGGAAGGCTAAGTTACTTTTTTTCTCTCTTCCCACACAAAATAATTTGATTTAGTTAAAACAAATGTAAGGCAGGTCAAAGTTTTCAACACCTAAATGGATATTTAGTATATAAATATATATATATATATATATATATATATTTAAATATAAAAATTTATTATTATATTATATTATATATATATATATTTAAATATAAAAATTTATTATATTATATTATATATATATATATATATATATTTAAATATAAAAATTTATTATTATATATATATATATATATATTTAAATATAAAAATTTATTATTATATATATATATATATATATATATATATATATATATATATATATATATATATATATTATATTATATTATATTTAGTAGTAATTTTAGTAATATAACTTTCAAAATTCATTTAAATAGATCAATTTTTTTAATATTTATTAAGGCAGCACCTATCTTACATATTTATAAGTCTCCCATTTGTCCATGCTTTGACCATCCTGGGTAAGACAATAGACTACATCAAGCATTGGGAGGTTTTGAGGAGTGTGGAACCACTTCTTAATTGTTGTTGTGCCCAGGTCCACCTTGTCTCGGGGTGGTAGCACTTGTTAGTGTCCCAGTTATGGGCAAATAGTTAAGCCCCAAACTGGGGTCAAAACACTATGAAAGTATAAAAGTTTTTATAGTAAAAATACCAGCAATACATTTTCATTGTAAAATAATTACCAACGACACATTTCTGTAAGGAAAAAAACATTACCAGCAATACATTTTTGTAAAAGAAATTACTAATACTCCCAAGAAAATTTAATTTCAGCATTAAATGATCCATAGGAGTTGATATGCTGCTAAACAAACATACTCCATGCTTTGAATATTGCTGCCACATATGGTCTAGTGCTTCTACTATATATTTAGATATTCTTGATTTAGTTCAAAGAATCTACAATATTATCAATCCTGACCTGGCATCTCGGCTTCAGACATTTTCCAACAAGTGTAACATAGCTTCCCTGTGTTTTTTCTATAAATACTTTGTAATGGTAATAGTGCTGATGAACTTTCCTTTATGGAATCTAGACTTTATAAATTTAAGCACAGTACTAGATTAGCAGCAAGATTTCATCCTTTGACAGTTGAAATGTCTAGACGTAACTATAAGTTCTATGTTAAAAGTTTCTTTTCTCATGCTTCTCATTTATAGAATTCTCTTCGAACTTCTTGCTTTCCAGTCAAGTCTGAGCTTCAAAAATTTAAACACAATGTCAATCGTTATCTTCTGTCTTCTTAATTCTTGTTCTTTTATTAGTTTTGCTCCTTAATAATGTACTTCTTTTCTTATATTATTTCATACTCAGTAACACCTGTCTTAAAGGATTTATGGCCTTGCTTGGGGTAAAATAGAAGAAACATATAAAGCCAGATAGTAAAATAAATTATCATCAATTAGTCATTGGTGTATTAACACAGCAATCCACAACCTATCAGACCTCATATAAGTAAGTGAATGAAACTATACTAAAACAATGCCAATAAAGTTTAGACTTAGAGTTCTTTGGATTTATATTAATTTGTTACTAATTTGAAAATAGAAGTCAATATATGTGGCAAAAACTGACTCAACCAGCAAATATTAATTTAGACATTGAAAGAGAAGAAACAAGATTGTTCATAATATTCAGATATTTCTGAAAGGGAAACACAATTGATCTTTTGTGCATTCTCTGAATAGTCATATAGATTGTACCAAGCTTACTTAGTTTATAGTATTTTTAGCTTCATTGTGTATTGGAATCGGTGAGTGAGTGTCATGATACAAAGAAAATATACCAACAAAAAAAATAGTTACTTGCAAAATAATAGTCAATAGAATTCTCACCAATGATGTGTCAGTAAATGTTAATTACTTCACCTTCACAATGCTATTAATATGTATTAATATTAAGTTTCTTATTATATCCCATTCTCTGTATATAATAATAAAAAAAAATGTTTGATTCAATTCAACCATTTAAAAAAAAAAATTATAATAATGGCTGGATACTAATTCCTGAATATATCAGGGCACATAATGAGGAAAGATGGCTTAGAAAATTTGATACTTACAGGTCAGATCAAAAGCAAGAAGGACGAAGGAAAACAACACATAACCGACTTTGTGAGCTTGAGTAAACAGATAGCAGAACAAAGTGTAGGAGAGATAACAAAAAGACAAAATGTGTTAAGAGCTACAAAGGACAGGAAATTGTGGTTTAGCCATGATCACCAATGTCTTGAAAAGACAAGGCACATAAAAGAAGAAAAAGTGTGGCTGCATAATCCCTGTTGCAGATGCTTGCTCAGGCACATTTGCATTTCATTTACCCCCACCGGGCCAACTTGTAGTTTATACTGAAAACTATGCTGAGCAGTCAGGCAAAGTTGTGTCTGTCATGAAAGTGTGTACAAAATAGAGGTATATCACTTAATTCCTCCATACAGAAAACATTTTTTTTTTTTAATCATTTCAACCTAAGTAAGGTGATAATACAAGGGGTTACTGAAAGTGTCACTAAAGAAATTTTGCAAAATAATGGCAAAAAAACACAACACAAAGATCCTTCCAGAGTGATGTGAATATGTATACAGTGGGTGGAAGTACTCTCAAAGCTTGGCGCTCACTGTACCAACTGTTGGATGGTTAACTGAAACTCGCTCATATCTCAAAATTCAGCTCATATCTCAAGGTAAAATATCAGATGATCTCCAGCTCATATTCCCAAAAAACTCTTATATTGATATGCTTGTATCTCAAGGCATTACTGTATATGATATTTGCTCTAAAAGAAATACCTCTATTTTATCATGTTAATTGTGTGGTAATATTGGTTGAACCCTCCCAACAATAGCCCATCTTTTGTTTTTGTTTTGACTTTTTTACAAATATCAGTCAGGCAAAGTGATGTCTGTCATGAAAGTGTGTACAAAATAGAGGTATATCACTTAATTCCTCAATACAGAAAACTTGTTTTGTTTTTTTAATCATTTCAACCTAAGCAAGGTGATAATGCAAGGGGTTACTGAAAGTGAAGGAAAATGAGAAAACATTAGTGAGGAGATATGACAAAAAAAAAAAAAAAAAAAAAAAAAAAAAGGAATCAGGAAGACAGAAGATTATTGATATTGCATTTAAAATCTTGAAGGTCATAGGTGACAGGGAACCAAGAAATCAGAAGAGAGTTCCACAGGTGAGAAGTACAAGAAAAGAAACTATCAGAATAGAACTTATGGTTACATTTATTTCTCTAGTAAAATGGTGAGACTTAGTTGCCAATCAGTAACACTTAATTTCATGCAGTCAAGGTAACAGGGATGAAAGCTCATTAGAACAATTGCCATGAAAATATTTATAGAAAAGCACAGAGAAGTTACGTTATGGAAGTGGCAAAGTGACTGAAGCTGAGATGCCATCTCAGGACCAATAACCTTACAGAATCTTTGGATTTTGTGGAGATATATAGGAGTGGTGCCAGACCAAATATGGTAGCAATATTCAATGTACTGATGAATAGTAGATTTATAAACCTGCAAGAAGGATTCTGGAGAGAAGAATTGTTTGAAATGACAAAACAGATCTCAGTTTCCTAGCAGCAGACCTAGCAACTGAAAAATCAGAAGACATTAATGAGGAGATAAGACAACAAAAAAAACAGGATTAAAAAAAAAAAAAAAAAAAAAAAAAAGATGTCAATTGATGTTGCATTTAAAATTTTAAAGATCATACTTGATAGGAAAGCAAAAAGTTTGAAGAGATTTCCACTGAGTGATAGCACTTCAAACAAATAAAAAATGTTCACCAAGGAAAAATTTCAATAAACTTAATGCTTAACAGTTAAATACATTTTGGCAAAATAGCCAAGGATGGGGAGTTCAATTCTAGGTAGGACCACAAGAGTCAGCAAAGTTAACAACAGTGATATATTAGGTTGGTGCAAAAATAATGTCGGTTTTTGACGTATTTTTTAATGTCAAAAACCGACATTATTTTTGCACCAACCTAATTGTCTGGTACTTCATTGTTAACTTTAAAGTCATTTATTCAAGAAATAAAAATAAAAGTTTGCAGCAGTCAATAACTTTACTCAATTCATAAATGTAAAAACAAAAGACTCCTCAATATCCCAATCATTGTCTATTGGTTCCTTAGTTTGGTATTTAAGTTATCACTGAACAAATACTAAATTTTGATAAAAAATAAAACTTATTTTACTAATGTTTGACAATGTTAAATTCTAAAAAAAAACTAAAGCTTTTCTCCACTTTCAATGTATGCCTAACAAGTTATTACACTAATCTTTAAAAAAAAACAAAAAAAAAAAAAACATATGCAATAGTTTTAGTTCGCTAAAACCAAGCAAAAACTTTTAAGTCAAAGAAATCATGATTCTAGAAAATGCCAAATCAAAGACTTGTTTTCAAATTCTACACTTATCTCAAAATCCTAATAAACTGTTTTGTATTAGACTTATTCTCAAAGAGATTTTTTTTTCACTCACATGGACAAAAGTGTGACACTGTTCAAATGGTAGCATGATTCATGTACTATTGAACCAGTCAACTAATAATAGAAAACCTTGTATATATTTAATACAGATGATCTCATGACTTGGTGGTCTGTATAGAACAAATGGAAATGGGTTTCAGGCTTTTCAACCGGTTTAACAACTATGCACAGTAGCCAGGTAAGAATAATGGCATAAACTGGTTCTGTACTCAGATTGTTGTTTCGACAGCATCATAAGCAAAAATTTAATTTATATAGCTTATGGCTTTGGATATGGAGAAACCAGCTCTTTTTAGCCCAGGAAAGTTCAGTGTTGAGCCTCATCGTTATTTACATTAATGATCTTGCCTGAAACAGAACAAAAAAGTTTCTAACATCCAAATGCATTACAGAAAAAAAGAACTAAAGCTTCTTAATTATGTTTGAAAATAGGATTGTTTTTATAATTTATTCAATATTGAGATTATTAAAAAAAAAAAGGAATAATACTTTGAAGTCAGCCATTTACCTTTTTTCTGTTTCTTAAACAGAAAGAAAATCATGCAAGCTTTTTTAGAGCTTTATATTTCTTTATCTAGAAATTAAATCTGTGGAATTTTCATTATGAAAGAAGAGCATTCTCTCTCATTATATTCTTCATGTGATTTTGCTTGTGTATATGTAACATATATGCGTATCTGTCGTATGTATGATTTACATTTAATATACACATGTACACAAAATTTGACTGAGTTTGAAATATGACATTGGAATAACACATTCCTCTTCCACTAAGTCTGGACAACCCCTGGACTGAATAATAAAAACTTGGAGACAAGAAAAAAAAAAAAAAAAAATGAGAAGATTTTTATTGAACATTTTGTTAATTATTAAGTAAAACACCAAATTATTTTTAATTTTTTGTTTTTCTTTTTGAGAATTTTATAAAAAAAATTTTAAAGTCTGTCATTGAATTAAAACATACATGCACATATACAAGTGCACACACAAACAGAATTTAAATGACACTGAAATGTACATATGTGTCTGAAGGGATAATTTCCTTTTTTTGTCTGACAATAAACCCTGGATAAAGAAAAATGTACAAGTCAAAATGTGAGGTGTTTTGAAGTCATTTTTATGTTTCCTTCAGTATTTAAACTAAATATATTTTCTAATACATTTAAAACTTTGGACCATTAACAACATAAAGATTCACCCTATTTATTAACATCTACCATCTTTCCTTGTAAATGACTAATACTAGTCAAAAGTACTCAGACCATTATATATAATTTTCACAAGTTTCTTTATAAGTTTCCACTTGACATCAAACAGCTGATTCAACACCAAAAGAAATTTACCAAAAGGCTTGACAGACATATTTTTGTATTCCATAGATATGTGTGTATGTGTAGATATATATATATGTATGTGTGTGTGTGTGTAATAACAAGATTATTTAAAAAAATAAGTATAAATTAGATTGTTTCTTTTTTTTTTACATAGAGAATGCAAAAATGAGATACAAAATGTCAGTATAGATTAATGGTAGCAATATATTAATACATGTTATTAATATTATAACATGATATTAATAATATATTAAATTAAGTATTAATATTATTTTTTAAGCAATTCCCCCCAAGCAAGGTGAGGGTGCCACTAGTATGCAAGGGACCACAGAGAATGTAAGTAAGGGAAAAGACTGGGTATAGGGGAGGGTTGAGGAAAGGATAAAAAAAGAATGGAGGAGGATAAAAAGAAGAACAGTGATCAAGGCAATAGAAGATGTCAATTGACATTACATTTAAATTTTTGAAAATTATGTTTATCAGAGAATCAAGTAAGAGGAAGGGAGTTACAAGGAAGTGTGCAAGAAGAAATGGTTACATTTAATTGTTTCAACAGTAAAAAGGGTTGGATCCAGATGCCAACCTAGTAGCATGCTTAAATTCATGCAGTCAGGGCACCAGTGAAAACAGCTCATCAGAGCAGTTGCCATGAAAATATTTATAGAAAAGACAGAGGGAAGCCATATTATATCAGTGAGAAAATAACTAGAGCTGAGACCCCAAGTCGGGACTGATCACATTGCATATCCGTCTTTGGATTTTGTTGAGAACCTCATGATGAACAGTGAGGGCACCAGACCATATATGGCAACAACATACCATCCATGGTTGAATGGTAGATTTGTAGATATGAAGGATGGACTCAGACGGGAAAAACTTTCTGGCATGACACAGAGAACCAACTGAATTGAGCATCAACCATGCTGATACAAAACAGAAAACATTTCTATATGGTGAGTAAATGACAATAGTTTAGTTTTGGACGCATTAAAATTCACAAGCCATTTCCTGCTCCAGTCAACCACAGATTGGAGGTGATTTTCGATAACAACGGCCAGGTTAAATTTGTCAGCAATTCTAGATTTACTATTGAAACAGGAGTAAATGGTAGTATCATCTATGTAGATGTCAACTTGGGAACTGATGATACCAAAAACATCGTTGATGAAGATCAGAAACATTGTAAGACTAAGGATAGAGCCTTGAGGAACACCAGCATTTGTATGGATGGAACTGGAAGAGAACAAGCTCAGGACAAACTTCATTCCACAGTTAGACAGGAATGATTGGATTAAATTAAATAATCATCCTTTAATACCATATCCCTGAAGCTTGCATAGAAGGCCAGCCTGCTAAACCCTGTCAAACACCTTTGACATATCTAGAGTAACAGTTCAAGCTTCACTGTTATTGTCAAGAGCTTGGTATACATCTTCAGTTATGGCCATAAGCACATTATAAAGTATTAACATTATATTGAGGTCCACTCCAAAAAATAAAGTAATATCTAATGTCTAAAATTAAATGAAAAAAAATCTATCTTGAAGTTTTTATTTTAGTTTTACTTTCAAGCTAATAGATTAAATTTAATATTTCTAAAAAGCAAAATACTTTGCTGTATATCAAATCAAATTTAAATTGATTGGGAAAAAACATAGGTGATTTTAACCAAATTTACAATTCTACCTGCACAGTGTAATTCTCTTTAATAAAAAAATCTTTCAAAAATAAAATATACTTTCCTGAAATTTTATTTGAGGAAGATTAGCCGATTTAAAGTTTAATCAATCTGATTTGAAACAAATATTACTTACTTTTAGTTTATAATATTGCATAAAATCAATCTTTTAACATGGAGGTGGATGTTTCTATGATGTGTTGACAACTATCTCAATAGAATGATGTTTTGGAAATTATTTCTACAATTTTATTTATTTCAACAGTAATAATTACTTGAATATAATGTGAATGCCTTTTTAATGTAGTCATTTAACTATTCAGTTATATAAAAAAATTAGGAAATATTCTAAGTAATCTAATGTTTTATTGGATTTTAGGTACTTTGGCATTAAATTTACTATAGTTACCACTCTTATTTTCTGATAATGTTGTGTATGGACATCCATATTTACAAATATCAGCACGTTTATGCATGCACAAAAAAAAAAAAAAAAAAAAAAAAAAAAAATAAAAATTCTTTTTAAAATATTGGATTCACTGAATTGTAGTAAGCTTTTCCATTTATGATTAGTATTAGGTTGGTGCAAAAATAATGATGTAATAATGTCGTTTTTTGATGTATTTTTTAACGTCAAAAAACGACATTATTACGTCATTATTTTTGCACCAACCTAATAAATATAGTTTTTACTTAATAACAATATCACATAACTGCTACAAATTAATACAGAAATTTAACAGATTTTAAACTTTATAAGTTATTCTAACTTTAAAAAAATTGTCTTAATAGTGTACATATATTCTTTTTTATAAAAGCAATTAAATGCTTTTCTAATTAAGTAATATTTTAGTTTTATTGCATTTTTTATTTTATAATTTAGATCAGGATTGATGATTTAAATTCTCCAAGGAGTTTCAGCACATAACTAATATGAACATTAAGTGATACAAAAATAAAGGGAGTAAAAGATATAAAAAAAAAAAAAAAAAAAAAAAAAAAAAAATATATTTTTACTATGACTTTCTAAAAACAAAAAATAATATATTTTTTAAAATAAGTGAATAATTGTGAATAAGTCCTGAAAGTTTCATTAAAATCCAACAATTATTTGATTTTTGCATGAATTTCCAAATCAATGTGTTTTTTACTGAAAAAAAAAAAACAAAAAAAAAAATCCTAAAGTTTCCTATACTAATTTATGGTTATCCACTGATGCAAAAAAAAAAACAAAAAAACATTTTTAACCAAAATTTCAAGGGTTCTAAAAAGAATTAAAAAAGAGATCACTAAAAAAAAAAGAGTATAGCATGATGAAAAGATGCCAAACTTGATGAAAACAAAATTTTATCATCTAAATGTGTATGTTATTATTAAGAGGAAAGATCAAAATATTTTGGGGGTATTTTTTTTACATTTTTTAATCGTTCCTAGCACATCTGAAATTTTCGTTAAAAATCTTGTTTTTTTTGAGTTAGCAAAATTGATCATTTTTTTCCATTTTATAAAAAAACTGGAAATCTCACTTTGAAATTCTTTTAAATATCAATTATCATTTTTTCAAAACTTATTTTAAGAAAATCAGAAATTATAATGTTTATTTAAAATATTTTGAACCAAGCTTAACTTAGCTTTTGCGCTGAAAAGATGTAATTTGAAAATAAAACAAAGCAGGTCATAAACTTTCGCGTCACTTGATAGGTGATGAGTGACATATTGATGGATTCCGTAAGGCTAATTTGTTCTACGGAAGGAGAAAAGTGAAATAATTTACATTTAAGTGAACAAATTATTTACCTTGTTATTTTTAAGGAAAACTTTCTCTAATTTTTTTTTTTTTTTGTACTTAGCTTTCACCTTTACGTTTACGATCATATTTCATAAGAAAGGTATCCAATTAATTTATAGGTACCTTTCTTATGAAATTCTATCAGAAGTGTACATAAAATACTATAATTTTATGTATATTTATTACATTTTACTGCGTTATTTGTATTTCCATTCATTTTATTATTAATTTTGATATTTCATTTATGGAAAAATGTCATAACTGAGATTAATATAAAAATAAAATCATATAAATTTCATAAGATGATACTGATACTTGTAGGTACCCTTCTCAGTTGAAATTGAAAAATCAAATTAACTTCTCCACACGTGTTTCGCAAAAGTAAAGGTCTTAACAGCAGAGAACAATGCTGAACTCAAATAACACAACTTAATTGTATTCTGGTTGGTCTTCCGTACTTTATAATTACAGCTCGATTATAAACACAAAATCACATTTTTTAATGACTGCGGATCTACTGATTAGTCAAAATGATACAATTTACAACACGCTAAAAAAAGATCTATCTCATAAGGAGACTTAGGAAACCCGATGCAGCTTTTAACTAATTTTATAATATTTTTATAACTTAAATGTAAAACTCTATTATAATTAAGAAATAACAAATAATTGTATTAAAAATTCATCGAAAAAATTTTTTGCTTTCATAAAATATTGTTCATTTTCATAAAAACAACTACAAGCAAATAAAAGCATTTGAAATTAAATAATATCTTTGTTTTATCGAGTTTTGTATGTTACAATTCAGAGCTGATTTTCAGGTAGGGGGGGGTCCAATTAAAAACAAGAAGAAAACATGATTTGCATTCTTCAAAGCCTTGTGCTTTTAACTATTGTAATCACTAAACCCGATGTGATCGAATTTCTAGCGTTTTCATAAAATTAGTTATTGGGGGGGGTAATAAATATTTTTAAAAATATTTCTGACATGACTTTAATAAAAAAAAAAAACATATAATAATTTCAATCATCTGTGAATAGTTCCTGAAAGTTTCATTAACATCCGACAATTATTTTTATTTTTGCAAGATTTTCCAAATTAATGTGTGTCATACCAAAAAAAAAAAAACGTACTAAAAATTGTCTATGTTATTTTACTAGTTCCAGTGATACAAAAAGAAACACGGATTTTTAATCAAAATTTAGAATGTTCTAAAAAGAAGGGAAAATTTAAAAAGATAATTAAAAAAAACTTTGGTCTTTCCTCTTAATAATAACATAAGCATTTAGACGATAAAATTTTGTTTTCGGCAAGGTTGGCATCTTTTCATCAAGCTATGCTCTTTTTTTTAGCGATTTCGTGGAGGTACCTACATTAATATAACATTTATATAACATTATATTAATGATAACATTATGAAAATTAACAAGATTTACTGGTATATCATTGGTGAGATTTCTCTTGTTTGCAAGTAGCTTACTACTTTTTGCTGGTATAGTTTCTTTGTATCCAGAAACTCTCACACCTACTCCTATACATAAAAAGTTACAGCTGAAAATAAAATAGACTATTAAGCTTGGTACATTCTATGCAACTGTTCAGCAAACATACAATAGATCACTTTAGTTTCCCATTCAAAAATATGTGAAAGTTTATCATGTGACAATTCTACTGTCAAGTGGTTAAAATGTTTTATTGTAAATCACCATGAGTTGCCAAAGTCTTTAAATACATTTAATCATACCATCCACAGACAGAAAATTAAAAATATAGATTTTCAATCCATTTTGATATGTTGCAGAACTTATTTTCTTATTTTTTTTTACCATGACAATGAATATAGTAAAGTATTATGACACCTGGGAAAAAAAAGAAAGAGTAATTGACACCTGATTGATATCCCTTTACTACTGTAGTATTCAACCAGAAAATGAATGGAACAAGAAAAGTAAACCTGAAACAAGATCAAGGCATGCTTCTTTTTAAAAACCCCACAACAAGCATGGTGAAAAGGACATACAAGAAAAAGGGGAAAGTGTTTTAATCAACAAATATCTATGATGTTTACAACTTTTTCATCAGTGCTTAATAAAAATATATGGGTATGATACCATGAGTTCAGTTAATGGAATTTTTCTGTGTGTCAAAATTTATTATGCCAATGTGTGGATAAATATTTCAGTTTTAGTAAAGCAAAGTTCATATGTCTGTCTGTGTGAACAATTATATTTCAGTTATTGAGCATTTCATTAATTGGATTGGTATGAAACAGCATGGACTAAGTTGAAAAAGAGTGACCAAACTGAGGGTATGTCAAAGGGAGTCAATTAGAACCATCTTTTTATAGATCATGAGTGAATTACATGGAGATTTTTCAAATATGTAGGAATTGTTTTGATTGGCCCCAAAATTGCTTTCTATTTGATGTTTTTCTTTTTGGTAATACCACCAATATTAAATGTCCAGAGCCACTATGCAGAAAATACATTTACATACTTTTCTCATTGTCATGGAAGTGTAAACTTGTAGTTAGACACTCTAACAAAGTTCCAGATAATATCACAGCATTGCACGCTCCAAAACATATATTCAAATGTCAATCAACAGCATAATTTTAAAAAAACATCTTTCGGTATACATATATCTTATTGTTGGCCTATGTATGGGAAAATTGCATCCTGAATATGACAATTTGAAATTGTCAAAAGTACTTGGCATGTGTCTTCCATTTGACAACAACTCAAATATAAGGACTATATTATACAAGGAATTGATAGTAAGTTAATGTCTCATTAAGCTCTGTTAGCAAAGTGAAGTTGCCATTAAGGACATTAAAATCACTATTTAATTCCAATTGTTTCTTTATAACACACACACATATATATATAAAATTTCTATATATATATGTGCGGTACTTATTGGAAAGCACTCAATATCAGTGATAGAGCCAACATATTTAGTTGTATGGATATGAGTTTGTAACCCTGGCCATCAATACAGAATTAGTCATACAAAATTCAGTTCTAGCAAAGCAAAGAAGCAAACTGAATATGAAAGGTGAATTGAGATTAAAACTCACTTATTTAAAACCAATATCATTGCTCTTGTCAGAAATCATTAACTAAATCCCTAGAACTAAAAGAATCAGATAATCAATCAAAAAGCAAAAGCATTTTTTATTAATTTTCTAATATCTTGTTATTATTCAATAATATTGATTTATTCTACTTTAACTAATATTTACACACGTTTATTCATTAAAAAAATGTCAATAGTTGATAAAGGGTTATCTGTTCCCACAAGGAGTTGTAAGTAAAATTAAAAAAATGTTTGGGTACAACTTTATTAAATAAAGATTAAGAGTCATTAAGAACTATTCTTTGATAATGTTATCCGACTTCAAATCAAAAACTAAACACAAAGTAAATTTTAGTCATGTTTAGAGAATCACCTAAAATAATTAAAAACTAGACAGACATCCATGGACTTTAAAAATAAATTAAAAAAAAAAAAAAAGAAATATGTATTATCTGAAAATTTATTCAGACTTTAATCCATTTCACATGGAAGAGATTTTCTAACAAGAGTATTTAACACTATCTTCAGCCATGATAATATCAAACACCTGGCCTGATTATAAATCTAAAAACAAAAATCTATTTAGCCTTAAGGTACATTCTAATGAGCACAAAAGGCTTTGGATTTAAATTACTTAATCATAAAAATAATTAAAATATCAACTTCCAAATAAAAACTAAACTGCTAAAAAGAACTGTCTATATTTCTGATATGAGGTATTGTAACTATTTACATCATTCAGACTGTTGTCCTCATCTTTATTGTCATATTCACAACATTTGGCACATGGCATTAGAACAATCTACCCGCATGAACTAAATAAAAGGTTCCATTAAAAATTCCAAGGTATATCACTTGAAGAAGGCAGGTGTGTACAACAGCTGAAATGTGAATATGGCATAAAAGGTGAGGACAACAGTCCAAACAAAATAAATAGTGTAAATAGCTAAAAAAAATGTTTATATATGTGTTTAATAAATCAACTGAAAGGAGTTTGTGTTTATTTAAAAAAATAAATAAATAAATCACTGTTTTGCCATATTTCATCACAATGTAATTTTCTTTATTAAAAATAAAATATACTTTACTGAAACTTTATTTGAAGAATATTAACTGATTTAAAGTTTAATTAATCTCATTTGAAACATTACTTTCAGTTTAAAATATAGCAGAAATCCATTTTTCAAGATGGAGGTAAATCTTTATTTAAGGTGTTGACAGCTTGACTGACAAGCAGAAGTTTAATTTTTTCTATGTGGGACATATCTGTAAAAATTACTTGAGGAATATAACAGGAGCATCTTTTTTTATACAATTTTTAACTATGAAGGAATCTTTAAAATTTAGTGAAATATTCTCTGTAATCTAATGTTTTATAGAATTTTGTGTACTTTGCTCTCATTTACTGTATGGTATGGTCATCTGTATTTACAAAAACAGGCACATTTATACACACACAAAAAAATTCAAAATTCTTTTCAAAATATTGGTGGGGAAAGGTCACTGAATTGTAGTAAGCTTTTCCATTTATAAGTAGTACATAGTTTTTCTTAATAACAATATCACCTTGCCAATATAAATTAATACAGAAATTTAAAAGATTTAAAACTTTATAAATTATTCTAATTAAAATTTTTTAAAAATGAAATCAATACCTGTAAAAAATTATTATTCATTGAAAAAATTTTTTTCTTGAAGACAATAGTGTCTATATTATATTTTATTCATAATAGCAATTAAATGCCTTTCTAATTAAATAACATCTTAGTTTTATTGTATTTTTTATTTTACGATTCCAAGCAGATTAATGACTTAAATTCACCAAGGAGGTCTGCACATAACTAATATAAACATTAAGTGGTACAAAAATTGATTTCATGAAATTTCATAAAATAAGTGAAGAGTAACAGATATAAAAAATGTTTTTACCAAGATTTTCTAAAAAAAGAAACATTTCTAAAATAATTTCACTCATTTGTGAATAAGTTCAGAAAGTTTAATTAAAATCCAACAATTATTTGATTTTTAAAAGAATTACCAAATCAATGTGTTTTTCACCACCAAAAAAGAGGCTAAAATTTCCTATACTAATTTTTGGTCCACCACTGACACAAGAAAAACAACCAAAAATTTAAAATGTTCTAAAAAGGTTAAAAAAAAAATATAATTTAATAATCAAAAATCCTTTGGCTTTCCTCTTAATAGTAAAACTTTTAATGATAAAAACTTTTTTTATTAAGTTTGGGTCATTTTTTCATCATGCGTGCTCATTTTTTAGCAAATCTATGGAGGTACTTTTTTGTATAGACTTACATATTTAAAATATATTAAGAATAATGTATAAAGAAATAAAAACCCAAAATGTTTCTTCTTCAAATAGGATTAATGTTTTGTAGATCATCATGTGATGCTAAAACGATTTGGCCTCAACCAAAAAGGCTCTTTAAAAAAAAAAAATCCAACATTTTTGTCAAGACATTTTCAGCACCCCCTCACAGATATAATCCACTTAATCAATTTACTTGCAAATATTTGTACCATTTGTCAGATTGTTTATTTGATTATTTCATAACAAGTGTTTACTAATAACTGGAAATTGAAAAAGAAATGTCTGTTGAAGCATTTCTTTTTAAATTAATCAGGAATTTATAAAACAAACATTTTACACATAATTAAATTCAATTCAGAAAAGTGAAAAAAAGTCAGTTTGCAAACTCAAAATAGTAAAACTTGATTGCAAGCCAAATTATCAATACAAGAATTCATGAAGAAAAACTTTAAAATGATGTTACAATCACAAACTGTAGTCAATCCTCTTTCTATAATCAATCCTGTAAAATCTGCAGTAAATACTGATATAAATTCTCTCAGGTCTCTTTCATGGATATTAGGCAAAGGCAGACAGTGAAAAGGAAATGCTTTTATTGGCTTTCAGTTTTTCTTTAATTATAGTTTTAAATTTCAGCACTGATCTTTGAGCTGTTTGGTCACCAAAATGTTTTTTTGAATTCCAAATAACCAAGAATAGAAAAATAATTAAACCAGCTTCCACACCATTTCTTTAATCTAATTATGTGATATGAATTACATCTTGTAGTGCAATTCAAGTTGTTTCCTTAAATTGC
Organism: Acanthosepion lycidas; assembly: GCA_963932145.1. Classification (NCBI taxonomy): domain Eukaryota; kingdom Metazoa; phylum Mollusca; class Cephalopoda; order Sepiida; family Sepiidae; genus Acanthosepion; species Acanthosepion lycidas. The sequence goes on along the minus strand of OZ010572.1, from coordinate 37,561,434 downwards.
AAACAAATTAAATCCACTTCTAACTTTAAAATTTTGAGACAGGATTTTTTTTTTTAATTATTTGCTTTAATAACTACAATTTTATTCTATTTTCATTAAATATTTTTTTAATATTGAATTCCTGGACGTGACTTCTCAGTCATATTTTGGTAATGATTTGTTTCAGAAATTAAAGTTTGATAAAAAAAATACAGATTCTAAAAATCAGCAGAAATTATGAAGAAAAACATTTCTTATAAAAGAAATTTATTCCAAAAAGCAATCTTAAAAGCTCTTGAATATTGGCAATTCACATATGGTCTGGATGGATGAAGATGTAGAAATCTGCTCATTGCCTTTTTTTATTCTTCTTAATCTTTGAGATATTCTTTAAATTCGAACAACATTGTTATGCTCGTGGCAGAAGGGGTAACAATTATTATTCATTTACATTTGGAAGTAGTTTTGCTTGAGGTTATTTTCATTAATTCTAAAGATTCAAGAATGCCAATAACCAAATTAAAAAGACAGCAACTTTTGAGTAAAGTTTTATGTACTGTTGGAGCAGTCTGGCTATTTCAATGTTTAAGAAATATATTGTTCTTTTAGAGAATTCTTGAATTTACAAATAGTTGAAAACCATTCTTAAAATAATATTTATTGGTTATAGTTCTTATAATTTTCTCTCAATACAATGAGGAACAACTAATTCAAGAAGTCAGTAAAGGAGCCCAGCAATTACTAATATTTAAACATTTTTAAAATTTTGTTTTAGACTTAAATTTTTATTAAAAAGATTTTATTATATATTTTAAACAAATTATTAATCATATAAAGAACTCTTTGTATAACATGTTATGTGGTTTTGAAAATTCAAGAGGTTTCAAATTCAATTCTAATAATAAATTTTCATAAAATTAGATTATGCATTCATCTGTTATATAGAAATGCGTGTGCCTATATATATATATATATATATATATATATATATATATACACATACATACATACTAGCTGAATTACCTGCATCTTACTGTGTCACATATTTTTTTTGTAAGAAAGTGATGATTGATTTTAAATCATTGTTAAAATTTGTTGAGAAAAAATGATGCATTTCAATATTACTCAATGATTTTCCTGATGTAACCTCCATTTTCTGGCTTTCTCCTTCTATATTTTGGATAGGAGTCAGTCCCTTGTTCAAATTTAAATTTAATTTAAATCAAAAGGAAAAACAAATTCAGTGGAGGGTTGTATCAAAATGAAATATACTTGTCCAAGCACCCTGGGTAATGTAGTTTCAGAAGGTACATGGTTATGGGGGGGGTCTATCTCCAAAACCCTAGGAGGAGTTCAGTAACATACAATCAGACAGACAGGGGCTACAACTATATATATATATATATATATATATATATATATATATATATATATATATATATATATATATATATAGATATGTATGTGCTTTAAAGCATATGGACTCATTCAGATTTCCCCAAAACATATCGGTTTGGATTCATATCCAAAATGTAAAGCAATTTCTAAAGAATTAATGGTTTTTATTTTTAATTTGACATTTTTTATAAAATTCAAATATTAATTTTAATGGATGTCCATATTTGAGTAGTCTCTCCATTTATTTTAAACAGTATTTATTTTGTCTACCAACTTAAGAAATTTGTTATATTTATAGTGGAAGAATATTCAATATAAGAGTGAGACCATTTTGCATCAAGATCACATTGAAGTGTGAAACTGACAGTCACCATGCAGGCTTGATGTCTATGACCACACTCTCTCTTGTGAGTGTGTGTGTGCAAAGACTATGACCAACTTGAAAAGTACAATGCTTAAAGGATAGTTGAATAAGTGTTAAAAATTGACATCTACAGAATAATTTTTCCATTTTGCAGATATAATATAACTAATTTTATAGCTGACATTTTCTAATTCATAAGATCTATATACAACAAAACTTGCTTTGTTACCTCCCTTGATATTTGTCAAACAAGAAAATTCAGCACGATGCATTTTTCTTCTGGGTAAAATCGGTTAAGTCTGCTGATTGCTAATTAAATAGTTCAGTAATGCTGCATCAGGTCAATTGCATATAAGAACACGGCTGATAAAATAACCTGTTACTGGAGAAGTAGAAGAGTAAAACTTCACTAAACATATAATCATTGATACTTTCTCCAGTTTCCTTGTCTCAGTCAAAAACTATTTCCTGGAAGTATCCAAACTAATTGAAGGAGCAAAACTGCTTGTTAAGAAAGTTTGTTGATTGGCATGGTTCATGCAGTCACAACAATAGTTCTTTAATGAGGCATTTGTTATAAACTATGTTTGAACAGAGGTGTGGTCATGTATACTCTTTTGGCTAGCATCTTATACCCTCTAGTCAGTTGCCACCAATGTATATATATATCATGATATGAAAAACCTGTTAAAGTAAAGAGAAACATGTCATAATATCAGGAAAAAAAAGATTTTTTTACTTAGGGGAATATACTTGATGAAAAATTTAGATGAAAACAAAGTCTTTAAGATTTCATATCAAGTTCCAGACTGATGAGTAAGAGAATATATATACGTTCTTAGATAAGTACTAATTTTGCATCAAGATGAATATAACCTACTTTAGACAAGTAAAATTAAACAGCAATAAAAACTATAATACTATGATTAGTGTAGATTTTAAAAGTAATACCTAAAGTTAATGATTGATCATAATAGGTTAAACTTAGATGAAGCACCAAGAAAAAAAACTTAAACAATTTGGATTTTATGAGCAAGTTAGAACTACTAGATTGAGAAGCAAATCATGAACATGGATAAATGCAAATGTCCCAAAGAGGTTCTTTTTAATTGCCTTCACTCTTTGCCAACGATTTTAAAAAGTGATGATTAGAATTTATTGCAGGCACGTAATATTCATATTTGCCATGTAAAATTATATTTTTATGACAAAACTTTTTGTTAAGAATAAAACAAAGTGGAAAAACCCAAAATCGAAACAGAGGTTGTTTTGATAAAACCCAAGAAGCTAATAAAACACTAGACTCAATTAGATTGGATCCCATCTATTTTACTCAAAGAATCACATAGCCTTAGAAGTAGAGAGAAGACCACTTTTGCTAAAAATAATTTTTAATCTAGTTAATCAAAATTTTAACAAATAACTGATGATAATTTAATTTTACTTACTAAAAATAGAAACAAAACATACGGTCTTAAATTTTTAAGGACTAGAAATTTTTGCAACACTGTCACGTGTTGAAACCCTCACAATATTTACTATGTAGTATTGTTGATGTTACTGCTAACACTTTTTGTCGAGATTTACATACTCTGTTTCATTAAATTTCAGAAAACAATAGATGAAATATAAAAACCTAAAAGGTATGCAAAAAACAATATTGCATTTTTATTAAATAAGTATTTTTTTATCTTAATCATACAATTGTTTTTAAAATAATGGGAGTATTTTGTATGTTAAATAATAAAACGTAATTTTTTCCAAAAAAATTAATGAAAACACCACCAAACAACAAACTTGTATTGGAATTCAAAACAGAGTTACTCTCTATGATAAATAATATCTAATTTAATAACTACACCAACAATCTACAACATAAAATGTGAAGAGACATTCATAATGTGACACTATTTGGCTTGCTAAAAAAAAAGAAAGAAAAAAAAAAAAAGAAAGGCGAGAATTAAATTTAGGTGATAAGAAGCCATCAAAAAAATGACACTAAGTGATGTTATTTTTCTGACAAGGAAGAGTGATAAGATTTTTATGTCCATTGTCGAGAAAGGAAGATACTGGATTTAATCTGATTTATGTTACGGGGTGGGTGAAAATTCCAGGTTGGTCAAATAACCTCAGAGACAGAATTCTAAATAGATAAAAATTAACTGTGTCGCAGAATTACAAAAACAAAAGTGTCCACTGACCACCATGAAGGAAAGGTTAAGCCTTTGTCTATATGTAGAAATCATTGAGAGGAGCATCTGTTTATCATCAGGCTGGCTATGATAGCAAAATTATTGTATCGGGACGAAAAATTGGCTGTGTTTCGCCAGATGACCACCCACTTGATAATTGGCGAAAATCTCGTTGACGAATTCCACATGAAATTCGGCTATGATGGCGAAACTGTTTTATCGGATCAGTGGTTGGTGCCAGGAGTGCAGGTACGTCTGGGTGGCCACCCGCTTGGTGATGGCAAAAAGCTAATTGACGAATTCCAGGTAATTCGGTTAAAAGATAAAGAGTCTAGGGTGTGAGGTCTCCTTGAAGAGAAGAAGAAAAAGGAAAAGTAAAAAAAAAAAAAAAAAAAAAAAAGGATAAAAATTTTTTTTTTCTTTGAGCAAGATTTTTTTAGACCGAGGCTAGTCTGGCCACACCCACGCCGCTGAGCGCCCATTGGCTGAATGATAGAAGGAGTATTGGATGGAGGTAATCATGTGAAGAAGGAGGGGAGGCCTGTTGCGCCCCCCTGAAGGGATAGGTGTGAGATGCCACTGTGAGAGAGAGGGGAAACCCGTTGACACCCTCTGAGGGCATGGTGAGATACCAATATGAGAACAGAAGGAGGTGGGTAGACGAAAGACTTCCAAAAAGGGAAAATAATAAAATTTTCCTGACCGAAACCAAAGAAGTGGATTGTGGGTTGAGAATTATCAAGGAACCTCAAACCCTGACAAGCCCACCCCGGTTTTGGTCGGCGTCCATACAAGCAGAGTCGCAGCGAGTGAAAAGCAGTTGCAGTTGGAGTTGGCAATTGGTAGAGACAGTTACAGAGTTAATAGCCTCGCAGAAACCTGACTGAAAGATTCCACACAAATTCCAAACTCAACTTCTAGCCAAGAACAATTTATTTTTGAAGAACGACTTAGACTCACACCACCAAATAAGTTTTACGAATATCGCCTGAAGATACACCAAGAACCAGTTTCTTAAAGAACAAACAACTTAAGATGTTAAGACTTGCCTAACAAATACAAAGTGTCACGAATCCATATAGCGGGTTGGGAAGTAGACGCAGTCCTGTATTCAGCAACCATATATAAAATATTGTTATCCTTTTTTAACACATTTGAACTTTTCGAGTTATTATTTTCTTTTCTTTTACATATACTTGTGCGATATCACCCTTATTCGAACTCGACTTGCATTACAGCCTGGTGACTGATCGATTTCGTCTGCCTAAGATCAATTCACAATGTGGGTAGGTTAGACTGAAAATCAAAACAGTTACTTCGGTAACCAGACGTTGGAGGCGAGCTGGGAACGACAAAGCTGATACCGAATCTAACCAGATTCCCATCCGAATCACCAAAAGGTTATAACATCACATTTGGTGCCACGACCAATACCAAGCCAGTTGGTCGTCACAGGACAGGATAGCACGACGAACGCGGCGAGGCAGACATCACATTTGGTGCAGCGACACCGGGTGGGGGGACATCACAATAAGAAATCCAATAAAATAATTATCAAATTGGATAAGACTGATAATTACTATTACATCAATGCAGAATCATACCACAAAGCCATTACTACAGAAGTATGCAAATTCTTTAAAAAAAAATGGATCACAACTGGGAAAACACTATTAACCCTGATGCCAAAGCTATACTGACTGAAATCAATTTAGACGACAGAATCCCTAAACTTTACAAACAGCAGGCTTTTGTCAGAATCAAGTACCAGAAAGAAAATTTCTGAAATAACCCACAATTTCAACTGCTCAACCCATCCAAAAACATTGATAATATCAGCAAAACCATTATGGGAAGAGAGTGTATGTATACTAAAAAGACTCTAGGTATTAACCAGTGGTAAAATACAGCTGAAGCCATCGAATGGTTCAGTAATATAAGTAAGAAAGAAGAATGCATAAGTTTACAGTTCAACTGCTACCCATCCATCACAGAAGACCTATTGATGGCTACAATTAAGTTAGTAAAGTACAACTGCCTAATCTCCAATCAAGAAGTAAATATAAAGAAAGGTACAGAAACTGATTTTATACCACAACGGGACTCAATGGAATAAGAAAGATAACCAAGACTTTTGCATTTCCATGGGAGTACATGATTCTGTAGAAGCATGTAAACTTGTAGGGATACTGTTACTATGGAGACTCAGATTTATCTCTGATATAAAAAACAACTATATATACAGAGACAATGGGATAATCCTTCTTCATAAACTGTTGTAACCTAGAAAAGGTTACTGAACGATGAATAACCAAAATGAAGGTTGGAAATGAAATGGTAATCTTTATAACATCAACAAAATACAATACTCACCAGCGGCGTTAAGTAGGTAAACCACTGCTAGTAGTGAACTACTTAGACAGTATATTACCCCCACTTACAATAGTGTCCAATGTATTTATGAGGATTCGGACATGCCCATTAGTGTTCATAGGTATGGTATATAACAAGTCCAAGACAAGCAGACTGGATGAGAAAGGACCTAACCAAATTCTTTAAGGACCATAAACTAAACATTACTACCAATACCAACACTAAAGTGATCAATTTCCTCGATGTTACATTTGATCTGAGTAAGGGTATGTACAAACCATACACTAAGGATTTATATAACCATAGGTACATAGATAAAAGATCCAAGATAAAAATAAGCTAAACAATGTAACAATGTAGTTCAACCCACCATACCACAGTTATATGAAAACCCATGTAGGTAAAATTTTCCTGAATTTAATTCACAAGCACTTTGGTCGTTCACCAACACTGAAAAAAATTTTCAACAAAAAAAACATTAAAGTAAGCTATAGCTGTAGAAAAAACATAGATAATTACATATCCCAACATAACAATAATGTATTAAGCAAGCTCCCAAACAAATCACCAAAAAATTATCCTAGTAAAAGTCAATGCAACTGCTTTAAAAACGCAACCTACCCATTAAATGACCAGTGCATGACTGAAGGCATTATATACCGAGCTAGCATGAATGAAGACGATGTGAAATATTACATTGGATCCACTGAGAACAGCTGAAATCACATTTTTACCACCACAAAATGACACTGAGCAACATCAAATACAAAAACTGTACAACACTTTCAAAGTATGTTTGGCAATTAAAAAGCAACCATATGACCAAAACATTAACTGGGAGATAATCCCGAAAGCTAAGCCATACAACAGAAAAGGAGACAGATGTAACTTGTGTTTGGTGGAGAAGCTTATTAAAACACTTAAATAATCCTAACTTGCTGAACACAAGGTCTGAATTAATGTCTACATGCATCCACAAATCCAAGCACCTGCTCAAAAACATTGATGCCCATAAAAAGTGATTGCAAAATGGATTTTACAAATATTAATAAAATATACAACTTTTAATATTCTCAGAACCCATTATCTATAACTTTCCTTATATACCTATACACACATACAATGCAATATTACTGTACTTGATTAATTTATAACACGTGTGTGTGTATATATTTCACCATTATAAGTACATTAGGTATATTGTCCCAACCTATTATTTATTTTTGCACCTTTATATATTTCTAATCTGCATTATAGTTTACATTAATTGGCATAACTTGGATATTTATCCTCAAAAGCGAGAGTTACCCCACTTGATATATTGTTTACTTTCGAATTTAAATTCAACTAATTTTTTTATTTATTATTTTTTAATTTTTCAACTTTCGAACTTATGAATTTGAATGTTAGAAGTTATTAATAGTTAATTCTATATTTTAAATAGACAAGTTTGTACACACAATTTTGAATCATCATGACAACACAATAGATAATGGTCAGAATTTCCACACCTGAAGATTGCATTAACTCCATGAAACTGAGTAGTGTTATGGTACTATGTATATTCACTAATTATATATATATATATATATATATATATATATATATATATATATATATATAGGAGTGCGCATGTTATCAGATTTATTTAATACATCTCCCTTTTGGTTCTTAAATTTTCTGAAATTAATTTGATTTCCCCAAAAAAATTTAGAAAGTGTTATTGATTATCCTGGAAGTTCAGGAATTATCAGGTCACCTTGTCAGGAAATAATAAATAGAAAAGAAAATATATCTAGATATCTAGAAAGTATATACAACAAAGCAAGTTTATATACCATCAAAATATCAAAATAAATTATACATTCTTGGACATATTCATTTCTGCTGAGGTAATTCTCAGCTGTAATAACATGTCTATATACTACCAAATGCAGAGACTTGCAATTTGAAGAATGTATCAGAGGCTTGCACATTTACCAATTTTAGACTGTGGATGGAAAAAAAAAAATATAAATACAGCTTTCTAGTATTTGAAATCAAAGCAACACAACTTATGTAAAGAAGGGTTCCTCCTAAACAACTGAGTATTCAGGGATGTTTATTTGTTAATTTACTTGTATATATCTTTCAAAAATAAAAAAAAATAAAATAAGACAGCAATAGTCATCAGAAATATTAAGGGTGTGACTTGTATGAAACTGCTAAGATGCACATGTATTTTGATTCCAGACAACAACAACAACAACTTAAGATAATAATTGGGTGTGATCAGAGAGAGAGAGAGAGAGATATCGTTTGAAGTATACATTAAATTTGTTTTGCAGAATATAATCACCTACTATTCACTGTTTCAATTATACCAAAGGGTACAATTTTACAAGAATTATATTTCAATAGTAGTATAAGGACTACATCTACAATGGCCAAGATGCAGGCATGCAATCCGATTCATAACTACAGGTACCATGCTTCTGGGGATACTAATAAAGATGATCCATGATAGCAAATATTTAAGTATTTTCAAGATGACCATTAAACTGTAATCATTCTCACAGCCATTATTGGTTATTAAACAGGATTTATTGTATAAAATATACAATTTTGGTACAATGCCTGAAAGGGGGAATGGGTGAAGGCTGGTCATCACTTACTATCCTATACCTAGCTATTTGATATCATAACCAAAGAAGCAGCTGGGAACAGGCCGGAAACTACATTTACTCACATTAACTAGATACACAAAGCTTGTCTAGCCTAACCAGGGGAGAGATCCACAGGAAACTACCCTGATGCTATTTAGGTGGACCTAAAAAAGAAAATCAAGGCTACCCCCATTCACACGAACCAGCCTCACCTCAGTCACCCACCTTTCACTGAAATCTGTCAAAACAAACCATTTTCTATCAGTTCTAATCTTCATCTTGAACTGATGGTCAAAGAATTGGATTATATTCTGATGAGAAAGACAATCACCTCACAAGACTTCCTGCAACTGTGTCGTCCAAATCACCATTCAGGCCATGGCCAGCAACAATAGAAATACCATTCATTTCATCCCAGAATACAGTGGTGACACAATGTCACAGGTGTATGCATGATCAATGAGCACAGGTATTTCGGGAGCAATACAAGGTGTCAACTCGCCGACATGGTCCCATAAGGGACAGACCTGAGGACAATGGTAGAAGGCGTGTGAAGCCATTTCCTCTAAGCCAAGGTCACATCATTCACAGTCTGGCAAATCTGCCAAACCCCATATGAAGGCCTTGTCATTGGAAGAACCTATTCCAAACCAGTCACCAGGTAAATGAAAATTCAGGGTTGTTGGGTAATCCACCACTGGCGTCCAAGACCAGAAGGAGAGAAACTCCTCCTCCGACAAGCTGAATGCTCACATAGTGGATCCCTCATGGCCCCCTCCACTAGTTCTCAATAGAAGACTCCTAGTCCAAGAAAGGTCACTGGACCAAGGAATGTCCCTCAAGCCTGATCTACACTCACGAAAGAAATCTGATTGACCCTGGGGTTTACAACGACATTCAATCCACAAAATGGAAGGCCTAATAGTGAGGAAATGGAAGGCGTCCCCTACAATCCCTGCCAGAATTGAATCTCTTGTCAATGCTTGGTGTAGGAAAGGCAGCCTTCAGGTGAGTTTGTGACTCTCCAAGTGTAGTATTTCCACCCCTCTGACATGGACATTGGCACAAACTGCTCTGTCAATTTTATGCTTATATCCCTCCCACAAGATGGAGGATAGCAAGCATTCAATTGCCTTCTTATGTTGCTTACAAAAAGTAAGTACAGACAAGCAGTAAAGGATGAGAGGAAAGATGTAAGTGGCACATGCCTCAGCCCTGCCCTTCACAGACAACATCCTTTGGCACCAAATCCAAACTGATGTGCCAACCTTTGACTGTACTTCTGACCAATTTTTCTCCAGCTGGAGATCAGGTCCAAACCACACTCCGAGAAAGCAGACAAGACTGTCCATCCAACCAAAGGATCCCAGAAGATCAAACCCCTTCCAGGCATCTAACTGCAAGCTGAAAACTTATCGCGGTTAATCTTGGCTCCTGTCACCTTTTCATACTGTTCAACACCTTCAGTACTATCTCAATGTTGCTGCAGAGCAACACGAAAGTAGGTACATCATGAGCATATGTGGAAACCCTGGCTCGAGCCTCACCAGGGGCAGTGATTCCACGTAAGGCCATACTGCATGCCCTGTTCATTAGCCATTGAAGGAGAGGCTCCAATGCCAAAGCATAAAGTAGGAGTGACAGTGGACAACTCTAATAAACCACTTGAGACAGTGCAAAAGTGCCCGACAACCTCCTGTTCACCTGTACCACAGCACTGGGGGATCGATACAGGCAGAAGTCGAGTTCAAATCCGGTGCCCTGCAGAACAGCAGCAAGGTAGTGATGGTTAACCCTATCAAATGCCTTGGACTGATCCAAATTGATCAGCGCTGCCTGCTCATCATCTTTTACACCCTCTATGATCATGTGAATCAGATGCATGTTGCTCTTAACTGTTCGGTGCTTCACAGCACAAGTCTGCTCAGGTCCCACCAGAGTCTCAGTAACTGATTGCAAATGCTCCGTCAGGATCTTGACCAAAATCTTTAACTCTGATTTTAGCAGAGTTATGTGCCTATAGTCATCTAAATCCCACCCAACACCCTTGCCCTTTTTCAACAGCATGATCACACCCCTAGAAATCTAGTCAGAGACAGACCTAGCAGAACCAGTTATTGAACATGACAGTCAAAATCAAGGCAAAGATGTGCAACAGCCTCAAGTACAATTCATAGGGTAAACCATCCAGACAGGATGACTTGCTTCTGCCCAGTCTGGATGGTTTGCCCCATGAATGGTTATTGGTTATTAAACTTTACAGGGTTTTTTTCATAAAATCAATCCTGATTCCTGCAACAAAAGAAACAAAATCCAGCAGCAGTAAAGTAAACAATGTTAATTCAGCAGAAATACAGTAAATAAAAAGTTAATCCAATAGCAACAAAGTAAACAAAATGTGAATCCAGTGACAACAAAGTAAACAAAATGTGAATCCAGTGACAACAAAGTAAACAAAATGTGAATCCAGTGACAACAAAGTAAACAAAATGTGAATCCAGTGACAACAAAGTAAACAAAATGTGAATCCAGTGACAACAAAGTAAACAAAATGTGAATCCAGTGACAACAAAGTAAACAAAATGTGAATCCAGTGACAACAAAGTAAACAAAATGTGAATCCAGTGACAACAAAGTAAACAAAATGTGAATCCAGTGACAACAAAGTAAACAAAATGTGAATCCAGTGACAACAAAGTAAACAAAATGTGAATCCAGTGACAACAAAGTAAACAAAATGTGAATCCAGTGACAACAAAGTAAACAAAATGTGAATCCAGTGACAACAAAGTAAACAAAATGTGAATCCAGTGACAACAAAGTAAACAAAATGTGAATCCAGTGACAACAAAGTAAACAAAATGTGAATCCAGTGACAACAAAGTAAACAAAATGTGAATCCAGTGACAACAAAGTAAATAAAATATGAAACAAGTGACATTCCAATATAATTCTTTGATGACAGGAAAGCTTGTATCATCCACAGATCTTTGTATATAGAATTTTATAATTAATTTTATGCCATGGGTGTTTTTGTAAGTCCCCTGAGAGTATGCAGTATTGTGGTATATGGAGGATTGAATGATGATAGATAAATTCTTTTGGTGGATTGCACTGTAATTGTAATGATTGAATGGCTTGTGAATCTGATTAGTTAGGTATATGCTAGTAAATGATGACCAGCCTCAGCTCATTTCCCACCATTTTTGGCTTTGTGCCACAATTGTATTTTATATACAATAAATCTAGACACAAAAGTTTTAAATTCAGTGTTCACAGGATGCTATCCTCATATTTAGACTTTAATGATTCAATGGCTATTTATAAATAATACTTTAACAAAATATTCTTAAGTAGATTGGTCCACTTGTAAAGTGTAGGAAAAATTATAAAGAGGAATAACTTTTGACGATTAGCATCTATTAGATGTTCCTCAAGCCACAACATTTGTCAGAAATTGAAAAATATTGATTTTTTTTTATAACTTTAGTAAAGAGGTCCTGTTCATCATATTGATACAGTGTAAAATCTACCTCTGATTATTATTATTATTTTTATTTTTTTTTTTTTTTTTTTTTACAGAGTTATCTGAACTTACTTGTTCTGTATACAAAAACAATTTTTTTTCTTCTTCTGACTTTTTAAATAAAGGAACAAATTGATATATACATTTTAATTAAATATTTACATAAATTAAAACTATATATCCATTTATTCTTTATTTAAGATAAATGATTATTATCTACTAATGGTTTTGCATGTGTTTCTCCCACCTCCACCCCAAAAAGCTTTAAAAAAAAAAAAAAAAAAAAAAAAATTCTGGAAATTAAAAAAAAAAATTTTTTAATTATAAATGTTTATCAATGATGTAAGCAGTTTTAAACTTAACATTTGTAAATAATAACATCTAAGCACAATATCTCAGTCATGTTACAGACGAATTTACTATTTTTATCAATATTATTAAAAAAAAAAAAAAAAGAAAAAAAAAAAATCAATACTTTTTATTCTGACAAATTTTATGGCTTCAGGAAAATCTAATGTATGCAAATCTACAAAAATTATACCCCCATCCTAATTTCTCTTAGAGCAGTCTATTTACTTAATGCTAATTTTTGTATCTGTGTGATTGTTACTGTAATAGAGTAAAAATGGCACATCCAAGCACAATTTGTTGGCACAATGCAGTTAAAATGCCTGAAGAATAAAGCAATTTCCAACCCAATTAGGCTATTAGCTTTCAAATAATTCTTAAGTATAAATTAGTAAACAAAAAAAATCCAAGGGAAACTACTACAGGAAAATTAAATGCTAATTACAGAATCAGTTGAGAGTCTTCTTTTAAAAATAAAGCAGTAAAAACAGGGTAAACCTTTGACCTGTCTGCACTGTTAGTCAGTTGCATACCAGTGATAGTACTTTAATAACAAAACTCTGTAACAATTAGCATTCATTTTCAAATAAGTATAATTTCTATAAATAGAAAATGATCCGAAATCTAGTAGAGGCTGCCAAAGTAACATCAGACTTATGAAAATAGACAAAAATATATTCAGACATATACATCACTGTATACACACTCAACAGAAATTGTATTGCTAAATAAGAATTTTACAAAATAATTCCTTGTAGATATTTGTAAATATACGGATTTCTGTTTGATTCACCCACCTCCTGGTGTTCAAAGAAACATGTATTTTTTACACATTATTAAGAAAACACATTTAACAAGAAAACACATTTAACAAGAAAACACATTTAACAAGAAAACACATTTAACAAGAAAACACATTTAACAAGAAAACACATTTAACAAGAAAACACATTTAACAAGAAAACACATTTAACAAGAAAACACATTTAACAAGAAAACACATTTAACAAGAAAACACATTTAACAAGAAAACACATTTAACAAGAAAACACATTTAACAAGAAAACACATTTAACAAGAAAACATTTGCTGCACCTCTTTCTACTCTCATTTACAGATGTTAAAAATCACAGAATAATTCTAATGTTTCTGAATTTATGGTTGAGATGATTCAACATTGTAGAACTTAATAGACATTGTCAAAGTAGATGAGAAATATTTCCCCAAGGATTGACAGAGAAGGTACAAGACAACTCAGAAATCTATGCCCTCATTGACACCTGAGCATACACAATATAACTAAATAAATACAAATTATTTAAGGGTAGAAATTCTTTCACCCTTTTCCTTCATTATTGTTTCTCGATAAGATTTATGTTTCGTTTTTTTTAACTTCTATTTCTTTCTCTAGACTAGACATGCTTGTTCAAATAGTAATATTTCAATAGTTTTCCCCCCGATTAAAAAAAGAGACTGCTATTTATTTTAAGAAAATAGAAAGGAAAAGTCAATAATTTTCTAATTCATTCAAAGACTTCTTTTTTCTTTTTTAATCAATTCATCCCATGAAAAAAATCAAATTAATAAACATTAATTTATAGCATTTTTATTGTACCTTCTTATATGTACCTTTATTTTAATTAAAAAGTACATAAATTAGAAATTAATTGTGAATGGGATTAAAATTTGAGGTACAAATTGCATCATTTCATGTAAAACCATGGAGACGACAACAGAAATCATGGCAATTCCTAGGTAATATAGAGAAAGGAAACTGTAGAGAGCCATGATTGCCTGCCTCTTGAAGTAGCATCTCATGAAATAAGTAAGTAATCTTATAGTCAAAAATCCAAATTATTTTACTTTAAATGGATAACTGTTTTTCCTCTTCTCCCATTTAGTGTTCGTCCTTTAATTGAAATCTAATTTTTTCACAACCTAAAGTTAACAGGTTTGTAATTACCAAAGACTGAGATCTAAAACAATTATACATTAACTACCAAATGGCCAACACAATTCAAATGAGTTTATCTATCAAACATCAGTATAAGTATTCATCTTCTCAGAACTTTCTCTGATGTTCAAAATTCCAATTTGATTCAGAGACAGATGGATAATGCTTTTGAAGAAGGAAAAATATTTAAAAAAAAGGAAAAAGATAAAGCATGAAGTGGGGAGAAAAAAGTAGATTCTACTATTCTCAGACTACAAAAGAATTATCATGGGTATAGATTTCAATTTTATTTTTTACTATACTGTAACGAGACTCAAATCTCAATAACCATAAACATATACTATAAAATATTATGATACCATAAACAATGATAAGTTATTCTGAATGAAATCAGCCATATTTTGTCTATTTTTTTTTTTTTTTTTTTTTTTTAATGTTCTCTAAACAGTTCCAATTGATATTCTAATTTTGTTTGGAAAAAGGTTTTGGGTTTTTTTAATCATTTCACCTCGAGCAAGGCAATAAAGCCACTAAGATGCAAGGGGTTACAGAGTGTTAGAGAATATTAGAGAAAGAGAAAAACAACACTATTAAGGAGAGAGAACATTGAAAGAACAAAAATTAATACAGAAGATAACGATTGACATTGCATTTAAATTTTTGAAGATCAAAGTTTACTGGGAAGCAAGAAGCCAGAAGAGAGTTTCACAAGCAAAAGTGTGATAGAAGAAACTGTTAACATAACATTTAGGGTTACATCTAGTAATTTCAACTGTAAGTCACCAATTTAGTACTGTGCTTAAATTCATAAAATCTAGGTACCATAGAAGAAAGTTCATCAGAACAATTACCATAAAAATATTTATAGAAAATGCATAGGGAAGCTATATTACAGTGGTGGAAAAGTGATCAAAGTTGAGATGCCAGCTCAGAACCAATAACATTGCAGATTCTTTGGATTAAATCAAGAATCTCTAAATATATAGCAGGAGCACCAAACTGGATGTGGCAGCAATATTCAAAGCAATGACAAATGGTAGACTTATAAATATATAAGATAGATTCTGGCAAAAAAATTGTCTAGCATGACACAGGGAACCAACTTTGCTACCAAGCAATTTATTCAATACAATCTTTCCACTTCATGTCAGTGAAAAATGTTAGTCCAAGAAAGTGCAATGAATCACTCTCCTAGAGATGAGCATAAAAATCAAATGTCAAATGCTTTAGAGATCTCCAAGGCTGCACCATTCTTATCTAAAGCATGTTAAACTTTCAGCAACAACTATCGACACATCAGTAGTAGGCCTAGAGAAACAAAAGCAATGTGGTTTATCCAAAAGAAAACCCAGCAAGGTGTGGTCTTTTACCAATTCAGGGTTGATTAAAGCTTCTAAAAATTTTATCTATATCTGCTTTGTGTACAAATATTAAAATATATTTATGCAATCAAAAACAAATGTTGCAAACTAAATAACAGATTAGGGAGAAAAGAATCATAAAAATAAGAAATATGGGACTTGAAGTAACAGACTTAATGGTAATATTAGCAGTTTCCTTATAAAGAAACATTTGACATTCATTGACCGAGCAGCCAGTGCGATTCAAGTTATGCCTTTCCTCTCACTCTGGATATTGGATGGGATCAAAGTGTAATATGTGTTCTCCTCAGCTCTAATGGTAATATTACATGTTTCCTTATAAGGAAAACACTTCACTAACAAAGCAACCAGTTCAGTCGAGATTGATAAAATCTTTCTCTTAAAACAAATTTTCAGGAAAATATGTTTTTCAAGTTCACTGTTTGCATTTTTTTTCAGTACTGATGGGTGTTTCCTTCCTAATCTTTTGTTTTTAGTAGTGGGAAACATCAACATCTTGATTATGTCATTATTTTCTCAACTTATATGTGATATCCATTTTTAGTTGTTGATATTGTTCAAAGTCCTTAAGTTATGTAGTTTCTATTATTTGGTACAGTTCTTTGCTAGTGATTCTGTAATGCCAGTCCACAATGTTCAAAAGAAAAATGGTCCTCACTAAGAGATACTGTGGGGAAAATTGTGAAAATGGCCTACCTCGGAAACGCCCGTGAATCTGTGCGCCGTGCAAACTCCAATTGCTCAACGGTAAAAAGAACCAAAATATCTCAGCTGGGATACTGTATTTACACAACTCAACCAAGAACTCTGGATGAGTTAAAACAGAGAATTCAAGATGAAATTCACAGTATCCCAGCTGAGATTTTGCAGCAGTCAATGAGGAATCTCAACAGCAGATTTCAAGAATGCATTCATACAGGAGAACGCCATCTACAGGACGTAATTTTTAAAAAATGAAAATTCCATCATTGTTTCTTAAATGGCATGTTTTAAGGTTTTAATTACTATGAATAAAATATTTTTCTTCCATCACTCTTTGTTTTATTGGATTGCTAAAAAGTTCCCGTTTTTTGGGGTCACCCTATATTATGAATATTCATGAAAGCCATCAACCAAACAAACTACCACCTTTAAGTTAACATCACAAAGAAATGTATACATTAAGCAAAGAATTACATGAAAACTGATTTCTCAACAGTATTTTTTAGTGAAGAATGTAGAATTGCATTAGATAGGCCTAATGTCTATGGTAGAGGTGAGGTTCTACATGAAAATAGTCAAACAATACTATTTAGAATACAAACGGGTTAATGAGAGAGGAGTAACGTTTTGGGTTTAATATGGCAAGTAATAAAATTATAGACCCCCTTCAAAGTTGATGATGGTATTAAGATATGTGCAGAAAATTATTTTCAGTTCTTGAATAGGACATGTTTTAAGTGGTACAGTTCGCAACCTAGAACTTTAGGCTTACGCTTATACATTCTACAAAGTTATCTACTGCCCAGATTGCTAAAAAGATTTTAAAGATACTGTTGATTCCAATCAAGTAAGGAATGGCTGCTATAAATGTAGAATTGTAAAGCCACTAGGATACAGAGGGTGTTACAGAAAGAGAAAGAGAAGACTTTAGTGAGGAGAAGTGAGGAGATAGAACAATAAAGGAACAGAGATCAGGAAGACAGAATATGGCAATTGATGTTGCATTTAAATTTTTGATTGTAAGTGGCATGGAAGCAAGAAATCAGAAAGTAGTTCCACAGGTGAGAAGTGTGAGAAATGAAACAGAATAGATGAGATGGTTGCATCTAGCAACAGCAAAATAGTGAGACCTAGTTGCCAATCTAGTAGTACACTTAAATTCATGCAGTCAGGACACCAGGGAACAAAGCTCGTCAGAGCAGTTGCCATGAAAAAATTTGTAGAAAAGACAACAAGAAGCGATGTTACGTCAGTGAGAAAGTGACTGAAGTCAAGATGCCAGACTCGTCTTTGAATTTTGTCAAGAATCTTTAGATATATAGTAGGAGCACTTCAACATGGTGTAATGGTTAGCAAGCTTATCTCTGATCAATTACAACTGAGTAGCAAGTTCAATCCTCAATGGGTGCTCCATATTTTTGGCCTTGTTCTACATCTAAGTTATGCTCAGAAAATCCCTATAGTAGGAGCACCAGACTATGAATGGCAGCAGTATTCAATACACAAATGAATGGTAGATATATAAATGTGTAAGATGGATTGTGACAAAAAGAATTGTCTGGTACAACACAGTGAACCAACTTTCCTAGCAGTAGACCCAGCAATTGATTCAATAGAGTCACTCCACTTTGTGTCAGTGGAAAGTGTAAAACAATGTTGAAAATAGTTTAGAAATTGTCTGATGTTCTTTTCCTTAAGTTGATGTGGAACTCATTTTCCTATCTTTTAATATTTTTTCTAAGGCTTTTAAATGTTGTACTCGAAACAATTCATCTCCAACTTTTTCAAATTCATGCTTGTACTGTATCATGATTTAAATGATTCTCTAATTCAGTCTACAAGTTCTGAAGTCTTATAGAGAATTTTGTCCTTGAGTTCATTCTCTTTTTTCAAACATTACAAAACTTTCCCAGACATTCTTGCACGTACTTCTTTATTGTGATATGCTTCAGTAATCCATTGCCTCTCACTTTTGCATTTCCCGCATATTAAACATGAAAGGAAAGTGTCTAATATTCATTTTTTTACCATAATAAAATAATTTTCTCCAAAGAATGTACATAAGCAATAAAGAGCTGAATAAAATTCAAAAGAAATTTCAAAATTTCCATAATATGGTATGAAAGATAATGTTGGAAGTTTGTGATGTCCCAAAAATTTGGGCTTTAATTTGATTATTTACGTACAATGATTGAAGCAAAATTGTGCAAATCCATAATACTTTTCACAATAGAATTTAGATAAAGTTCTGGCAATTATTAATTTTTGCCTGTAACCTCTCATCTTATTTCTTCAACTTTTTACCACAATTCTTCCAAATCCTTCTATCTTGATGAGTAAGCAGCACAAATCCTGGAATAAATCTGCTTTAGCTTAATTGCTTGCAACCCCAAAACACAATTTATTAGTCAAAAGAAATGTTTTCCATATCAATTGTCAAAAGATTTGTAATGCTTTTTTTTTTTTTTTTTTGTTAAAAGAAAAAAAAAAAAAATCTATTAGGTGGATTTTGTAGATATTTAGCAGTAATTAATCAAGTTAAGAGGTTTGGCTGAAAACTTCATATGCTGATGATGAAGGAATAATGCTAGAGCTGTGAAATTTTACATATTCTAGCTCTTATTAATAACTGCATTATTTCATTCCGAGTAAAATGATATCTGACTGTTCAAAGAAGACTTAAGTAACTTCTCTTGAAACTGGACAAAAATTTGACATTGTTGTATTATCAAATACCTACAGAAAAACAATTTAGCCTCAATGAGCATTCATGCTGACATTAGGAAATGATGCTCCAGCTTTATCAACAGTGCAAAAGTAGGCAGCTGAATTTATGAGAAGAAGGGAGAGTCTTGAAGATGACCCAAGGTTTGAATGCTCTGCAACCATCACAATGAAAGAAAGTATTGATTGTGTTCACCCCACATGATGACAGGCAATTGACTATAAATCAAATAGCAAATGCTATTAGTATGTCCTGTGAGAGAATGGAGCTTATTCTGCACAATGAACTTGGTATGACAAAGGTTTCTGCTCAGTGGATGCTATGTCTTCTGACACCTGATCAAAAGGGCATCAGGCTGATCACATCACAGGAAAAATCTGACATTGAGGAAGATGCAGCTGGTTTCCTTGAAGGTTTCCTAACCCAGAATGAGTGTTGGGTTCATTATTTTGAGCCAGAGACAATCCGAGCAATGGAAATGCCCCTCCTCATTTCTCCAAAGAAAGCCAATGGCATTTTATCTGCTGGGAAGGTAATGGCTTCAGTTTTTGGGAGGATGCAAAAGGCATTGTGTTTACTAACCATCTTCAAAAGGGCCACACCATCAATAAAGAGTACGATGCCAACTTGCTGAGGCAGTTATAAAAAGCTATAAAGACCAGATACACAGGAAAACTGATGACAGAGGTTTTGTTTCATCAAGTCAATGCTCCAGCACATAAACCCTTGGTTTCAATGACTGCTGTGCATGATTATAGCTTTGAACTGGTTGATCATCCTCCCTATTTTCCTAATTTGGCTCCATCTGACTATCATCTGTTCACCAACATGAAAAAACACTTAACTGAGAACCAGTATTGCAGTGATGATGACATATTTGCTGTTGATGACGTTTTCACCAATGGGATGGAAGCTTCTTCATCAATGAGATCCAAACACAGTAATACCAATCAAAGAAATGTATGGATCACACGGGGGACCATGTTGAAAAATAAACCTCGTTTGGTCACATTCCATGAGAGTATCTTTGGTTAGCCTATGAAATTTTCAACCAATCCTCGTAGCAATACAATTTTCTTTTTTTTTAACTTTATAATAAAAAGGATACATACCTTCAGGAACTTTCCTTCGAAAGAAACTAGTGGAGCCTTCATAACGAAGAACCATCTTTTGCCGATCTACATTATAAGTTCGTTTGTAATGACAACCATTTTTAATTTTTATTAGCTCAAATCCTCTCTCTAATGCTTTTAGGTCATTCTCAACTGTAAAAGGAAAATGAAAATCAAATATATTACAATGCTGTATACATTTTAAAATAAGTAAGTGATACATTATTCTTCAAATTCAAGAAATTTAATATGTAAATATATTAGATATAATAATAGTAATAATAAATAAAAATTAGATATAATAATAGTAATAATAAATAAAATGTCAAAATCTATAAAAAAGATCCCGAAATATACCATTTAATATTGTTTTTTTACAGAAATTATTTCTTGCCCATAAAATCAAAATTTCAAGAAGCAAACTTTTTGTAAAGAATAATACGAATTTGCATTTTTAGTTCCATATCACTAGGACACAAATGATCATCATCCTCCACAGATTCTGTTTCTTTATTATCTGTGACTACTTGGGAAAGATAGTGGAGTAGTTTTCTCTTGCTTTTTCCCACAGTTTGAAGTTCAAAGTAATCCAAGTAGACTGGCTGTCAACCAAGAGAAAAAAAAAACAGTTTAACCTGTTATTTAGCCGATAGATGGGGAGTAAAGTAGAACAGATACAATCATACCTTTCCAAAACGTATTTGTGTGAAAGTGAATGCAATAGACTAAGCAGGAATTTAAACTCGGTTCACGGATTCAGCTTTCCACATCAATAACTGTGATGCTACTCTACATCAGTGAAGATAATACTCTTTATTATTAGGTTGGTGCAAAAATAATGACGTAATAATGTCGTTTTTGACGTATTTTTTAACATCAAAAAACAACATTATTATGTCATTATTTTTGCACCAACCTAATATAATCATTTCAGACAGAAAATATTTACAACAGTTAGTTAAAATGTAAAGACACGATTTAGTAATTTCAGGGTTTATAATTTAGGAAAAAGACTTTTTTCACTGACATGTACTCATATAGACCAAGAATAAAACAATGGGAATTTCCCCAAAACTAAGTAGTATTGAAAGAAAGCAGTTGCTCATCACAAGAGTGTGCAGAAAACAAAAAGAAGACAAGGTATTCATTTCAAGAAGGGGAACATTATTGTTGTGTAGAAAGACAACAGACGTTCTCTACACTAATTGTTGAACAGAGAATTGTCCATCAACTATGAGTAGAACATCTTCTCATGGGAATGGTCATCGCAAAGTGGGTCACAAGGTATAGCATTTGAGTTGTACACACTGTAATCATAAATGATTATGAAACTCAAGAAATTTAACAAAGGATCAATATTTAATTATCCAAGCTCATATAGTCAAAATTATTCATTTTATCTAATTTTCACTTAAAGCAGTATTAACAACCATTAACACAAGATGCAAACACAAAATTTACTGAAGGGTCCTTTATAGAAAATCTCAAAATTTGCACAAGAAACCGAGTTATAGACTTTATAATTTCCATCAAATGACCATGTTAAAATTGGGCAAGAGTCTCAAGAAACATTTTTAGAATCAATGTATATTTCTCAAAGAGTTATTAATTTTCAAACCCATTCTCCTAGGATGTTTTATTTGTGCAAATACATGAGCAATTTTAGGACTAAGTGAAATGATTTCTTCAAAATGACTTGCACCTTACAAGCAATCTTATCACAAAGCCCATTTTCACATCCTCATACTTTTCACAAACAATACAAGAAAATACAAATACAAGAAATAAAATAATGGAGGATTGGTAGGAGAATGGTGGAATTGTAGCTGAATAAAAATTTAAATAAATTATAATTATTTTCCTTTTTTCATTTCTGCCCTAAAAAGATGAAGTGGGGCTGTTTTCCAACTTTTCACAAAAGTAACCATAGACACAGTGTACCACTTCAAACTGTTATTATTGAAATGAGTTTGATACTCTCTGGGTGCCATATATTTGTACCCTTGTGTCAGACTAAGCTTAGTAAATAACTTACAATTATCTTTCTGAATTTGTCATTCACACAAGTCACTTATGAACATGCATTCATTAATTTGAAAATTGTAAAAACTCAACTACTCCACATTACAACATTGGCTACTTGAAACTCTTGTTATTGGCTATCAAGAATATGTTACTTTCTGAAATGTCTGTTGATAATATTCCTTTTCTTGTGAAAAACAGTTTTCTCAATTGCTTTCCATCAAAGTGAGTTGTCCTTTGTAAATTAATGGTTGTTATATATATATATATATATATATATATATATATATATATATATATATATAAGAAATATAGTTTTAAGATGTGATATATTTATGGGATAAAGTGCTCAATATCAGAGATAGAGTGTATGTAAATATAAAAGTGAACATTGAAGTCAACAGCCTGATGATTGCGTCCAGCATGAAACAGTCTGTCACCTCTGAGTGTTGACTTCAATGTTCACTTATATATATATATATATATATATATATATATACACACAAATATTAAAACCAATATTACCAATAAATTATTAACTATATATCTATTATCAATACACATATTAAAACTAAGCACATTTCATTTATGTTTCAAAAACAATTATAAATTGTTTCACTAATTACTCAGATTTTTATGATTGAGATTTTCATTTTTATTATAAGATAAAAAATTTTCTAGCATTTGTATTTTACATACATTATAAATAAACACAATATTGAATATATTTGATATTTTATTTACTTAAAACTTTAGCTTTTATTTCTGCTGTTAACTAGGTTCTAAGATTAAGTGAGACTGTTTTACAACTTTTCCTGGCAGTAATTTTAAATTCACTTTGCCACTGGAGTCAGTATTCTGGAGCTTAGGTCAGTCATAAAAGAAACAAGTTTCAAAGAAATTTTTGCTGATGTAGATTTACAGGTGTCCCCTACTTTACATAATAATTCAGTAATGTCTATTTTTCTCCAGGTAAAGAGTGGTTTTCAATTTGCTATTCAGATATACATAGTTGACTACTAAATATACTGTAAGCAATTACCACCCACTCTTATGAACTTATATGTCAAATTGAAAATTTTTGTGATTTACAAAACATTGGGGAGACAAGCACAAGGCCAATTTGGAGAAAAAATGCAGAGTAAGAAGATTGTATAGCTGCAGTTTTCTAAGTGGAAGCTGCCTTGGGCAGGGGGAATGAAATCATGGCTTTCACTTGAACTTGACCATTAGTGCAGGGTACAGAACAACTAAGCAGGCTTAGGTATTCTAAGTTATTTTCTTTAAGCAAAAGGACCAAGAGAAACTTTTGCCATTCAACATTCATAATTACAGAGTAATTCTTTAGAACACATTTTTACTTACCTTGAAAAATAGATAAATTCTTAAATGAAACTTGAATGCTTATATTTTCTATCACTATGCAATGTTATAATTATAACAATACACGAGTGTTTCTTCGTTTGACTACATAACTGTGCAATAAGGCAAGCAAATATTCATTCAAAATCTTTCATGGAAAGTGTAGTAGTAATAAGAGCATAAGAGAGAAAATGTGAAAATGAACATTACATAGAAGTGCTTAATTTGCCAATTTGGTCCGTATAATTCATTACAGCTAAAGAATAAAATCTTTACATCTATATAATAAATGCAAATGTCAGTGTGTCACTGTGTTAGATTTTTTTCAACTTTACTCTTAAAAGGCTGTAAGCCAACATAATACTATTTTGGAATCAGGCCGACTCCGTGAGCAAATTAAAAACATCCCAAGCCAGATCTGAACCCACAATCCTGAAATTTAAGACTCCCAAGTTTTCATTACTGTGATTGTTTTCAGTGATTTTTTTTTATGTGATTTTTTTTTTTTTTTTTTTGTACGATAACAATTTTTATAACTTGGAAATAAATTTGGGAATAATTGAAATTAATTATGAAATCCAACGAAAGTAACCCACGAAATAAAAATAGTTGTTTGTACAGAAAGTAAGGACCTAAGTACATCATATTTGTCTTTAAATTAAGTGGTAGCAGAAGAATTATCGATGAACTTTTAAAAGGTAGGCTAAAATATTAATTCAATACTTAAATGTAGCAATCAATTTTGAGTTCTTCTGTAGTTTATTGTTGCTGATTGTATCTACTCCTCCCTACATATTGTGATGAAAGCCCAATCGAGAGCTCTCCACAGGAGCTAGCTTAGAACTGCCCAATAGGGTGGCTTTTAAGCTAGTATAAAATATCTGACAGAAAGCATATTGTAACCTTATTCAAAGATGAATTATTTGTTTTAAATTTGTGCATATGTATATACATATTCACATGTGTATAACTGTCACTTTTTGATGATTTTACAATATCAAAAAAAAAAAAAAAAAAAAAAAAAAAGAGTCATAACTCAACTGATAATAATTCAATCAAAATGTTTATACAGGCCACCAACACAAGTCCCAAAACCCACAAGTGTTACAGTGAGAGGGGGCACATGTACTGCTGCCATAGCAGTAGTAGGTGTGACTCAAGCAAGATAGCATGATAGAGATCATCCCTCTTTATTCCAATTTTGAAATCAGAACTTTCCTTCTCCCGGATAGATTGTCCTATCAAGGCAGGAGAGTCCAGTCTGGCCAGTATTTTTACAAGATATTGAATTCAGAATTTTTCTTTTCTTAGATCGATTGCCACCCAAAGTAGGAGAGCTCAGTCAGTTCTAATATGTAACTCACAGGAAGTAAATGGATTCATGCCTTTTCCAAATGCAAAGTGAACTACAACAGATTAGGTCAAAATTTGAATTTAGCATTCCCATACAATTCTGCTGACATTAGTTACACTCACATCCATTCATATAGAATATCTAACAAGTAAAATTATAAAAGCTAAAATCCAACATACTGAGATTATGGCAGCTAAAATTGTCAAAAGACATTCTACTTTCCAGAAAATTGTTTTATGCCTTGAGAGCTGGACTGTTTGAGAAACGATGGAAAAAGAAATTACAGTTCAGTTAAATTTAATTAAACTGTGGGATAATAAATTGTTGACCATATTTACATTACCTTACTTATATACAATTCTTTTTTAAGCCATTTACCCCAAGCAAGGCACTAACATCACTAAGATACAAGAGGGCTACTGGGATTGAAAAAGAATGAAAAGACTTTAGAATGAACTGGAAACAAGTATAAACCTCTACTCCTGTTGAGGAGGAGTGTGAATCAGATGGTGTGTGTGTGGGTGTGTGTGCAACTAACAGAAAACCTGCTAGATGACCAAAAGAAAACTCAATAAAAAGGAAAAAGAAAATACTAACAATGTTAAAGCAAAAAAGCAGCAAGAAAAACCCTATCCAAGAAAATGGTAAAATGAAACCAACTAATGAAAAAAAAAAAAAAAGAAAGAAAGACAGACAACTACCTAAAACAGTAACCAACAGTGCTCTATGCCTAGCTGATAAAGACAGTGCAAAAATGCTTTGCAGCATCATACCTCAGAAGAAGACAAAGTTCAGACCACTAATCAAGTTTCATGCACTCACAATTGTCAGGTGACCAGAACAAAAGCATGAAACTTAAGTAGCATTCCAAACTGTGTGTGTGGAAATTGAAGTCAACACCCAGAGGCGACAGTCTGTTTTATACCATATGTGTTGTATTTTTGCTTGACTATATATCCAGGTTAGGGATGGATTGCCATACTCTATTGAATTGTTCTGTAGTTATTTTGGTGGGTGATAACAGTTATGCTTCATTAGAACTATACAAAAGACTGCCTATAATGCATCACTGACGAGCATTTGTAAATAGTCAAGCAAAAACACTATGCATATGACCTGATGATTGCGTACAAGCAGGAAATAGACTGTCACCTCTGGGTATTAACTTCAATGTCCATTTTTATATTTACAGATACTCTAACCCTGATATCAAGCACTTAAACCCATAGAGAGAGAGAGAGAGAGATAAGCATTACTAATAATTTCATTTTTAAGGATGTGACAAAACATGATAAACAGAATCTTAGAAAGGCAAAATTTTATCCGACTTGATATTTTCAAAAATTTCATTTCTTTACCAGTTTTTTATATAATTATATATTATTGGTTCTGATCTGGCAGCCCAGCTTCAGTCACTTTTTCACTGCTGTAAAGTTGCTTCTCTGTGTCTTCTCTATAAATAAGTTCATGGTAATTGTTCTGGTTACTCTTCACGATGGTAACTAGACTTTTTAAATTTAAGTGCAATACTAGACTGACATCAACCTCTCATCAATTTACAGCTGAGCTGGCTAGATGTAACGATAAATTCTATGCTAACAGTTTCTTTTCTTACACTTTTCACTTGTGGAACTCCTTTTTGGCTCCATGCTTTCCAGCCAACTTTAATCTGCAAATATATCTACTGCCCACCCGATTACTCATTCCTCTTCATGTTCATTATTGAAGTTTCTGTTCCTAATTTTTCCTCACTCTGTAACCCCTTGTGTCTTAGTGGCTTTAATACCTTGCATGGGGTGATACTGATAAAATAAAATATAGTCAGCAAGACCAAAACTTTTTTTTTTTTTTTAAAATCACTGAATATATTAAAGATAGATTCAATGATGGATGGACAGTAATATTTAGAAAATTAGTTTGTACATTTAAAAAAAAATTAAATGCAAAGATAAAAGCATATTTATTCTGATTTTTAATAGAATGGTATTAAGAACAAATTAACCAAAGCCAAAAGCTACACTGTTTTGTTTCAATATACAGACGTTATCTTTGGCATTCAGTATGTAACTTAATGAAAAGTTCAGTAATCTGATCTCAAAAGAATTTAATCCAGTTTATAAATCTTTAGTAAATATCAATTCAGTATAAGTGGATTTTGAAGTGCTTTGTACAAGGAGATATAAATGAAAACAAAATACAATAAAATGTATTATATGCAGACAAGAGGAAAAAATAAATGCACAAAATGTGTCAAAATACAAATGGCAGAAAATAATTTGAATAAAACTAAGAAGATTAACACAGACAAAAGTGAAAACAATTACTTTTAATGCTGCAATCTACTTGTCATGACTTCTTCAATTAAATCACTTTCTATACTGTAGAATAAGAAGAAAATATTAAAAAGCAACAAAATTGGTATCTGTCTATATTTCTGAGATGAGGTATTGTAATTATTTATATGTGCCTCTTCCACATATTTCAGTTTCAGTTATTTTCCTTTTAACTCAACTCACCAAGTTGTTTGTTCACCTCTGCTGTAGCCAGGTACTGAACACAACTCTTTGGGTCAAGTCACTTGGTTACCAACACTTTTGTCCACTGGCCCATGTGTCCTTGAGGAAAATATTCAAAAGATGGATGGATGGATTGTTGATTTATTTTACCAGCATATCAACCTCTGTGGGTTATTTAATGCTAAAACTAGATTTTTATTCAGGAATATTTCAGGCTATTTTAAGTGGTTATGAGGTTTTAAAATTGTTTTCAAAATATCACAAATTATATAGTTCAGGAGTATTTTAAAACATAAGTTGTATGGTTCAACATGCTTGATCTATCTTCCATAGAAGTTGGAAGTATTTTGATTTTCTTTAGAAGTGAATATGACAACAAAGATGAGAATAATAGTCCAAAAAATGTAAATACTCTAAATAATAACAATTGGTAGTTTAAAAAAATTAAATGTACTGAATAAAAGCAAAACGGTTCATTCAGATTAGGTTACAATTGGTATTACCAACCATTTCCTAAACACTGTTGATATTTATCCTCCGGTCTCAACAGACTTATATAAAATAGATGTTTCATTCAATTTATTGTGAATTATTTAAAACCTTGAAAAGCAAACAACTTATTCTGAATGATTTAAGACTTTATAACATGATCCAAAGAGACTAAGACAGAACATCAGTATTAGATGACCAGCAAAAGGTTGATTTTATAATAGTAATGCTTTCAAGTATTTGAATGAGAAAAATAGTATTGAACCTATGTCTGTCATGGTGACAGGCTTACAAATATGAAATACTGTCAGTTGATTAAAAATAAATACAATCTTGGGTGCTGTACAAATCTAGTTTTGTACTGATGTTGTACATATAATAAATAGATTAAAAACATTTTTAACTTCTTCAGTACATTTCAGTAAACCTACAACATTTTTAGAAATAATTGTGATAACATGCTACAGAGGAAAATGATTTATAAGTAAAAAAAACAATTTACATTATTCAGACTACTGTCTTCATCTTTGTCGCCATATTTATTACATTTTGGCCGTTGTACACTCTGGCCTTCTTCAGGTGGTTGGAATGCCGAACTTAACCCTGATAACTGACATCCATTAAACATGGCACGTGGAACTAGAACAGTCTACCCCAGTGAGTGAAATAAAGGGTCAAGTTCGACATTTCAACCACTTGAAGAAGGCCAAAGCATGCAACAGCCAAAATGTTGTAATAAATATGGCAACAAAGATGAGAACAATAGTCCAAATAATGTACATAATACCACATCTCAGAAATATAGACAGATAAAAAAAAACAACTTTTTTCTTTTCATTTAGATTCCTCAATTCCCCCCATGTCTTGAAAGGATCAAACTAAAAACTTAGTACATTTACTGATTTTACAGGAATGGACAAATAAATTCTAACTTGAAAAGGTATTTAACAGAATAATAATAGAATTACCAATACAAAAATCTTAACATTTTAGTATTATCACTTTAAATAATTTTAATAATTTTCAATTAGTAATTTTTTCTTTCTGTATCATGGATACTTATTGTTTTTTTTTTATTCAGTAATAATAGAAGTTTACAAATATCAAGGTTATACCATATAAACAAGAAAGCATTTTACTTAATCAGCATCATTAAAAAAAATTAACCAAGAATATGTATTAAAAAAAAACAAACAAAAATGAATAAAAGTTTAAAATCCAATTATTATTTACCTATTCATTAGTTAAGCTGACTTGTAAGAAAATATTTTTAAATGCTTATCATAAAATATGCCAACTATTGTGTACTTGTTTTTGTCATTTCAAAAGGATTATTTGACCTCAGAATATTTTGATTATTTGACCTCAAAATACATCAAACGAGAGAGGTAACTCAATTTATGAATAAAAAGAAAGTAGGTGAGAAAGTATTAGTCAATTTGCCTCAAGTAGAACAGGTGCTTTGTTACAGATCCACCCTTGATAATAATAAAAGTAAAACCTGATCAAATTAAAGATGTTGTCATTACTATCCACACCCT
Source organism: Acanthosepion lycidas (assembly GCA_963932145.1). Classification (NCBI taxonomy): domain Eukaryota; kingdom Metazoa; phylum Mollusca; class Cephalopoda; order Sepiida; family Sepiidae; genus Acanthosepion; species Acanthosepion lycidas. The sequence continues at coordinate 37,531,450 of OZ010572.1, read as the reverse complement.
TAATACAGTAAAGTGCTATTACTTACGTTAGAAAAATTACAAATTTTAAGGAGACTTAAGTTTATTTTTAAAGGCTTTCATTCATTTTCTATGATTTTTTAATTTGGTTTTGTTTCAGCAGTCATCTAATTTTTGCGCCTTTAAAAATAATACAGCCATAAATCTATTAAAAATGTGCAATTGCAGTCATAATAAAATAGTGACACTTTCATCTTTCTTAACATTTAGCACTCTGCATCATTTATAAATATTACTTCCCCTTTTACTGTATACAGAATCCCCCTGAAAATATAGTCTTTTATATATTAGTTCTATATCTTTGAAATTGCAGTAGCCTAGTTCTCAATTCCAGTCAAGATTGTTTTAAGTGTTGCCATAGAAGGATATGACTACACAACCAAGAAATTCAAATTCAGTTTGCATTGGCAGAACTAACATTTTGCTTGGCAAAAATAGTCACCTACAGAGTGCTGAAGGTTCAAAATCTTAGAATAAATAATTAAATCATTGACAAGAAACTTCAAATTAGACAATAGTGTACCAACCAAATAACCCAGTGAATATTTTTATCATAGCCTGAATAACAGCAAGTCTGAAGATTTTAAGACCTTAACATTAGAAGACAATGGAATATTGACAAGGAATTTCTATGATATAATACCACAGATTTTTAATTATGTCAGAAATTTAAGCAGATTATCTATTAAATATAATGTAGTGTTAAAATAACCATTTTATCTCCATTGAACTGTGTCAAAATATTTAAGACAAAGCCTAGAAAATCAAGATTGTATTATACAGAGTTTGTATGAAATTGAAATAATATAAAATATTTTCAAACTGCCTTAAAATAAACACAATATTAATATCAGAAAAGTAGTAGCTACTGAAAGTAAATCAGTAAAAAATTAAACAAAATATATTTAAAAAAATCCGATTATAAATTTAAAAAAAAAAAAAAAAAAAATCTGCAACAATCACCTAAAGAAGTAAAAAATAAACCTCTCAAAAATTAGTGATAAGGATCCATTTTAATTCTTTATAAAATATTAAGACATATTTCAAATCATTTTCAAAGAAATTAAAACTTTTAATAAATACATCTTGCAAATGCATTCATTTTCAATAAGATTTTTAGAGTCAGTTTCATAGTTCTATCAGGGTTTCATAGTTCTATCAGGGTTTCTAGCAAAAAATATAAAATCAAATTCCATATTATTCAAGGTTTATTTTTGCCAATAAGTAGATTTATCAAGGTTAAAATATGCTTTTCAAGATCTTTTTTCTAGCCCAAACAACAGGTTCTGATATTCAGGTTGACCTCTAACCCAGTTAAACTAGGTAGTCAGTTGGATTGACAAAATTCAGCTATAGTCAGATAAGTAACTGACACTCCATTTTCAGAAAACATTTACCATCTTCATGGTATCACAGAAAGAAACTGGTCACAAAACAAAACAGAAATTCAAGCAAACACATGTTTCTTAATGCTTAATTTTAAAATATGTTGATATATGTTTTAAGGGAATATAAACGCAAAGATATTGCTGGAAGAAAGAGAGAGAGAAATGATTTGCTATCTTGAAATGATCATACTGTAAGTAGCTGAGAGAGAGAGATAAAAAAGAGAGAGAGAGAGAGATAAAAAAAAGAGAGAGAGAGATAAAAAAAGAGAGAGAGAGAGATAAAAAAAGAGAGAGAGAGAGAGAGATAAAAAAGAGAGAGAGAGATAAAAAAGAGAGAGAGAGAGATAAAAAAGAGAGAGAGAGAGATAAAAAAGAGAGAGAGAGAGATAAAAAAGAGAGAGAGAGAGATAAAAAAGAGAGAGAGAGAGATAAAAAAGAGAGAGAGAGAGATAAAAAAGAGAGAGAGAGAGATAAAAAAGAGAGAGAGAGAGATAAAAAAGAGAGAGAGAGAGATAAAAAAAAGAGAGAGAGAGAGAGATAAAAAAAAGAGAGAGAGAGAGAGATAAAAAAAAGAGAGAGATAAAAAAAGAGAGAGAGAGAAAGAGATAAAAAAAAGAGAGATAAAAAAAGAGAGAGAGAGATAAAAGAGAGAGATAAAAAAAGAGAGAGAGATAAAAAAAAGAGAGAGAGAGAGATAAAAAAAGAGAGAGAGAGAGAGATAAAAAAAAGAGAGAGAGAGAGATAAAAAAAAGAGAGAGAGAGAGATAAAAAAAGAGAGAGAGAGAGATAAAAAAAAGAGAGAGAGAGAGATAAAAAAAAGAGAGAGAGAGAGATAAAAAAAAGAGAGAGAGAGAGATAAAAAAAGAGAGACAGAGAGATAAAAAAGAGAGAGAGAGAGATAAAAAAGAGAGAGAGAGATAAAAAAGAGAGAGAGAGATAAAAAAGAGAGAGAGAGATAAAAAAGAGAGAGAGAGATAAAAAGAGAGAGAGAGATAAAAAGAGAGAGAGAGAGAGATAAAAAAGAGAGAGAGAGAGAGATAAAAAAGAGAGAGAGAGAGAGATAAAAAAAGAGAGAGAGAGAGAGAGATAAAAAAAGAGAGAGAGAGAGAGAGAGATAAAAAAAGAGAGAGAGAGAGAGAGAGATAAAAAAGAGAGAGAGAGAGATAAAAAAGAGAGAGAGAGAGAGAGAGATAAAAAAGAGAGAGAGAGAGAGAGAGATAAAAAAGAGAGAGAGAGAGAGATAAAAAAGAGAGAGAGAGAGATAAAAAAGAGAGAGAGAGAGATAAAAAAGAGAGAGAGAGAGATAAAAAAGAGAGAGAGAGATAAAAAAGAGAGAGAGAGAGATAAAAAAGAGAGAGAGAGAGATAAAAAAGAGAGAGAGAGATAAAAAAGAGAGAGAGAGAGATAAAAAGAGAGAGAGAGATAAAAAAGAGAGAGAGAGAGATAAAAAAAAGAGAGAGAGAGATAAAAAAAAGAGAGAGAGAGATAAAAAAAAGAGAGAGAGAGAGATAAAAAAAAGAGAGAGAGAGAGATAAAAAGAGAGAGAGAGAGAGATAAAAAAAGAGAGAGAGAGAGATAAAAAAAGAGAGAGAGATAAAAAAAGAGAGAGAGAGAGATAAAAAAAGAGAGAGAGAGAGAGATAAAAAAAGAGAGAGAGATAAAAAAAGAGAGAGAGAGAGAGAGATAAAAAAACGTGAGACAGAGAGATAAAAAAACGTGAGACAGAGAGATAAAAAAACGTGAGACAGATAAAAAAAAAAAAAAAAAAAAAAGAAATATGGCACATCCTGGAACCAATCTCCTACCCAAAGCTGAAATACAGAAATTTAACATATAAGTATAAATAGTAAAGATATAAAGATAAAATTAACATGATAATTTAATATCCAGTTTAAATATTACATGGATTCAGAGGAATAAAGGACTTGCCATTAATTTACTAACAATTTGAAGGCTTTTGAGGCTTTTTCCAATCTTTTTCAGAAATTTATGCACATGTTTTAAATTCTAGATTTTTCAAGGTTTCCTAGAAATCCTGTCTATACTACAAAATACTAGTCTAAAAATTAAAATCCTAATGAGATAAACAAAAATATTTCTTTAATAATATCTTTAATACAAAAAACTAGCAACAGGTCTAATCATTAAAAACTTTATATGCTAAAACTAGAGCTTCATTTCTCATTAACATTATATTAACGTTATATAAAAATTTATTAATACAATTAAAGTCTAAATAACTAAATTTAGGTTGAAATTTGATCTTACATGAACTTTTTTGAATGAACAATGACTGGCAGACAATGAAACAGTTTCATCTTGAGTCAGCAAAGTAGGAACTTTTGATAATAGCTTGGAAAAATAACTAAACAAATTAATGAATCTTCTTTTTCAAAAACAGCATGGTTCAAGTCCATTTTCCACTTTCTCTTAATGAGATTTATCAAACTAGAATCAAAAGTTAATGGTATTCTTGAAATCTGATCCAAAAGAGTCAATACTAGGTCACCTTCCTGGCAAAAGTCTTATAAATAAAACTTGACACGGGAATCAGTATTCTATGCAGTTTATGTTACAATACATAAGATCACATTCCCCACCCCCCTGAAAAAATTCAAATCATTACAATATGTTAAATAATGAAGGACATGGTGACAAAGCTATCAAGCTTTGAACTTATTGTGAGTGTTTCAAATATTACTGACTATAAAAGAGGTTTAGGGCTGAGGAAAAGCATGCAGCTCAAGACACACAGAAGAGACAGTAAAGACATTTTAAGCACTAAAATTAAATTCAAGTAGAGAAAAGCAAAGCAAAAATAATACTTTAGGTGAAATTCTTTAAAATTAACGATTTAGTGGGAGGCAAATATAGGATTCAAACGTGATACAGAAATCTAAAGAAACATTGGAATAGTAAAAGATGCCTTTCAGAAACTAAGTAAAATATATTAAGAAACAGGAAAATTTGTTGGAAACAAAGAAAAGCATGTTGAACTACTATGTCATATCAGTCCTGCTATATAGCAGCAAATGCTGAACAATTTCCTCACATATCAAGACTAGACTTAAGCAACAAAGATGTGGTTCTACAGAAGACAAACATGGACAGAATATGTGAGCAATAATGAAGCTTTAAGGAAAATTGAATTTAAAAAGACATTTCAGCATAGAAAGAGACAGTTGAAATTTTGGGGATACAAAATGGAGGAAGATGGCGTGGAGAATTTGACACACATAGGACATATTGAAGGCAAGAGGAGCAGAGTAACATACCTAATGGATGACAGAACATGAACAGGCAGGGATAGTAAGGAGACAAACATTGCTTAGTGCTACAAGGGATGGGAAGTTGTGAAAACCCATAATTAACCACATCCAGAAGAGATATTGCACATAAAAGATTCATAAATAAGACATTATTTGAAACCATATTTTATTAAAATATATAATTTATTTTTGAATTGTATGAATTTATTGAATTTCATCCTGATATTGATAATAATATTAAAATATGTTGTTAAATTGAAACATGGTACACACAAATTTCTGCAAGCAGTATGAGTGCAAGAGTATTTAATGATAAAATTACTAAATACGTGAAAAGGCTCACAAACACACTGAAAATAAATGCTTAAATATACAAGGAATCCTAAACTAGACTTCTACCTATTTATTATGAGTTCATGGTTGAAGTATCACTACCAAGTGCAATGGTTGTTACAGGTAACTGCATCTAAGTTAGGTAAAACAGATAAGAGATCATTAGTAATCAACATGAGAAGTAATCAATATATGATATTTTTATATCAAACCTATTTTTACATTGTACTTTACAAATGAATCATTACTGGGAGGCTTTTGTGATAGATTTTTGTTGCCAACAATAGAAGAGATATCTTACATTATTTACATTATTCAGATTCTTATCATCATCTTCATTGTTATATTCACAACGTTTCAGCCACTATATGTTCCAGCCTTCTTCAGGTGATTGGAATTTCAAACCAAAATTTTGTCCACTGGGGAAAATTGTTCTGGTTCCACATGACATGCCTCTTTCAGATGTCTCAGTTATTTCCTTTTAACTCAACTTTCCAAATTTTGGTTAACCACTGTTGTAGCCTGATACTGAATTCACAACTGTTTGGGTTTAGTCACTGGATCTAACCAATGCCTTTATCTACTAGGCCATATGTCCTTGAGGACATATGTGTATGAATTTTCGGTACTTAATAAAATGAAATAAAGGGTTCAGTTCAAAATTCCAATCACCTGAAGAAGGCCAGAGTGTACAACGGCAGAAACATTGTGAATATAGCAATGAAGATGAAGATAACAGTTCAAACAATGTAAATAATCGAAGTAATCATAATACCTCATCTCAGAGATATAGACATATATAGAAGAGATATTGTTTCTTTATTATTTATTTACTTCTCACCTACTGAGACTTAAGCTAACTCTAGTGAAATTTGTATATATGATACATGACTAAAGATACTGAGGAAATGTTTGGTTCCCTATACCACTCCAGTAATTGCTCAACGTCTACTACACTATCTTTACAAGAGCCAAACCACCTTCATTCCTTTTGTATTCCATTATCAAGGAGTAAGTTCCACTCAGAAAAGCTTCCTCCAAGGAACTGCTACTTTGTGGAACAGGATCCCAAGAGGTTTTCCTTACTACAATTTTATCCTCTTCAAGTTTAAGGGTAAAAGTTATCTTTCACAAATATCCTCATAAACTTACTCTTATTTCTAACACAACTACTTTCATTAAGAGCTCTACCTTGAGTGGCCCTTGTACCTTGTATATATTAAACATTAGCATAAAAAAGGATGGTATAGAGTATACAAGTGAAAATATTAATTTTGATTATAGGTTCATTTTATGACAATCCTGTTTGCCTAGACAACAGATCCTAGTATTGCAATTCAGAAGCCAATTAGTACAAGCTTACTCAGAAGAAAGTAGTCAATCCAGTGGTAGGAAAGAAAAAACCTTTTGTATTAATAATGTATAAAAAGATTTATCCAATAAGTATATAAATTTCATAGGTTCAACTGTTAAACAAAAAGAACAAAGTTATGACAAGTTTTTATAACACTTTCATGTTACTTATATAAAGAAATTAATAGAAGAGAAAAAAAAAAACTTTTGTAATTATGAAATTATTATGAATCATTGGATAAATTTATATAGTTTTAATTTTAGTTAGCCTACAATTCACAGTAATCAAATCCAAATGGTTATTCTTGAAAGAGAAAAAAAAAAATGAAAACAGAACTTTGTGATTTGTTTCTTGGAAATTTCAACACCAAAGAGAAAAAAAAAAAAAAAAAAAAAAAAAAAATCAGAATTACATAAAGATGTGGGCGTTATTCTAAATAAATAAAACAGCAATTGACAGATGTTATGAATTTTAACAAATGAACATACAAAATGTGTTTTAAAGCAGATAAACTTCTAGCAATTTAAAAAATAGTGAATTTACAAAATATAAGAAAATAACTGAAAAAATGATTTGTAACAGAATCCATTCAAGTTATCAATAGAGAGAGGATTAAAATGCTACTTAATAATAATAATAATAATAATAAAAGAAAAAGCTCTATACTAATAAAATGCTAATATGTGAATGATGTTTGCCTGATATTAATAATATTAAAAACTAATAGTAAAAAAGTTATTTGATATACCAAGTTTCAAATTCTAAGGTCAGTTAAAAAAAAATAAAATAAAATAAAACTGAGTAGGTAAAATGAAAATCTGTTCATTTAGTTGGTTGAATTTGAATTTATATTCAGATTATTTTTTGAAAATGGACATATTGTCAAAAACCAACAATAATAGATGCTTAAATACTTAAATTCCGTATTTGACTTAAAGCACCAAATATATAAAGATTACAGTCGGTATGTTTGTGCTTGAAATACTGATATCTTCTTTGATTTTAGTAAATGTTTACTCAATACAAAGCTCAAAAACCACACAAGGTAGAGGATTACTGAGTGAAGTAATTGTATTATGTATGTATGTATGTATGTATGTATGTATGTTTGCAAATGGTTGATTAATTGATTTTTGTGGTGTACCAACCCTTTGTGGGTTATTTAAAGCCAAGAAATGAAGGAAGTAAATGCATATTATGAGTATATATATATATATATATATATATATATATATATATATTATAGGACAGATAAAAGCTGACTTTAAGCTGTTAAAATTGCAGGGATCAGAGAGGCATCTTCTTTTGAGTCAGTTCCACAAGAAATTAGTTCTTGGAAAGAAGCTGTCCAAATGGAACTTCCTTCTTACCAATGGAATATGAATGGAATGAGGTTGATTTGAGCTTGTGTACATAGCATAGTAGATCCTGGCAATAAAAGGTCTGGGTTCATAGAACTGAAGAACTCTAGATTTTAAGCTATTAAAATAGCAGGGATCATTGAGGCATCTTCTTTGGAGTTGGAAAAAATCATTGTTATTCTCTAGAAAGTGTAAATGCAATATTCACTCACCAAAAAGAGTTATTTTTATAACCCAAAATATGTTTCAACTTTAAATAACCCACAAAGGGTTGATAATCCTGAAAAAAAAAAATCAATCAATTTTACAATCCTGAAGAGACATGAAACAACTGTTTTTCTTTAGGAAACTTTTATACTGCATTAAAATGAAATCTTCCCATCTGTACTTCAAAATATTCAAAAAAAATATTTTTGAAGATTTTACTAACTAGAAGTACTTAATACCAGTTAATAAAAATTATGATAATATACATTACTGATATCAGTCAGTATATAGTGGGGAGGTAACCACAAGTTATGGACAACAGGTTACTAATTGTAATGATAAGGGTTGATAAGTATTAAAATTATTGAGTTCAACACAGTTGTGTGTGTTTTTTATATGCACACACCAACCTTGTGATCAGGGAGTGCATCCTCTTGGGAGTCAGTTCCACAAAGAATTGGTTCTTGGAAAGAAGCTGTCCAAAAAGAACTTCCTTCTTACAAATGGAATATGAATGGAATGATGATGATTTGAGCTTGTGTACATAGCATAGTAGGTCCTAGCAATAAAAGGTCTGGGCTCGTAGAACTAAAGAACGTAGTTTGTCTGAACATTTACCATAGAAATAGTGATAGTAGTAGTGATAGATTTGTAACATTTTATCTCTGAGAAAAGCAGCTGTAGAGTTGAAAATAATTCTTCATCTACCTTTGAACTCTCTCAATGTTGGAAAGTGAGGATTGGGCACTTCCAACCCAGATATGGCAGCAATACACCATTTTTAGTCCTCATCTGTCTCTTATAAAGATAGAGCATGACTCTCTGAAATAATACAAAAGATGAACCATTTTTCCAGCATCTTTAGAGATGTATATACATTCCGTTTGAGATTAACTTCGGGTAAATTTGAGTCCCAATAGACATTCAAGGCAAGGAGCCTCATTGGAAGTACATCATGACTGGAGAAAATTCAGGGTTTGTTTGATGATGATGGAACATTACTAGCTTGGTTTTGGAGGTATTGACCATTACAAACCAGTCTTTTTGATACTGAACTGTTAGACCTAGATCAAAGGAGAAATCAGCTTCCAGGCTCTGGTTATCTAGGTTTCTGGAGGTGCACCCATAAATAAGTGTTACCATCTGTATAGATATTTACTAATGATCTGTTCCTGGGCAGATCATTAATATAAAGCAGAAAGAGTGTAAGACACTTTCATTGATCACATGGGCTTGAGAAGCCTGCCCCTTGTTAATAAATTTCAAGAACCTTACTGATAGGAAGGACTGACAAAAACTCTTCCAGAGATGCCATAGCTGGAGAGTTTGTATAGCAACCCCCATGCTACACCTTATCAAGAGCGTATATTCAAATCAGTTTTTCCTGTCAAGACAGTGACGTCCGGGAAAGGCCGGATGACTACTAGGAATAGACTAGATGACAAATTGGAAAGTCAATTGACGGTGAGGAGAGACCACAATTTAAAGCATTCCTGGGCTAGCTACTCGGTATGCAGATCAAAATTTGGCTACAGACACTAATAAGAATAAATACCCCCAAGGGATCCCGAGAGGGGGGGGAGAATGAGATCCCTAGTAGGACGGATCAACTGGAGACGAACCAAGTATCTAACCCACAGACAATGATTACGACTTGCCCATGCGGGAAAAAATGCAAGAATGTATGCGGCCTAAAAATCCATCAAGCCAAAATGAAATGCCAATTGGAAACTAGCCAGCTGCAGCGCACAGGTAACTCTCCTGATGAGACGCAGGAAATGCAGGGCCGGGAAGCTCACCACAGAGCCCAGTTCTTCCTAGCAGAGGCACAAGTATCTCCAGAATTACCATCTGAGTCATTTCAAAAAAAGATCAAATGGCCGGTGGCCATAGACAAAAAAGCTTGGCACGACTTCGATTTAGATATTAGCGAAATTCTAAAGACAATTTCAAAAGGCTCGGTGGATACCCGTTTAAGTACTATGTCGAAAATCATAGTTAGCTACGCTTCAGAGCGTTTCGGATACGAGGAAAGGAAGACGAAAGAAAAAGCTTCAGAAAATCGTAAGAGTAAAATCAAACAATGTAGAGCAGAATTAAGAGCTATCCGAAAGCAATATAAAAAGGCAAAACCGGAAGAAAAGGGACCTCTGCAAGAACTACGTGACATAATCCGTTCCAAGATGAAATCTCTACGGAGAGCAGAATGGCACAGGAATAGAAGAAAGGAAAGGGCGCGCAAACGTTTAGCCTTCGTCTCTAATCCATACAGCTTCACGAAGAAATTATTAGGTGATAAACGAAATGGAAGGTTAACATCTACCCCTGAGGAAATAAACAACTTCCTTAAAATGACTTTGAGTGACCCATATAAACATATACAGCTAGGAGAAAACTCCTCTCTAATCACGCCTAATTTGCCGTTATACCCGTTTGACTCAAAAGAACCTACTTTGAAAGAAGTTCAAACAATTTTAAAAACAGCCAGATCGAGATCAGCCCCTGGACCTAACGGAGTCCCTTACTTGGTTTATAAACGTTGCCCATTGCTGCTCCGTATGTTATGGAGGTTGTTAAAAATTGTTTGGAGAAGAGGGAGGATAGCTGTACAATGGAGGTGTTCAGAAGGAATATGGATCCCTAAAGAGGAGGGAGCAAGTACAGTAAATCAATTTAGGTACATCTCCCTTTTGAACGTCGAGGGAAAAATATTTTTCTCCATCATGAATCGACGTTTGACAGATTTCCTCTTAAAGAATAAGTATATCGACACCTCCGTTCAAAAAGGAGGCGTTCCAGGCATGCCGGGGTGCATAGAACATACCGGTGTCATCACGCAGCTGTTAAAAGACGTGAGAGCAAATAAGGGTGAAATGGCTTTTCTGTGGCTGGATCTTAAGAATGCCTATGGCTCTATCCCACACAAATTGGTAGAAGAATCGTTAAACCGCCACCACGTTCCTCCCCAAATTATAGAGACCATAGTAGATTATTATAACAATTTTAAAATGAGAACGGCAACAGGAAATACAACATCTGCATGGCATACATTGGAAAAAGGTATAATAACAGGCTGCACCATATCAGCTACCCTCTTTTCCTTGGCCATGAATATGTTAATAAAAGTGGCAGAAACAGAATGCAGGGGCCCGTTAACAAGATCTGGTCAACGTCAACCGCCAATAAGGTCATACATGGACGATATGACTATAACATCCTCATCTGTGATTGGTGCGAGGTGGTTATTAAAAGGTTTGGAGGGACTCATTTTATGGGCAAGAATGAGTTTCAACGCCGCCAAATCGAGGTCATTAGTGGTAAAAAAAGGGAAAACTTCAGAGAGGGATCGCTTTAAATTGTCTGGCGAGTACATCCCGACCATAAAGCAAAACCCGATCAAGAACCTGGGTAAGCGCTTTGATAATACCCTCAAGGACTCTGTTGCAATCCAGGAAACAAAGGATAACCTAAAAGCCTGGCTGGATAAAGTAGACAAGTCTGGCTTACCCGGACGATACAAGGCTTGGATTTACCAACATGTCATTCTGCCCAAAATATTGTGGCCACTGTCCATCTATGAGTTTACTACCTCTACCGTAGAACACATAGAAAAAAACATCAACTCCCGTTTACGGAAATGGCTAGGGCTACCAAAGTGTCTAAGTAGCGCCGCCCTTTACGGAAATTCCAACGTTCTTCAACTACCCTTTAGAAGCCTCGTAGAAGAATATAAAGTTGCTAAGGTGCGAACACTAATACACTACAAGTTCTCCAAGGACCCAAAAGTGGCAGGAGCAGATATCGAGGTTTACACCGGGAGAAAATGGAAGGCCGTAAAGGAGTTGGAGGTGGCAGAAGAGCGTCTTCGCGAAAAAGTGGTGTTGGGCACTGTCGCCACAGGTCGGGTAGGGCTGGGTTTCTTCCCGTCCGTTAGAATTGACAAAGCCGTAGGTAAAGAAAAGCATAATCTCTTACTGGACGAAATTCGGGCAGGGGAAGAGGAATTGAGAGTGGCTATGATGATTGGGTTCAAACAACAAGGTTCATGGACAAAGTGGGAGACAATGATACCTCGGAAAGTTGGATGGTCAGATCTATGGCGTAATGAATTGGGCATAAACTTTTTGATCCGATCTGTCTATGACCTCCTACCAAGCCCCGTTAACCTGCAATTATGGACCAGAACAGAATCGCCTTTATGCCCCTTATGAGATCAAATTGGTTCTTTAAAACACATACTTAGCAACTGCAAAACAGCTCTAGCAGATGGTAGGTACAGATGGCGCCATGACCAAATATTAAAAGAAATTGCGGAGGTCGTTAGCACAGCCATCCATACAAACAAACCGAATTCAAACATGAATTTTATAAATTTTATTAAAGCTGGAGCGAAACCGAACCTAAAGAAAATCACCGCACCCAACTGTTTATCATGTGCAACAGACTGGGAACTCAGTCGATTTAGGTAAAAGGCTAGTCTTCCCCGAGCACATTTTCAAAACACGATTGCGTCCAGACCTAGTCCTTTTTTCGAATAAATTAAAGAAGGTCATTATGTGGGAACTAACAGTCTGCTATGAGGATAACGCTGAAGAAGCCAATGAAAGAAAAAAACTGAAATATGATGAATTATTGGAAAGTTGTAGAAATAATGGATGGAAGGCATGCTGCAAACCAATCGAAGTAGGCACAAGGGGTTTTGTGGCAAGATCATTAGTCAGCGCCTTAACAGACATTGGGATTGTGGGATCAAAAAAACGAAAAGCCATTCTAACCATCACTGAAACAGCAGAAAGAACTGCCAAATGGCTATGGCTAAAACGGTCAAGTGTATGGTCAAGCAAACTGGGGAAATCCTAAATTTAATGTAAAAAGAGGGTTGTTTTTTTTTGTTTATTTTAATACATCATTGTATATTAAATGTAAATAGTGTAAAATTATGTCATAACTTTTAAAATCGCCGTAACCGGTTTGAGGATACTTATAGTCGAAAACAGTCGTTTCTTTTTGGTATTTTTACTTTACTTTTATTTATTTATTCTTTTTTTTTATATATATTTTTTTTTTTTTTTTTTTTTTTACATGGTTTTGTTAAAAACCACTGTAAAAAATAATACATACATACGAACCCTCAAAGTCAAAGGAAAAGAAGTCTTCGTCTCATGCTATTTCTCATTATACATATTTTTCTCTTACTTCTTTTATTATTTATTTTCACTAAAAAAAAAAAAAAAAAAAAAAATTTTTTTTTTTTCTCCCTTTTTTTTTGAATATTCATTATTCCCCGTTACCCCAGTATCTAGAATAAATGCTTAATTTCGTTACGTTCCCAAGAAATCCAGCTTCGATAGTCTGTTCAACCATTTTCGTCCTTTATTACTGATGAGGAATCCCCTGTGTTTTGACTTTCTATTGACTTTATTTTCCGGTTTCCTTTTTCTTCTTCCGATACTATTTGACTATATGCAAAGCCTGTTTGATTACGAATTTCTCACCGATGTTTTTATTATTTTTTTTTTTTTTTTTTTTTTTACCCCTCTTCGCGTTTCGTTTCTAACGTTTTATAATAAATAGGTTAGGGTTTTTACTCGTCAACATGGTTTCATTAAGATTTTTATTTGCATCCTCGGCTTAATTCGTTGTATTTATTCCTTTTTAATCGCATAAACAAGATGATTATAGTTAGTTTTTTTTCATCCGTTAACGTGTTTTAAACGTTTTATTATATTTTTAAGCCCTCTTGGGTTAACTCGCTCTAATTTATTAATTATTTATTCCTATGCCATCGTATTTTTTTTTTTTTTTTTTTCGTCGAACATCTCTTAGATATTTTAAGATCTCTCGGTTTTAATTCGCTGCAATTTATTTATTTTATATATATATATTCTTATTAGTCGTAAAGTTTAAAACGGTTTTTTTTTTTTTTTTTTTAACCTATAAGCACTCTTGGCTTGACTCGCCGTAATCTATTTATTAATTTTAATGGCTATTTTTCTGTATATAGTAATTATTGCTGGTGAAATGAAACGTGTGGGGAAGTGGGTGAGGAAGAGGAGGGAAGAAAAAAAAAAAAAAAAAAATTATTACCTTCTAAGTATCCGATGAGGGGGTGTCCACCAAGGAGGGAAGTAAAGAGAAGGAGAAAAAAAGAAAAAAAAAAAAAAAAAATGAAATTACCCGTGAACAGCTTATAAAGAATTTGCTTCGCTGTGATTGGCTGTTGGTCAATCTCCAATCAAATGTGTGACTACGGGGTATTTATAAAAGTCTGTGTTAACAAGCATTTTTTAGAGGGCGCTTCAGAGTCTGATCAGCTCTGAAGGGGGTCGATTTGGTGAGGTCAGTATGATGTTTGAAAGACCCGAAACTGCCCAATGATCCTTTTCTAGAACATCACTGACGACGCCCTCTAGCGCTAAAAGAGCGTATATTCAAAGCAAAGGCCTTTGAGATATTTAAGGTGATCACTCTTGTGATGAGTTTATTATTGATTAGCTCACTGATTGCGTGTGTACTGACAGAACATCAGCAGCGGACCTAAAGGAGCAAGATACATACTATTTTGTGAACTCAGGAGGCAGTTTCTTTTGAGGTGATTGATGACCTTTTGTTGTTAACAGACTTGAAGAGTTTGCTGATGACCCAAAGGTGGCTAATGAAGCAATATTGCAACAGGGGTGAGCAGTCCTCTACATTCTTGAAAACAGGACATACAGCTGACACTTTCCATAGACTGGGGAAATATTTTTCCTTCAGACAGAAACAAGTTTGTGAAGATTGCAGATAATTCTGGGATAAGACTCTTAGTCACTGAAATTTTATCTGGACCGATAGCCTCCACAGAATCAAAGTTTTTGATGAGACTGTAAACTTCCCAGGTAGTGAGATAAAGAGATCACCAAGCTTGTGCTCTGTGAAAGAAAGGAAGTCATCTGTGCATGTGTGTAAATATTATAAAAAAACTCTAACATCAAATAAATGTTATCATTTGTATCTACCAGCATGTGTCTTATCTCTTGCCAAACTTAGCAGTTCTTGTTGAATGGAGATAACCAATATTCAGCTCAAAAATAAACTTTTTTTTTTTTAATCCAGTTTTTAAAAATAAAATTATTTTATTATTTATTTTCAATCTGATCTTCACCGATTTTTTTCTTTTTTTTTTAAACTAAAGTTCTCCTACTTCAAGGTAAAGATTACTGAATGAGGTGTGGGATATCAATGTAACAGACTGCTCAAGTCTGTTTAACAAAGTGTTAGTTCTTGGGGAAAAATGCTGAGTAAGTGGAACTCTTTAATTGGAATACTGAGGCAGTGAGAGGGATTTGACTGTGTATGCAGCATGGCAATTCCTAACTATAAAGGTCTGAGCTAGTGAAACGAAAGAATGGATAAAGAATGAATTAAAATACCATTATACCATTAATAACAGTAAAATAAAAAAAAAATTTTAAAAAATCAATTAAGAAAAGGTTAAAAATACACAATTGATATTACTTTCTTATGATAATGATATTTATTTAAAAAGTGATTGTTTTAATATAAAATTGATTTGTTTTATAAATTAAACTGAATGAAATGAAATTTAGATCAAAACTTGACAGTAAAGGGGAGTAAGCAATGTTTACATTTTCATAGCATATTTTGAAAATCTAACAAAAATTATAGATATGCAGTATATGTATAAATGACCAAAAATCCCTTTAAACTCATCAATCTGCTTTAGTTACAGCAATTTCACTGTTGACATTCCACACTACTTCAAACAAAAGGTTAGAAAGGAAACTCACATCAATATTGGAAAGAGCAATAATAACTGAACTTGAGAAACTTATTTTCCTGAAAAATTGTTTTAAGAGAAAGATTTTGCAATGAATGCCAAATATCTCTCTATAAGGAAATGGCTTATTTTATAGCATATACAAATCTCAACTGTGTAGCATACAAGAGCAAAGAATAGAGACTTGGCCTGTGCAATACTAGATAACCTTGCTGCTCTTTTACAACCATGATTAACAATATTTCAAATGTTGTCCATTATGTCAACTAGCATTAAAATAATCATAAAAATTCCCTAGATGATATTTATCCAATCACATCAAAATGACATGGCTGGACAGATAAAGTTTCATTATGATAGCTGATGCAGAACAAACTACATATATAAATTAATCAATCACAACTGATACCATTTTATTTGTTTAGCATTTTTTTTACCGTATGCAATAAATTATTTATAGACATACGAATAAAATAAAGATTATGTAATTTCTGGAATCCTTTATATGCTAAAAAATTTAATTTAGAAATACAATCTTTTTGAACCAGTCTCAAATGTTAGACATTTATTGGAATATGCCATCTTTTGTATAACATTATATTCATGGTACATCTATTAATAGTTTCATACTAACACTAAATGCTACAAAAAGGGTGGCTGGCAATAAATTCTTTTGATTCATTCATTTTTTATGGCTTATCAACCTATTGCAGGTTATTTAACCCCTTCCCTGGTGTAGATGTGTACATATATTTTTATCAAAACTGTTTTTTCTGATACAGACGAGTAAACACATTCAAAACAATGTTAAAAAACCAGCTACAGACATGTTTATAGAATGATCTTGATTCTTTTTATGCCCTTCTGAGCTTGAAATGAGTCCAATTGTTAACATACGTCTGGTAGAGGTGTTACCCACAGCTTAGGTACTTCAAGATGCATCAGTTTCTTAGTTACTATATTAAAAAAAATAAAAATATTCATCTGAAAACGAAATGTTTTTCCAAAAATAATTTGTGGGGAAGGTGTTAAAAGCCAGAATAATTTAGTGAAACAAGTCTTACTAATTAACCTATAGCTGGGGAGAGAGTAGGTGGATTAATACCTTTCCCAAAGGCATTTATGTGTAAGTGAATATAACAAATCCAACTGAAATTGAAACTTGGCTCTCAAATTAACAATTTTTCTCAGCCATTATCCATTACACCATCCGGGCATCCAAGCTTACAGCTCCTGACATTCCCAAGTGGTTGCCCTTAAATTTTAAATATAAATATAGAATTAATATATAAATATCATAATATACAATTTATATATCTATATCTGTAAGCAGAAAGGAAAGGATAATGCTAAACATTTGATATATGATAGAATTTTTTACATTTATTAAATTTAATAAGTTTAACCAGGAAACTTAAAAGCTGGTTTTGTTAAAGTCTAATAGATTTCCTTTCAAATACTATAATGCTAGGTGTAACTACTGTGGTGACACATTTTTATCAATCTGGTTTCAGATAACATCTATAGACAAAATGAAAGTTAAAGGCTAAGATACAAAGCTAAAGATCAATTTCATAACCAACAAAAGGAAAAACATGTTTGATAAGGTAAATAACTTTCCTATTTGTACTCGTATCCTTCAAGACTCTTTACGCTTAAGCAATCGTGCCTTTAGAAATTTTTTTTAAATATTTAGATGTGGGGGTGAAGAAGCAAGTTTCAAATAGCCATATTTTTTTGCTGTATAATGTCAATATAAAATCAAGAAACAATAACAGACAAAACATATCTTAATTTGTAGTAAAACAATTCAAAATGAAACTTAAAAAAATTTGAAAATTTGTCAAATATCCATCTGTCTGACAAAACAATCATGCCCCATTCAAATAATTCATGTTGCCATGCCACACTGATTCACTAAGATATCAGCACAACGAATATTGTCCTGAGCATTTCCATGATATCAAGGTAGTGTGGCACCACTTACCATTACTTTTCCATACTGTTATCCCAGAATTTTTGATACATCAGTGTATATTATTACTTAGCACTGGCATAGAAAGATTTTAGAGAATCAAGAATCTTAGTTGTTTAAACCACATCATTTTTTCAAGTTTTTATGAAATTCTTCATTCAAATTTGAAAACTTAACTATTAATTACTTCATATTAAATGAAACTATTCAAATAAATATTTCTATATCTTAAAAAAATTGAATTACTTTAACAAAAATATTAAAGCTAAAATCATATATTAAAATCATTGATTATGAGAACAAAAATACATTTATTGATATAGTTTCCCAATTATGTCAACAACATAAGCTGGTAAAAAGTTCTGTTTTAATTCAAGTGTATAAATATATTTGGCAGATAAATCTACCCCACCATCAAATAAGGTAGTAGTATTCAGTCAGTTATGTGGTCATGCATGATACATGCCTAGGTGATCATGTATCTTTCGATACATAACTGACGAGGCAGATTTTTTGTCTGCACTAGGTTGTCAATTCTTTCTGCCATAGACCAGTTGCCATCCAAGGCTATAGAACCCGGTCCATCCTGCTATTTACCCATAGCTGGGGGAAGAAGAGGGTCATACCTTTTCCAAGGGTATTAGCACATAAGTGAATGTAATGGATTCGAATGGAATTTCAACTCAGCTCTTTGATTACTCAATCTGAGCTGTTATCCATCATGCTTTCTTAACAGTATTACCACTTCTAATTCAAAACAGACTGAAAAATTGAGTATCTTATTGGAAAAATAAAGTCAACTTACATACTGAAAGAGAAAAAGTAGACGTAATTTACACAAGATAAATGTAAGTATTAAAAAATCCTCTTCCTTTTGTTGCAATCTTCTTATAAAGGGAGAAGCTTGGAGTTTCCATTAACAGTACAGAAAATGGAAATTGAAATCTAACTTCAAATACCAGCTGAAGCAATTTGCATTCAATTCATAATAATTCCCTTGAGAAATGCATGAGTTCATCTATTCTCTTTCTAGGTTGGTGTTAAATAACAAAAACAAATAGATTCTCTAGCCATAGTTGGCAGCTAGTCTAGAAGAAAGACAATTTTGAAATAAAAATTATGAAGGTGTCAACAAGAAGTCACTCCACTACCATTCCCAAGACCAATGATAACAATGCACTGCTTACAGATATTAAAAGAAAGTTGTGGAGAGCTATGTTCACCTGTCTTGAAGATAGTATAAAAAAAAAAAAAAAAAAAACCCTCTTGTACTTTATATAAACACAATTGTAGGAGCCAATCAAATACAGGCAAAACTAGCCTATTTTTATGTGATAACCTTTCAAGAGGTGGATGATCATAGCTCTCCACAGTTTCCTTTCTTGTAGCTCTAGGTAATATTTGACTTTTTATCAAACATCTTTGTCACCACTCAGCCATCCATTCACAAAAACATATCTCCATAGATTATCCAAACAAGTATTATTAAATACTGACTCAATAAAATTCCTGTTTAAATGGATAAGAAAATTTAGATAATTTTTTATTATGAGGGAGTGCTTGACCCACTTCCCAAAATCTGATCAAATATCTAATCCCCTCCCTTCAAAAGGGAAGGGCTTCTTGGTCAATCTCAGAACTTTTCAACGCCCACTTATATATAAACCTGCTTTACTGGAACTCAATGGTAAAGAATAGAACTGAAGCATATAAGTTTCAATGTTCAGCCTACATCTTTCATAACTGACAAGAAAATGAGTTTAAACTAGACCTAAAGTCTGTCTGTCTGTCTTAGCCATCAGTCTAATCCTAGTAAAAGCTTCATAAGCAATTGATTAAGATACACAAAGTTACCAGATTTATTTACATGGCTAAATTTGATACCACAGGACAAGTTACATTTTAATTTCCCAGAAAAACACACTCAGCTAAACAAAAAGAGCAAAAAATACTCGAATTATAAATATGCAAAAATAAAAATATATAAAGTATCAAGTCAAATAGCAAACCTGGTTATTCATAAATACAAAACTGAGTCTTTAATTGGTGGTTTTATGAAATTTTAAGGCAAATATTTTTGATAGTATTACACATTTGGAAAGAGATTTGACAACTAAATATAAATGCAGTATAGATTGAGATTTTAAAAACCAAATCAGACATTTATTTTTATACTTCTATAAAGATCCTTTTAAAATAGTTCTATTATTATATTCTACTAAGATGCATCAAGATCACTTCTCTAGTAATACAAACTTGTAACTTGAAAGTTATTCTACCAAAATGTGGACTGTCTCTTCAGTATGAAGACAAACACATACCTTTGTATTTTGATTGATCAATTTGTTTTCTACAGTTTATCAACCCTTTGCAGTTTACTTAAAACTAGAAAATATTTATAGATTGTAAGAATTTTTTTTTTTTTTTTTTAAAGATAATGATTTAGTGATACAAGTTTTTAATCCATAGCTGGGGGAACAAGAAGTGGATTCATACTTTTTAACCAAGGGTATTTGTGCATATGTGAATATAACAAACACAACTGAAATTGGAACTCAGCTCTCTGATTTACAATTCCGTGCCATTATCCATATATACCACTGACACATCCAAGCTTAGAGCACCTGGTATGGTAACTCATCAAGGTACTGACCAGGCTCAATGTTGCTTAACTTCAATGAGCATACAGGAATAGGTGTTTCAATATGATGTGGTCATAAGCCTACATGTACACACACTTTACAAAGATGCATACACATGTATGGGAACGTTTAGTTTTTGAGTTTATGCTTTCTGAAACGAGAAATAGGTTCACTCATATATTAGAAATAATGTATTTATGCCTTCTAAAATTGAATTATTAAAGTCAAAAGAGTGAAAATGTAATTTTTCTTTTATCTCATCTCATGATACCTTTATTTCATAGATGTGAGTCTGGGTAAAAAAATATTTATAACCACATGGATTTAGATTTATGAGAAACAGATGAAAGTGTTGCTGCCAACACTCGGGTTTGAATATGGATCGCCAGAGATCAAGCACAGTCAACCTCATCTTGAAATAATTAGATCATGTGACAGGTAAAGGAAAAATATATATATGAGAATTAGTGGCATCTGACTGAAGATTGTTCAAATGTATTACTATGTAGCTGCTTATATAGCAAGCAGTAAGTATTAATACATTTGTATAGATGTGATGTCTATTTCATAAAATTAAAATTGTTGCACACGCGTGCCCATAGGCCTCAAACCAGATTTCTTACTACAGCTGTGGTGACTCGAACATGCTTTATACAAGTTAAGCCATGCTCTGCATTACTACACTCCCCACTGATTTCCTGATCACACAGGTGATAACTGGGGGGGGCGGAGTTGCTTCTGTCTTTTGCTTCTACAGCAAAAGAGGTTTTATACAGGATAACCAACGAGTGAGATGAAACGGATAGGGGAAATCTCTTCATCCGAGTCTGGCAGGACATCATCATTTGTCATGTCACTGGGTGTTTGTGCAGAATCCTTGTGCTCTATGATTCCTGGTTCTGATGACTCACTGTCATCACACTCTGCCGTGCTCTTGCATTCTGAGGACTCACTGTCATGGTCCACCCACTTGACAGGGCAAAGGTCCTCAATATGATGCAGCATCCCATTGACCAGAACTGAGTATAGACTGTGGTATTCAGTCACCACCTCCTTTACAAATTTTGATGTGCACATGGTGCATGGGGCCTTCACCCACACTACATCTCCAATTTTGTAGGTTGCATTCTCTTCACATGCTGGTGGAGATAAAACATGCCCCTGTTAGGTGTAGATTCCATTTGCCAGGATTGAGGAGGCTGATGTATCATCTT
Source organism: Acanthosepion lycidas (assembly GCA_963932145.1). Lineage (NCBI taxonomy): Eukaryota > Metazoa > Mollusca > Cephalopoda > Sepiida > Sepiidae > Acanthosepion > Acanthosepion lycidas. The sequence goes on along the minus strand of OZ010572.1, from coordinate 37,509,909 downwards.
TTGGCAATGATATTGTAGAGATACACCACATCATGCACAAAATACTGCTTTCTAGTGGCAATGTACTTGATGGTGTGGTGACACCTTTCCACTATGCTTATTCCTCACAAGGAAATGAGCACATCAAAAGCACCAAAAGATGCGCCAGCCTTCTACAAATTTTGTGAATGTGCTTGTACAGAATGCTGCACCATAGTCGTCAAGTAGCTTAGTCGGTGGTCCTCATTCAAAGAATACCAATTCCAGGTGCCAGATGATGCTGGCAGAGTCCTGATAAAACAGTAGGTGCCAAATGGAGGACTGAGTAGCAGCACAATCGATTAATGTCAGGTATTATCTGCTACCAAGGTGGGTTATGTCCACTCTTACTTGGCACCAAGTGTCTGTTATGTCTAGCTGCCCAGTCTCCCAATGTACCAAAGAAGGGCCTATGGACTGATATGCCTCACATTATCCCACCACTTCTTTAACCACAGCCTTGATATTGCAGGATTGACCCACCCTACAAAATACAGGGTGTGCTTTGCACCAGGATATCCACTTTGCTGATGGATACTCATTATCTGGGAAAAATCAACAATGCAGCACATGCCAGCTGATTAGGCTCTGCTTCCTTCCGTATTACATCGAGCCATCACTGTACACCCTGGTGAGATTGGCCTGGTTTACAAGAGACTTGACCAAAGCCATATCGATGGTTAGGCTATATTCTTTGGCAAGCCCCCCCAGGTCTTACTAGCATCTCCGTGTCCACTTTGGCACAGGCTTTCACCCTTCCAGTAGTAGATTCACTAATACACTTATGCTGATTCAGTTAGCAGGTGCAACATTATTGCTTTCCATTGGGTGCTAGATTACTGCTTCTCAACACTCCATCCAGCTAACTAAGATTTATATGCTGCAAGCCTCTGTCCAGACACAGCCAACAAGCATCTTCAGCAATGTCCTCGTCAACTGCCAATGGTACTCCAGTACCCAGGAAACTTACATTAACCCAAACCTTTATTATCTGACCGCACACATATCAATTCCCTATTGCGGGGTGGTCCTGACATATTCTGATAACCATTTTGGTGAGCTTGCATTTTAGTAGGGTGTTGCAGGTTTTGTCATCCCTACCATTGGTTGTCACATTTGCTTGTCACTTCAGAAATGCAGTTGCTGATCTGAGCCAGCCACATAATGGAAAGTGACTGGTGTGCTTACCACGTGCAGAAAACTCGCTTTGACAAGTAATGGTACCCGGAACTGGTGGGATCTCTTCCCCACTGAAGTACACCATGTTCCCTCCAGATGTAGAAACCCAATTCTTTGGCCCCATCCTTCAGCATATCAGGGTTCTTGCACAAGATTCTGAAATTAGTAAAATGTTTCTGGACTTGAGCTGAAACTAGGCTTTCATTGACATAACTATTGTCGATGTATCCCAACGTGGTATGTTTAATTAACTTGTGCTGAGCATAAGTCAGCAAAAGAGAAAAGTTTTGTTGTGCAAAAAAAATGTTTCCTAAAATAATAATAACAGTTGATAAAATCCAAAGAAGAATCAGCAATATTATTAGTCCTGACCTGGCTTCTCTGCTTCAGTCACATTCCCAAAGATGTAATGCAGCTTCACTGTTACTTTCAGGGTAATTGTTTAGATGAACTCTTCAATATGATTCCTAGACTTTATGAATTTAAGCAGAGTACTAGATTGATAGTAAAGTCACATTAATTCAAACCATATGTTCTATGCTAACAGTCTTCTATTGCACTTCTTGCTTGTGGAACTTTCTTCCCAATTTCATGCTTTCCAGTCAACTTTGATCTTCAAAAATTGAAATGCAGTGTCCATCATTATCTACTGTCCTTGTGATTCATCTTTTATTGTTGTCACTCTTTAATAAGGTTTCTTTTTTCTGATTCTTTCACACTCAGTAACCCCTTGTGGCTTTACTACCTTGCATGAGGTGATATGATTAAAAAATAAATAAAAGTTCCACTTGAAAATCAATAGATTTTGTTTAAAACTTTGTATTTAAAAATGGGAAAAAAAGCTTCAGCTGGTTGTTATTTGAAGAGAAAATCTTTTGAAAAGCAATGTATTTTTTCATTCAATACAACAGAATATAGTTTTATAGCAAATTAAATTTCATTAAAAGCTGGAGTTCAATTTACAATGTATACTGATAAAGTAGAACTTGATTAAGTGCCTGTTTTTATGTAAATATTTGTAATTTTTTAATATAGAAGCCTTAAACCAAAATCTTATTTTATGTTATTCAGTTTATAACCTACGGTTTGAGTTAGGATTTTTGAAACACCACAAATTCATAAAATTTACTTTCTAGTCACTGAGAAAAAGAAAATGCAACTTTAGCTTTTGAAGTCTTTCTACTTTAATTTTATAATCATTATGCACTAACAAGAAAGATTAATGATTTTAATAAAAATGAACACAAAGTAAGGGTTCAGCTCAGTATTATATTTCATTACAGGTTGAACAAAATACATGTTAATTTACCAAAGAAATGAAAGTAATATTCATTTAAAACATCGAAATACATAAGAAAAATATAGTTTCCTGTAAAAATATATAAATTTGCTTTAATCCATTTCTGATATGGCAAGTATAAATGGATTATAGCTATAAACCTAATACCAGATTTTATGGTAAACATTAAAGAATTAACCTAATCTTAACAACCAATAAATATTTTGAACTTAACATGTAATATAAAAAAAAAAAAAAATCTGTGTTTTATATTATTTTTTCATGCATATACAAAAAAATATTACCCACTGTACAAGTAAATCAGAAATTGGTATCTGAAGGAATATTTTAAATTAAAAAATATGGAAAGTCACATTAAGAAACTAAAAAAGCTTGCATTATTACAACAAGCATTTTTACACACACCCACAAAAGAATAGAACATAGGATGTGCTTTTATTTAATTCTTTTCTAAAATGATTATGTAATAATACAATCAAAAATGATCCCCCCACCCCCCACCCCAAAAAAATTGTTTGGAAGTAGACAAGCTTAAAGAAAAGTGAGAATAATATTTAAATTTGACATCCGAAGGAAAAATGCAGACATGATTTGAAAATGAAAGAAGAAATACAGAAGTAGAATATATAAAGATTTCAAATATATAGAAAGAAAAAAAAAAAAAAAAAAATAGATTCTTCTCTGCTGTTCTCTTTACATCCGTTGGTTGCTCTTGTGAGTTGCAGGAATGAGCAGCATCAACCACTTGTTGATGCTTTAAAAACTGAAGTTACAAACCAGTTTTCACAGTTTTGTAACTAGGACATCATTACTTACTCTCCCAATAAGGAGAAATTGATATGGAGAGGAAATAAAAACTAGCAAGACAGTGAACAGGGAGAGTAAAATAAAAAAGAAAATGTCAATTTCAACAACTGAGCAAAATGACAAATATAGTTGCAATTATGAGAATTCCAAAATATCAGTATTGCTTAAAAAAAAAAAAAAAAAAAAAAAAAAAAAAAATGCCAACAAAAAACATACTGGCATTAAAAAAAAAAGAAAGAAAGAAATCCTATAAGACTTAAGATGATTGCAATATGAAAACATTTTTTAAAAAAAACTAATGACCAACTCAACTTTTACATATTTGTTAACTATGGTTTTCTGTATCCAAACAAGTTATATCAGTGCTACACCCACATTAACTTCTCTAGACTTTGAAGATTAAAAACAGATGTTTTCTTTTTTTTTTTTTTTAAATAGCAAAAAATATTTAAGTATGAGAATGATGAATTAAAATCTTCTCACTCTTTGCTCTTTCTGCATTTTTTTCAGTCAATGGCTTCTCACCATTTTTTCCTTGTACAGACACATATGAAATGGGAATATAAACAAAGACATAAACCACTTTCTTTTTTCTGTTTTTTTTTTTTTTTTTTGCAATGACTAATAAGGATGAATACTCTTGCTTTCAGTTCCATCACAAAGCATCACAAGTTCTCACCAATAAATCAATAGGTAATATCTAAATTCTCTAAGCAACAGGGTCTTTGATCACTTGTTCCAAATGGTCAATATAACCTCCATTTTCATTTTTGATTGAGCAAGTCTGAAACTGAAAGATTCATTGTTTTCATTTTTACTTTTTTCATTTGGTGATGAAGAAAGCAAAAACGAGTTAATGTTTTTGCAACATACTGAAAAATCAATGTCATGTTGCTTGTTGACTACTTTTTCCCTACCATGACCAAAGCAAACAAAAACAAAAAGGACATATGGCACAGTGGATAAAGACATTGGTTAGATCCATTGACAGGACCCAAAGAGTATGAGTTCAATACCCGGTTAAGGCAGTGGAGAACTTGGAGAGGGGAATTAACAGGAGATAACTGATAACTGACATCTATTAAACATGACACGTGGAACTAGAACGGTCTACCCCAGTGAGCAAAATAAAGGGTTCAGTTCGACATTCCAACCACCTGAAGAAGGCCAGAGCGTACAACAGCCAAAACGTTGTAATAAATATGTCGACAAAGATGAGGACAATAGTCCGAATAATGTAAATAGTGTACATAATACCTCATCTCAAAAATAGACAGATACCAAAAAAAAAAAAAAAATCATAGGAAAAGAACAAAATGTCATAATGTACACTAAGTTAAGCTAGAAAAAAATATCAGAAAATTTTAGTTAATTTATAGCGATAAAAGTCATTTACTTTTATTGTAATAAAATAATATTTTAATAAACATTTGAAGAGCAAAGAGGGAAATAAACATCAAGACAGTCAAACACCAAATGGCAAAAAAATAGTTTCTGAGTAGGAAGACTGCACATTGTTCCATTTAAAAAAAATATTCAACATTTTTCAACAGGTCAAGTTCCTGCCAACAATAAAAAAAAATATGCTTCATAATCCCTTTGAAGGGTATTTAAACAAAATTTCCAGACAGACAAACCAGGAGAGACAACCAGCTCCACTACACTAAGCTTAAACAAAATTCCCTTACACATTCACCCATCTTTCTCACCAAGCTACGGGATGCTTACACTTTCCGCCTCTCATTCTCCATCTCCTCTTCTTTCTCACATATATACACATTTCTTTTCATCTTGGAATGCAACTTCAAGGAAAGGACTGTATCCTGACAAATATACAGAACTTAAATATGAAAATAAAAATATCTTACATCTTTATATTTAATATTTCTTCTTAGTCTACTTTATGTTTATTTTCCATACAACATATGTAAATATAAAAAGTGCTTGCTTCTGTTATTAAATCTATTTCCCAAAATCTTTTTCTTTTAATACATCAATATGACAGTAAAAAAGTTAATCAAACATGACAGTTTTCAAATAAGCTACAGAAATAAAATACCTGGAATACCTAAAAATTAATCTTCGTTGTACCTACTACATTTGCTGGACTCTGAAGTAAACAGGTCATCGACGGAAGTGTCAAATGACAAAGTGCATCTGAAGCGGTGATACATGCATCTACTTTTAATTGTTTATGGGTAAACTAATTGTAATCAAATCAGACGAGTTTCTGTTTGAAACTAGGCTTGTATTTTTTTTTTTTATCCATGTGGACAGTATAAAAAGAAGAAAAGGAGACGCATAACACAAAATAAAGAGAAAAACAAATGTGCTTTCTACTTGTGTATCATTTGCACTTTTTATTTATTATATTTTTTTCATCAGTTCACCACTAAGATGGGGTGGATAAGAGAGAGAACAAGAAAATTTTAGAAGCCAGAAACCCAATCCTAAACAGGAAACAAGGGATAAGCATTTATTCCTGTTCAAAAGGCATGGGAGAATTGTTATTAATTGTTGGAAGCATTAACTTTTTTTTCACTAGTTTAACATATTTTTTTTACATGAATTAAAACAAAAAATTATAGTTGAGGAGTTGATAGAATACAAATTTACAAAATATATAAAAAAAAAAAAATACTTTGCTTAAAAGGAAAACTGGAACACAAACTAATTCAGATATTTAAAAATATCAAATTTCCAATGGATACCACCTTGGATAGAAAAAATGGCCAATTTAATAATAGTATGAGTAAAATAAATACCCAGACAAAAAAAAAATTAAATATTAATTTGTAACCCACAAAAAAGAACAGAAACCATCCATTTCCTTTTTAGGAAACAAAAAATGTTCCAAATATTCGAATTCACACCACAAGATATATTTTTAGTGCAAAGTATACAGGTTTTGTTTTTGAGTAATATGTGTAGGTGTTTAATAACAGTACTTTTTGTAGGTTTGTTCATGGTAGGAAGAGTATTGAAGCAATATATCTACAATCCTGTTATACAAGGAAAAAAAGAAAAATCAAGCCAACGCCTTCATTATGTCACTGAATTCAAAAAGAAAGAAAACTATAATCCCTAATGTGCAGCAGCTTTCACTAAAATTAGCTTTACAGATAAGAATATATATCTAAAAATCATCAGCATATGAAGTATTTGTTATTTTGCCTAAAATGGTAGAAGAAAGATTCAAGGGCTGATAGTTTTATTGCCAGATTTGTTTATGACAATGAAACAAATTAGAGAGTAAAAAAAAAAAAAAGTTGGGACATCAATGGTTTGTTGTTTGGTTTGTTGTGTTTTACGGCATATCAACCTCAATGGGTTATTTAATGCCGACAACATTTTTAGGATAGATTCATATGAATAGAATATGTATTCTTTGGTTTAGATTGATTTGGTTTATTTTGTTTTACAGCATATCAACCTCAATGGATTATTTAATGCAGACATCATTTTATTTTTTCTGGTAATTAATATTTTGTTTTGTCAAAAATCTATTTCTGGTAATATTTTTTCCCTCAAAAATGTATAGCTGGTAATATTATCTTAAAACATGTATTGTTGGTAATATTATCTTAAAACATGTATTGCTGGTAATTTTTTTTTTTTTCAAAAACGTATTCCTGGTAATATTTTTTTTCAAAAATATATTGCTAATAACATTTTTTTTTCTTCAAAAATTTATTCCTGGTAATAATTTTTTACCTCAATTTCAGGGTTACTATTTGCCCATAGCCAGGACCCTAACAAGTGCTACCACCCCAGGTCAGGGCAGACCAGGGAACAGCAGCAATTAAGAGGTGGTTCCACACTCCTCAAAACCTCCTGATCAGAGGCCTTGCTGTTGGAAATAGTTTATCGTCTTACCCAGGATGCGGATGCAGTTTATCATCATACCCAGAACAGGGGACATCAATAAGTCCATAGATTAACAATGTAGAAAGCATTTAACACAGAAAATAATTTTTTATTCTTACCTTTTTCAACAGCAAATATAAATAAAATCACATAAAAGCAAACTTTATACAATATGCAAAATAATACCGACATCTCATTTTAACAGATATATTTACCAAAATTACAAAAAAAAAAAATCTTGAAATGCCAAAGAGTAAATGTTTTCAATAAAATTGCCATTGCCATCAACCAAGGCCTCCAGATGACTTCAGAATCCCATGCAACTCTTCTGGATGGTCTCCTTGTTTAAGTTGGTGAATGCTACCATAATCATTGCCTTCAGTTCATCTCTAGTGGTACAAGAAGTTTTGATGGTCTCTTGCTCAACTGTACCCTACACATAATAATCAAGAGGGAGTTAAGTGGCCAGAAGTAAGGGGTGATGTAGTTGCAGAAATTGTCTAACAGCCATGACTATGTTTTTGTGCTTGTGTGACATGGTGCAGTACCCTGTTGCAAGACACAGGATTTTTCAGCAGCTACCCTCTTGACCCTTGGCACTACTACTTCCTCAAGGCACTTGATGTAGCCCTTCATGTTGAGTGAGGTCCTGTGGAAAGATGAATGGCGGTATAACGTCGCCATCACTAGTGATCATCACTCTCAGTACATCTTTCGGGGACACAGCAAGCCAACAGTTGTTCTATGTGTTCACCATCTTATTCTGGCAGAAATCTTTCTCACCTGAGAAAAACCAAAGCATGTTCAGTTGGAGGGTATGCTTGGGTTTTTTAAAAGATTCATAGCACAGTCTTCCCTCTTGTCCTTCATGGTTTCGGATAAAAATTGGCATTTTCTTCATGCACTACTACCTGATAAGAACTATGGACCTGATTGATGTGGAGAGATTGTTGTCAATCATGGTCTGGATCTCACCAACAAATTCAGGAGTTCTTTTCTTATCAGAATAATCAGAGTGAGTTTTCCAAGCTGCTGTACCTTCATAATCACCATTAGACTCATCCAACTCTTTCTGAATCTTCTGTACAGTCCTCAGATTGACACCCAAACACTCTGAAATGTTCATATTGGAACTTCAGCACAAATGCCAAGCAGTACAGTGTGCTGTTTCCAAATTTCTGGTGGCGTGAATTGTGTCATGGTGCTCTTTTTCTCACAGGTGGTGCCCAACTGACCCTACTATACTGTGCAGTTGACAAAAATCAAAAACAACATACACATGCGAAATTAAAAATATAAAATGGCGACAATTTACCCATCACACCCTGTACAGTAAAAATTTTAGATCATAATTCAAATATGACAGATTTACTGATGTACTTAGAAAGGCAATCATAGTTGTCTCCCCCTTGAACTACTCAACTATAAAAAAAAAAAAAAAAAAATGGCTGAACCTTACTTACAGGCAGTTGTCAAATTGCATTGAATAAAGCTTCACTACAAGCTTAAATGTAAGTCTGCTTTTATTTACAAGTACCCGTGTAAAAAAATTTTTTTTGTAAAAATCTTTTTAGAATTTAACAAAAAAAAAAAAAAAAAAAAGAATACTGAATATATAAGGAAATAATTAAAATGAAAGTAAATTTTACTTCTCAATCTTATGTTGTATCTTTGCAAAAGTCAGATTAGACCAAAAATGGTGTACTGCTGCAATATCTGGCCTGGAACTACCTAATCCTCTCTTTCCAAACTTGACAGAATTTCTAAAGCATTTACCCAACCTTGTGGGTGATTAATTATTTTCCATCCCCCAACCCTTTTCACAAATATGCAGCATAACAAACCTATTGCTACTATCACTATTTCCATGAAAAATTTTCTGACAAGCTAAATTCATTAGATCTACCAGTTCAGACCTTTACAGATAAGACCCACTATTGCTTATACACAGAGGTGAACCATCCCCATTCCTTTCATATTCCATTAGTAAGAAGGATTTTTCATTCAGACAGCCACTCCCCAAGAACTGCTACTTTGTAGGACAGACTCCCAAGAGGATGCTTCACTGATTATAAAAATCTTCAAGCCTAGGGTCAACTATTATATCTATAAAAAACCTAATTCAATAACTATATATCTTAAGTGGTTCTTGGGCCTTGTATAGAGTGAACAATAGCATAAAAATTATTATTACTACTACAACAATAATAATTTATGCAATAAAATAGTAATTATTAAAAACATTTGTTCTTTTAAGACAATTAACAAACATCATTTTTTTTCCATTCATTTGTATAGTTTATTTTAAACTCTGAAATGTATGAATCACTTGAATGAGCATAATCCTTTATTTTTTGCTAACAATTTGATTTTATAGAATAATGTTGTAAATGAGATACAGAATTTTATCATTTTACAAAATTATGGTCACTGCTGCATAAAAAGTTTTTGCCACATTTAGTTTTGAATTTAGTAAGTGGATATTCAGATTATTTTTAAAAAATTGCAGCAGTCATTTTATATATCAACAGAAAAGAATTCACAATATCCACAATGCTCCTGTATTTTTATATATCAACAGAAAAGAATTCACAATATCCACAATGCTCCTGTATTTTTATATATCAAATTATTTCACTCCAGCCATACCAGCATTATAAGATAGGATCTGACCTGCATAGCAAAAAAAAAAAAAAAAAAAAAAAAAAAAAAGAAATCAAATATCTCACCATTTTCAATTTTCATTTGTTTATACCACAACACTACAAAGAGAAGCTTTGTGGTAAGAACCTTTGACTTGGTAACAAGAGATTAATGGAAGATAATTCAAAACCAATGATGACAAATGTATTGCTGATAACTTGTTAATTGATTATGACTAGTTTTAACATTAACTTACAAGACAACCTCTGTACAGACAAACCATACTGTTAAACTAATTTTATACTAAACTATATACATCATAGAAATACATTTGATCAGAATTACATACAAAATAAAGTACTACATAAAAATCGAAATATTATGCTACAAAATTGTAGCATATATATATATATATATATATATATATATATATATATATATATATATATATATAAGTGAACATTGAAGTCAACACTCAGAGGCGACTGGCTGTTTCATGCTGGACATGATCGTCAGGCCACCACCGATGGCCTCCAGCATGAAACAGCCTGTCGCCTCTGAGTGTTGACTTCAATGTTCCCTTTTATATTATATTTACATATGCTCTATCTCTGATATTGAGCACTTTATCCCATAAATATAGCACACCTTAAAACTATATATATATATATATATATATAAACAACACCTAATCAGGGAACAAATAAAGCAATTTCCACACCTAGAGAAGACACCCTAATGTACAAAATTAAAAATAAATCCAGACGTATCCCTCTAGTAACTACTTTCAATCCCACTCTTCTTCCACTATCCCAGATAATCAAAAGTTACTGGGAAATACTACATCACAAAAAAAGACCTAAAAATTTTGTTTGAGGAAACCAGCCTTCTTGTATATTGTAGACCTAAGAACCTAAGGTAATCCGTAATAGACCAAAAATAAAAAGAGGATTTTCCCAACCATGTAACAACAAAAGAAACTGATACTGTAACCACACTAGACACACCAATTCATTCAGTAGCTCAGTCACTAAATCTATTTCAAAATTCCCCACAACTCTAACTGTAGAAGTCATAACATAACTTGCCTCTTAGAATGCACACTATGCCAGAAACAATGTGTGGGAAAATCTGAATGGCCCTTTCACTACAGAATTAATAATTACAGTAATCGAATTAAGTCGGCTCCCCACAAAACATTATTACCTGTAGAACAACATTTCTGCCTAGAAAAACATGATTTTAAAAGCCATGCCAAATTTACTATAATTGAAAAAATAGAAAAAGATAGAAAAGATAACATTAGAAAAATTCTAGAAGACCCTGAAGACAAATGGATTTTGCACCTCAAAACACTCCATCCAGAAAGGCTTAAGCACAAATTTAACAACATAGATAGAATTAATATATAACCCCATAAATCAAGCCCTACCCACATTTCTCACCCACACAAGACAGACATGCTTGCAGAGGTGTTGAGGTCTCACACTTATATACACACCCATACTAATATATACACTTATAAAAATCATACTCACTCACTCACTCCCTAAGAAACAAATAATACACACACTTAACAGAGACACATCCCCTTTCCAGGAACCAATAAAACTGTCAAAATGACCAAGGGTATTCAGAGTCACATGAATCTATACAGCCTCTATCTTAAAAACAACTTAAAAGAAGCTGTTTGATCAATACAAGAACTGACCAAAATTAATGATAAAAAAACAAATGAAAACTACAGATAAAGTTCATTTTCTTTATAAAGTCATTCATTCCTGTAGTTCACTGTTACAAACAAGCAGGAGTTTTTTTTCTCCTGATCATGGCCATGCTGGCTGAAACTAGTCAAAGAACCTAATTGAAATAATAAAACAAAAATATTAATATATAACCCAGTATGTCTGAAAATTTTAATTTTTCAATATTTTTATTGTTCAAAACACACACATATACATTATATATATATATATATATATATATATATATATATATATATATATATATATATATATACACACACACACACAAATTTCATTGAATAATATAGACATATATCTATCTATTTTATAATGACCTTTTCCAAGATCATCCACAGGCATGAATTACAAAGACAAACTCGATTAGAAAACTGGAAAGGATCATTATAAAAATAGACATATGTCTATTATCTAATGAGACATGCTGCCTAAATATATAAATAAGATAAGTTTGGATCAGCCATCACAAACTAATTTGGTGCTGGCTGATACAACACCCTGGTCTTATAGACAGAAGATAATGATTGGCAATGACAGTTGTGATCTTTCTTAATTCTTGTTCTTTTATTATAGTCTCTCCTTAATATCAGATTTTTCTCATATTTCCTAACATTCAGTAATACCTTGCATTTTAGTGGCTTTATTGCCTTGCTTGGAGTGAAGTGATTTGAAGAAAAAAAAAACCTTAAAATTAAAAATAGATATGAATTATTATGTTACAGAGTAATAATTGAATAAATTAAGTAAAAACAGTGAAATATATACAAGTGACCTATAAATAGTGTAATCAGCAATGACCTGCAGAAGAATTACAATTTTCTGAAGACAACACCAAAACTATTAGGTTGGTGCAAAAATAATGTCGGTTTTTGATGTATTTTTTTAACGTCAAAAACCGACATTATTTTTGCACCAAACTAATAGTTGATTATTGAATTGTATGCTCATATTGTGAGATTTCACATGTCAAGATAATCCAGACCTCTTTCTAAATTATTACAAACTGGGCAACTTAAATCTCATGAAATCTGTTGCATGCAGTCAGTTGGAGGTCTTAGTGTATGGCTCCGCACAATGCTGGTCAGGCCAGCTTGTGAAAGAAACATGGCTCCAAATATCACACACTAAGCATGTATTATCGTCCATCAGTTGTCCCTTTCTTGCATCCCTTTTTCCCTTCATGTGACTGCACTTGCTTTCTTCAAAGAGCTTTGCATCCTCATAAATATCTTTCCTCTATTTAAATTGGTCAGGAGTATCATTCTCCTGATTATACTAATTGATTTTAAAACTAGCTGTGAATTACTTTTCTATTGAATCATTAAGACATATTTTTGGTGTATGTTGGTAGCCTTTTAGCTCCCTTTATATGCTTATACAGTCATCATTTTTTATGTGCTCATTCATTCTGATCAAATGACCCCAACTAATGTAGTATGTGCTTATGGATTTCTATTTCAATGTTGAGCATGTCAATCAGCTCTAAACCTTCTATTTCCAGTGTCTTCAATATTCAATAAATTTTAAGGTTGGAATATAAACAGTATTAATCGAATCTTTCCAGGACCCACATACGTTTTGGATGTGTTACCCATGTTTGTTAAGAGAGTAAAGACAACAGACACATGCTCCATAAAATGAAATCTCTTTTTTTTTTTTTTTTTTATATCTATCTGCTTGAGCACAATCCTTCTAGATACTTAAAAGCCTTAGCTTTTTGGATACAGATTGTGATCATCAAAAACAACAAAAAGGTGGTTCAAAGTGCTTCCAAGATATGTAAATTTGGCCACAATTTTCAGCTTAATGTTGTCAAGGAAGATTTCTGGCTTATAATCCAAATTAGTCGGTGTTGGCTGATACAACAACATGGCATTATCCAAGCTTATCTGAAGCCAAAAGGTTTTACAGGATTCATTGAGCTTGATCATTAAATGCTATGTGCGTTACCAAATCTGTCATAAGCATAAAGTAGATCTCTTATTAAAGTAGTAAAAGTCTTTGTTTTAGCAGCAAATCTCCTGGCTTTGAATATTTTATCAGTTGTTCTATATTGCACATCAATTCCATGGTTACAATCCTTAAATGCATTTGCAAAGACAATAGAGAAGTATACAGAAAATGTTGCTCCAAAAATTTCTCACTGCTTAATAATTTTTTTTTTATCTAAAAAGATTCAGTAAGGATGCCTCCAATATTTACATAAGCTTTCATGTCATCATGAATTTATTTGATCAGAATGACAAAGTATGTAGGACATCCCATAAACCCTGCCAGTTCAGTGTCAAAGGACTGCCTTAAAAATCTAAAATAAAAAAAAATTTACACTTGAATTTTTTCCTGCCATTAGCCTGGCAGTAAAACTCATATCCATCATTTGTCTGATCTATCACCATATTTGGGTTACCAGAAGAATACTATAATTATACTAGTGTTCAACCATCAAAGAACACCAGCAAGTACTATTCCAGCAAAAAATTGGGGTGCAATCCTTCTTGAATATTCACAACCCTCACCTTTGTAAATTGAAATCATAACAGTATCTCTCCACTCTTTCAGATCAGTTTCTTTATTCCATATATCACAGATCAATTTGTACCATTATACAGGTGCTCACCCCTCAAAGCAAAATATTTCTGCTTGAAATTCATCTATATCAGGTGCATTAGCCAGATTTATTTTCAATTTATGTTGTACTTCTTCAATGGAAGAGGTTTTATCAATTTCAGTAATTACTAGTTTATGTCCTTTATTTAGGATGATATGAATGTCAATATTTGAATCTTAATCAGAAGAATATTCATTCTATCTCTTTGCAATGCAACATCTTATATATTATTACTTCAAAATATAACCATTTAAAAAAACTAGGCATCTACTCAAAAACAGGTATCCACTAAAAATAACGAAGTCAAAAATGTCTACTTAAAAAATTCATTAATTCTTTAGAAATCTGGCTATAGGCCTCGAGACGGCCATACAAAACCAACCTGGTCATAGGCCTCGAGACGGCCATACAAAACCAGCCTGGTCATAGGCCTAGAGACGGCCACACAAAACCAGCCTGGTCATAGGCCTAGAGACGGCCACACAAAACCAGCCTGGTCATAGGCCTCGACACGGCCACACAAAACCAGCCTGGTCATAGGCCTCGACACGGCCACACAAAACCAGCCTGGTCATAGGCCTCGACACGGCCACACAAAACCAGCCTGGTCATAGGCCTCGACACGGCCACACAAAACCAGCCTGGTCATAGGCCTCGACACGGCCACACAAAACCAGCCTGGTCATAGGCCTCGACACGGCCACACAAAACCAGCCTGGTCATAGGCCTCGACACGGCCACACAAAACCAGCCTGGTCATAGGCCTCGACACGGCCACACAAAACCAGCCTGGTCATAGGCCTCGACACGGCCACACAAAACCAGCCTGGTCATAGGCCTCGACACGGCCACACAAAACCAGCCTGGTCATAGGCCTCGACACGGCCACACAAAACCAGCCTGGTCATAGGCCTCGACACGGCCACACAAAACCAGCCTGGTCATAGGCCTCGACACGGCCACACAAAACCAGCCTGGTCATAGGCCTCGACACGGCCACACAAAACCAGCCTGGTCATAGGCCTCGACACGGCCACACAAAACCAGCCTGGTCATAGGCCTCGACACGGCCACACAAAACCAGCCTGGTCATAGGCCTCGACACGGCCACACAAAACCAGCCTGGTCATAGGCCTCGACACGGCCACACAAAACCAGCCTGGTCATAGGCCTCGACACGGCCACACAAAACCAGCCTGGTCATAGGCCTCGACACGGCCACACAAAACCAGCCTGGTCATAGGCCTCGACACGGCCACACAAAACCAGCCTGGTCATAGGCCTCGACACGGCCACACAAAACCAGCCTGGTCATAGGCCTCGACACGGCCACACAAAACCAGCCTGGTCATAGGCCTCGACACGGCCACACAAAACCAGCCTGGTCATAGGCCTCGACACGGCCACACAAAACCAGCCTGGTCATAGGCCTCGACACGGCCACACAAAACCAGCCTGGTCATAGGCCTCGACACGGCCACACAAAACCAGCCTGGTCATAGGCCTCGACACGGCCACACAAAACTAACCTGGTCATAGGCCTCGACATGGCCACACAAAACTAACCTGGTCATAGGCCTAGAGACGGCCATACAAAACCAACCTGGTCATAGGCCTAGAGACGGCCATACAAAACCAACCTGGTCATAGGCCTAGAGAAGGACCTCCAATCTGTGGTCGACTGGGACAGGAAATGGCTTGTAAACTTTAATGCCTCTAAAATGAAACTACTCTCAGTTACCCACCACAGAGAACCCTCCCTGCCTCCCATCAGGATGGCTGATGCCCAAGTCCACGAGAGCACTTCTCTGTGCCTGCTTGGTCTCATGCTGTCCACTGACCTGAAGTGGAACAACTATATTGAATCTCTAGCTTCATCTACTGCAAGGAAAGTTGGTTCTCCATGTCATGCCAGAGGGTTTTTCTCATCCGAGTCCATCCTTCAAAGCTACAAATCAACCATTCATCCTTGCATGGAATACTGCTGCCATATATGGTCTGGTGCGCCAGCGATTCATCTTGAGGTCCTCGACAAAATCCAGAGACAGAAATGTGGTTGGTCCTGATCCGGCATCCCATCTGCAGTCACTACCTCATAGACATACTGTGGCCTCCCTCTGTCTTTTATACAAGTACTTTCATGGCAACTGCTCCAATGAGCTACTTTCACTGGTTCACAAACTGCATGTATTCAAGTGTGCTACTAGGTTGGCATCTCCAGCCCACCATTTCACTGTTGAAACAGCTAAATGTAGCCATAACTTCTACTCCAACAGCTTCTTATCTCGCACCTCCCATCTGTGGAACTCTCTATCACTTGCTTCCCTGATAGCTATAATCTTCAAATATTCAAATGTAATGTCAATCGACATCTTCTACATGCCTTGACCTTGATCCCTGTTCTTCTCTTTATCCTTTTCACAAACACTCCACTTTATTCTTAGTCTCTGTAACTCCTTACGTACTAGTGGCACTCCTGCCTTACTTGTGGTGATTTGCTTAAATAAAAAAAAAAAAAAAATTATATATATATATTGGATGACTGTGTTAAAACGCATGGCACTTTTAGTTGTGGCCAGCAACTGTTCACCAGAAATTTATATATATATATATATATATATATATATATATATATATGAATACAGCAGCAGAATCATGCAAGAAGTGAAATAACTTACATTTATTAAAATTTATGCAGCTTTTTTTTTTTTTTTTTAAATACAAAATATTTACTTTAAAAGGAGAAATAATCCTCTTCTCACCCTATTAACTCTAAAATATCAAAAATATTTACTGTTTACTATTAGGTTGGTGCAAAAATAATGACGTAATAATGTAGTTTTTTGACGTTAAAAAATACGTCAAAAAACGACATTATTACGTCATTATTTTTGCACCAACCTAATATCTACAGGGTGTCCCAAAAACTGTACTTACTCTTTAAGTGTCAATAAATGAAGTGTTTATTTACTTTCAATCAAGATTAATATTTCTGAATTTTAACTATTAATGTTCATTGATTTACAAAAAAAAATAATTTTAAATTAAGTATTAAATTAAATCCTAACAAGTTCAAAGCTGATTTAAATAAAAGGAACATTTTTCTCTTATAAATTATTTAGTTTTTAAAAAGAAAAAAATTTTTAATTAGGATTTCTTGAAGACTAATGTTTGAAGAATTATTATGTTAAAATTAACCCAATTCGCAACATCAAGAGAAAAGATTTTTTTAAAATTATAATATTAATAATGAGCTTATCAATGGGGATTTGCCCTTTTTTCTAGTTAAAAAAAACAAAACTATCATTTCTGTCTAAATTTCTGGGATGTTGGAGTTATTATTCACATTATTTACATGTGAAATATGATAACAACAAAGTTGGGAACAATATCTGCATGTAGATAATGTAAATAATAAAACTGACATTCATCATTTCTGTTTTTACAAAATTTCACTCATATCCTAAAGACTAGATTCTCATTCAGATGCTCAATATGATAACCACTTTATAAAAATTTGCATTCAAACATTTTATAAACATTTTGCATGAGCTAAATAGGCACAAATATTTACGGTGGTTATTAAATTATTACACAGAAAATTGTAATGATGTAATTTTACCCACAGAAAAAACAAAAAAACAATTGGTCACACTGTACACAATTTGACTGTAAATTAATCTAAAAATTGGATATTCATAATTACATATACATTAATCTTTTGTGTTGGGTGCCAAGTTCTTTATTTTCCAATAAGTTAATTAACCTACATGAGAGATTCATTTAATATAACATCAAATATCTTATATTGGTTATTGAACTCTTATTTAGTCAACAGCTGGTTGCTGAATGATGTCAGAACAGAATTAAGCTACTAGTGAACACCTAATGTCAGAAAGTGAGTGTAGTACCATGAATCATAGTTAGCTTTGGACACTATAAACTAAGAGAAAAAATTAAATTTTCATAACTAAAAACCAAATACAAGAAATAGTTAATTTATACTTGCCACTATATACTTAACGGCAAAAAAAAAAACAGGAAAAACAAAATGACTACAAAATAACTGTGTTGCTTGACACCCCACCATCACCACCACCACAAGCCTTTACATGAAAATAAAGTGACATGAAAAAACTAAACTAGGACAATTTTTTTTTTATATATAGAAAAATGAAGAATTTGATGGTATTGTAAATATGAGTTATGAAACAATCAGTTATAACAAATTTAGTATAGGAGATAAGGAAATTGAACATAGAATAGGTTGTGCTGGAGGTAGTTTCGCCCAACACTGTAAATTGCTACAAAACCAAAATATTAACCTGAAAACATTAGTCCCATTCTTAATTAGCCTTGTCAGACAAATCGAGACTTTCATATGGATGTCATGCATGACACCAAACCCATTCACAAATATCTAAACTGTCAGCTGTATACAACCACTTTGTAAGATCAATGGTTAAAAATGGCTTTGAGCAAATAGAGACTGGATGTTTGTAAAAACAATCCTTCAAACCTTGTACACAAAGAACTGTATCAAATAGCAAAACACATCACTTGAGGAATTTCAATAGCAGTGACAGTTAAAATGGATATCACCTGTAACATAAAGAGAAAATAATGACAATCAAGATGCTGATATTTCACACTACAAATAAAAGGTTAGGAAGGAAACTCCCATCAATACTGGAAAGAACAATAACAGTTACTCGACTTGAGAAACCTATTTTCCTGAAACATTGTTTTACAAGAAAGATTTTATAAATTTCAACCAAAAACAGTAGAGGCTGCCTTGAATGCTGAATGTTTTCTTATGAGGAAATGACCAATATTACCATTGTCCTGTGGAACAATCCTGAACCTAGAACTTCGAGCCTTAAACTTAAATATTCTTGTTGCTGCAACTATGCTTTACCATCACTCCTTTTCTTACTGCTGCTGAAGCCTTGCTGTGAAGCTTGGCTCTCTTTGCAGTCATTTCACTTTCTTTATTAATGTCATTCTATATGTTTTAATGACCTGAAAGTGTATAAAATTCATACCACACACACACACACTTAATGATAGAAAACAGCATTTGACTTCTTTTACAAAAAGATCAAATGGGACATAGGTCTTCACATTCATGTTTTCAACTTTTATATTCTTATTACTTTCACAAAGTTTGTTAATGTGGTTAAAAATTTCTTTGACAGTTTTCTTTCCATTTTATAAAAAATAATCATCAGAGACTTGATAACTTTCATTGGATTCCACTAATCTCATGTGTTAACTATGCTGACTCTTCTGGTCCTACCTAGTATTGAATTCATCATCCTTGGCTAACAAATTTTTGAAGATATTAAACTCCTACTCCTCAGCTTAATGGTTGTTTTAAGCAGTGGCAGTAGATTGTCTCTCTTCTTGCCAAAGTTGATTTAACCTTCAGGCATTATTTAAGTTTATTGAAATTTCTCTTCAGTCACAGAGTTTATTGAGCAAGATCCTGTTTTAACATTATATTTGCTACTTCATAGTCTGGAAAGCAATATTTGTTTTGAGTGAACTACCAAAATAAGGTATCTGTTGACATATCCAGTGTCAATTATGATTGCAAAAACAAATCCTGACCAGTTTTACTATCAATAACTACTACTACTACTACTACTATTGCTGCTGATGATGATATATTCAGTGTCATTGCTATTCAGGTCTGCTTGATATGCTTTTACTCTGTCTATCCACACATCTTTTGCACATGAAGACATTGCTGTAAGATTATGTACCATCATGTCTTGAAATGAATTTTATGTTTTTTCTCTTATTAGGGTTAAGAAAAAAGACTATCAGAGAATACAACTCATCTAAACTCTGGCTTCCTAACTTTTTTACTTTCTTTCTCACTTGATATAGAAAATTGTACTGAAATATTTTAATAACTTTCATTGGTTTGTTTATTTTTTCTTTAAAAAAAGAATTTAAAACTCAGTTCTTTACTTCTGTTTTAAGATGATAGATAATTCATTAATAAAATATTTAGGTTCTGTGTACGTTGAACACATTCTTACGTCACAGCGGAAATGGTATATTCAGAAACATTGTTGAAACTAATGGAAATACAAGTTCCATGAGCAATACAATAACCTTAAAATCATAAAAGGAAATAAATAACTGTATAAGTTTAAAAAGAGAATTAAAAAAAAAAAAAAGGAGTGGGTCAAGTAGATGGATAGGACAAATCTTAATAAGGAGAGAAAATAATATGAATTAAAACACTTAACATTCTTAGTTATAAATTATGTTATTTATGGAAGAGCTAAGTTAGATTTACAAAGAAAATTAATACCAAGTAGTGGAAATTCTTTGTTGTTTGAATAGGTCATGTAATTTGAATTTCTTTTCCTCATTTTAGGAAACAATTCTCAAGACAAATTTTTCTGCAGCATTTTTACAAAGTTACATACAAGTTAATCATTCACATTTTTTTTAAATTTGTATATGTATAAATATATATTAACCTACCTACCATTTTTAATAAGTTCTTTTTTGTTAATGTTGATCAAATGATATTTTCAAAATATGTAAGTTTGAACAAAAACATCTTACTTTGTAATTAGCTACCTTAAAAAGTAACATTAGTGGTAAAAAAAAAAAAAAATAAAATAAAATAAAATTAGAAACTAAAAAATATCTATAACTTAGAAGTAATCTATATGTTTAATCTTGGAAAGTTCCATGTTTATCAAACAATAAGATGTTTTAAAAACTATTTGAAGATATAAAAAGCTTCTTTTTTTTTTTTTTTAAGCATTTCACCCCAAGCAAGGTGGGAAGCCACTAGCATGCAAGGGGTTACAGAGAGTTGGAGCAAGAACAAAGAGGAGTGACAGAGGAAAGGATGAAGAGAAGGATAGGGGATAAATCAGGGAATCTGGAGACATCAATTGACATTACATTTGAATAGTTGAAGATTATAGCTATCAGGGAAACAAGAAATGAGAAGGGAGTTCCACAGGCGAGAAGTGCGAGACCTGAAGCTATTGGAGTAGAATAGATAGCTACATTTAACAGTTTTGACAGTAAAAGGGTGAGAGCAAAATGCCAGCCTAGTTGAATGCTTAAATTCATGAAGTCTGGGAACCAGCAAAAGCAGTTCATCAGAGCAGTTACCGTGAAAGTATTTGTAAAAAAAAACAGAGGGAGGCAATGGCACATCTGTGAGAGAGTGACTGCAGATGAGATGCCAGATTGCATACCATCTTTTAAAATATGAAAACAGATGAGTTATTAGAGTGAAAAAAAATGGTTTTAATAGGTTATTTATAAAGTAAACACTCGTACAACAGTCATCTAACCCCACATTTATAAAAGCAGTTTCAAATTATGGTAAATAGGCCTATTAGACCTTTTACTGAGATCTTTAAATGAACAATGCAATGGTCATTACATTATGAACAAGGATACTTAAATATCTACTAAAAACTGATTTTCAAAATTCAAATAACTTTTACATCAACTAACATTTACATTCAAGTAGATACAAATCTTAAAAAATACATACAAAAAGTTTTATTCATCTTAAAACAATAGTTCAATTGAATTTCCACTTTCCAATAAAAAAAAATCTTAATATATCAATGCATCTTTGAGAAAGACAAAACTTGCTTCAGAGTATCAAAAATCAAATCTTGAGATTTAATAGAGTTCGGTAAAAAGAAATACTTCTAAGACAAAATGAAATCTGTCTTCTAATTAAAGATAGAAAGTACATAACAGAATTCAGAGAGATGAAAAAAAGAATTTCCTTTCCAATACAGTCAGTGAATGAATGTAAGAATTTAAAGTTAATAAAATTTGGAAATGATTTCTGCCATGAACAGGTAATTATAATTTTTATTCTACACAGCATATTACCAATATGTTAAGAAACTACTATTTTAGTTAGTCAAAGATTAGACTTTATATGTGTTATGTAGAAGTTTGACTTCTATAAATTGACAAACAGTACAAAATTTCATTTATTTCAAAGGCAATTCATACAAGACACTGAAATTGTATAACAGCCATTCAAAATCTTTTTCGCCACAAGTAACACAATTTGAAAAAAAAAAATAAAATAAATTAAATATGATATGGTTTAATGCACAAATAAAATGCATTTTGTTGCATGTTATAAAGCAACCAGGTATGAAAAAATACTTTGTATGTACATATAAATATCGATCAGTTATGTGCCATGCATGATACAAGCTTAGACAAGCATGTGTCTTTTGATATATGACTGACGAAGCAGATTTTTTCCCCACAGTAGGTTTCCACTTCTTTCTGCAGTAGACCAGTTGCCATCCAAGGCTATAGAACCCAGTCTATCTTGCTATTTAGCCATAGCTGGGGAAAGAAGAGGATCCATACCTTTCCCAAGGGTATTAGCACATAAGCATATGTAATGGAATTTGGACTCAGCTCTCAGATTCCTCAGTCAAAGCCGTTATCCATTACTCCACCATGCCTACTTACAATATAAAGATACTATAATAATAATTATTATATATTAGCAACAAGTGATTAAAAAAAATACCTTTTTTTTTTTTAATCATTTTACCGCAAGCAAGGCAATAAAGCCACTAAGATGCAAGGGGTTACTTATAGTTAAGATTATAAATAACTAAAAAGTAACAAATTGGAGGATTTGAGTCTTATCTGAAAACCAAGAATGTATTTTCATTATTCCATGTATAATGTGAGTGCTAAGTCTATCTTGTTTGTTTTTTTTAGTAACACTTTTATCAATATATTGTGGTTGGTCTTAAGTGAGTGGTTTAATTTCTGAAAATCATGAAATGATTTTATATACTTGAGGAATGCTGATAACAAAATAACAAAAAATAAACAAAAATAAGACATTCAAAATAATATTAGGTTGGTGCAAAAATAATGTCATTTTCTCACATATGTTACTTTTATATATGATTTCTGAATTCATTGATATATATATAGCCATGTTATATATGATTTTGAAGCACGTTTTTCACTATCGGTTACCGTTCTCAATCTCTTCATTCGTTTTTTTGCAAGCTTTTCGACAGCACGATTTTCTTGTTCCAGTTCAAACTAGGCTGAAAAGCTGCCGAGACAGCTCGTGATATCAATGATGCATTTGGCCCAGGAACCACTAATGAACGTGTGGCACAACGGTGGTTCAAGAAATTTTGCATTGGTGACCAGAGCCTCGAAGATGAAGACGGTCGCGGCCGGCCGACTGCGGTTGATAACGAACATTTGAAAGCCCTAATTGAAGCCTATCCTTGCAAAACCACACAAGGAGTTGCTGTTGAACTCGAGGTCGACCACTCAACAGTCATTCGCCATTTAAAGCAAATAGGAAAGTCAAAAAAGTTGGATAAATGGGTGCCGCATGAATTGAACGATAATCAAAAAATCGTCATTTTGAGGTGTCTTCTATGCTCCTTCTGCGCAACAAAAATGACCCCTTTCTCGAGTGGATTGTGACATGTGATGAGAAGTGGATCCTCTACGACAACCGGCGATGTTCGGCACAGTGGTTGGATGCCAGAGAAGCTCAACAACACTTCCCGAAGCCGAAATTGCACCAAAAAAAGGTTGTGGTGACTGTTTGGGGGTCTGCGGCCGGTCTCATCCATCACAGCTTATTGAATCCGGGCGAAACAATTACGGTGGAGAAGTACTGCCGACAAATTGACGAAATGCACCAGAAGCTCCAACGTATGTGTCAATATAAAGGCACCAATTCTCCTCCATGACAACGCTTGCTCGCATGTTGCTCAACTGACCCTGCAGAAGCTGAACGAATTGGGCTACGAGACTGCCTCATCCGCCATATTCACCGGACATCTCGCCCACTGATTATCACTTTTTCAAGCATCTTGACAACTTCCTGCGTGAAAAATACTTCAAAAGCTGAGATGATGCCGAATTGGCCTTCAATGACTTCATCGCTTCCAGAACTTCGGATTTCTATGCTAATGGGATAAATAAACTTGTTTCTCGTTGGCAAAAATGTGTCGATTCTAATGGTTCTTATTTCGATTAATAAAGTTTATTATGAAACGAGTTATGATCTTTTGCACCAACAATTAAAACTTGATCTTTTTTACCTATATTTTTTTCTAAACAAGCTTTCTATATAAATACCAACACTCAAAGCCATTTTTGACCATTGATCTTAGTGATTGTATACAACTGACAGTTTAGATATTTCAGAACAGGTTTAGTGTCATGCATGATATCCACATGAAAGTCTTTTTCTGACAAGACTATTTAAAAATATGGACTGTTTTTCCCATGACGCCACTATTATTTTTTTTTAACTACCTTCATCTTTTTAGCAATATTTATTTTTTTTTTTTAAGAAGTGATGATCAGAATTTGAATAAAACCTAAACATATGATGGAAGTGAATTTATACATTTTTTTTTTGTTCTTCAGAATTTACAACAAAAATATTAAACACCATTAGATTGTTTATTTATGAGAATAATTTTAGATTTATATACTAAAAATTAATACAATTAGAACTAATGCAATGCAATATTTATAATTTGTCAATTTAAAAATAAATGATTGAAAACAATTTTTTGATTCATAAATTTATAAATATTTACTAAATTATTAAAATATGTAAACCAACTATAAGTAAATCCTTATTTACCATTTTATAAAGTTTGTATCAATTGTCAATTAGCTGATATTTTGCCAACCATTCAAATAAATAATATGAATAGTGTAAACAAACTAATAGTGTTTTATTTTTCTTGTAAATTCTCAAGAACAAAGAAAATGTATAAATTCACTTTCATCATGTTTAGGCTTTATTCCAATTCCAATCATTGCTTTTTTTAAAACAAACATTGCTGAAGAGTGAAGTTAGTTAAAATAATAGCAGTGTCAAGGGAAAAGCTATCCTTTTTAAACCTCATCTTATTCCTGGCACGTTTGTCCATGTTTGCCAAAAGTATAGTTACTTCAAAAGCAATAAGCCCTTATATTCTATGCAAAATAAGGTCATTTTGCTAAAACAAACTTAACTCCAACGTTCTTACAAAGATTTAAAACATATGCACATCCACTCAAGTGAAAATATTAGGTTGGTGCAAAAATAATATCGGTTTTTGACGTTAAAAAATACGTCAAAAACCGACATTATTTTTGCACCAACCTAATATGTAAAAATACCAAAAGATTAAGTGAGGTTTTATTGGGAACAGTAATGCATTGAGAAATAAATGATTTTAATAGAAGGAAATGTTTGTTTAAGCAATAACCAAAAGCTTTGTGTAAATGTAAAATATTTTCAGAATGTTGTTCTGAAAAGACATTCAGAGACAACAATTTATTGTTAAAAGAAAATATCAAATTTACATGACCTATAATGTAATAGGAATGCTATCTGGAGAAGAGAATTCAGGTCTGGTCAGATGAGTCAGACTTGCCTAATCCTTTAGTCTACAATTGTACAGACTATAAAAAAAAACATTAATACCTAAGAAGTAATTAAATAAATGAAAGAAAATAAGCTTTCAAGAAAGTGCTCAAACCTTATTTTTATTTTTTTAACAAAGTTACTTAAAATGAAATTTGATTATAAGATAAACAAAGTTCATTTTCATATCTTTCATCTAATTTAACTTCTCGAATGCCAAGGGGCTAACTTTAGATATCACCTTTGCAATGGTAATATTAGCCATTTCCATACAAGGAAAAATTTGGCATTCATTGACCAAGAAGACAGCACTTATGAAATCTTTCTCTTAAAACAATTTTTCAGAAAAATAGGTTTCTCAGGTATAGGAGCTTTTATTGCTCTTCCCATTATTGATGGGGTTTCCTTCCTAACTTTTTATTTGAAGTAGTATGGAATGTCAACATGATTATATCATTAATTTCTCTTTAAATTGTTAAAGTGCTATCCATTTTAGCTGTTGCTGCTGTTGTTAGTTCTCAAGTGATATGTTTTTTATTTGATACATTCCTTTTCTTGTGATTCTGTAGCACCAGTCCACAAGGTTCAAAGAAGTATCATCTTTGCCAAGACCCAAAGGCTTCACTGGCTTAAAGTGATTTTTAACCCTTGATCTTAGAAAGTGGTTGTTTAGTGATGAGTTGCTCTGTGACAATGATGTCGGGAAATTGGACGGTAGTCTAAGTCCTTTAACACTGTTTGTGATAGGTAGAAACCAGCTGTGTTGTCTAACATGTACACAGCCTGCCATGTTTCCTTCGTCCCCACCTTTATGCATAAAAATAATACACCTTTGACGTGTAGTCAGTCATTGGTAATGCCTCATATCTGGTGGGTGGTTGATAATGATATCCGTCTGGATACACAAGAAGCTTCTGGATCTCAGGTCCAGCCAAACAGGTCTGTGCCCTGGTATCTGCAAAGGCAAGGATGGAGTGAGCACGTGGGGTTATTGGTTTCCATGGTATGCGCCCAAAGGTCGCGCGAGTCCCAGGCATCATGGTTATCACTACCTCCACTAATGGGGGTGGCTCTGGAGAGCTCCTTTGAAGTTTTTCCCATTCCACTTGAGGTGGGGCACGTCTACTACCCACATGCTGCCATGCTTGTCAATCCGGTGGGTAAAATGATCTCTCAGAGTACCGCTGGTAAAGTCGTCGCTTATTGACGTTCCACTCATTGCCTCTGCTTTGGATTCTGCGAGCTTCCGGCATAATTTCATTTTGACCGCCGGACAATCCTTCCAGTTCATTGACCCTCCAGGGTGAAAAGTCTTTCCACATCCACTGCATGGTTTCTTGTGTCGTAGAGTCGAAGGGGTTTCAGTCTCCTGGAGCGGCTGTTCCTGGTCAGACCTTTGCATGTTGAATGATGCAAGAGGGCGTGTGGTGTTGTGGAAGTGGGGTGCAGACTTGTCTGTCGTCTCAAGGCAAACTAAACGATCGAACTTCTGGTAACGAGCAAGGCTGCCTCTGCCAATATTTTATTTTGGTGGTCTAAATTGGCAAGCCCAGCTATCATCTGTCTGGCAAACATATCTTCTGAATAATCCACTTTTTGCAAGCAAGTTTGCTCATTTGGGCATTGAACATTAAACTCGCAAAATTTCGCTTAACCACATAATCTAGATAGAAAGTGTGTTATGGACTCACCCTCATTCTGCGTCATGAAGTGGAACTTCTGCCAGTGAACCTCTTTATGTAATCCTTTCACTGCGATAAGTCATATCTGCTGTAATAAAAACTCCCCTGAAGCAGAGTTGAGCCTTATAGGACCTATCAGCTCAAATAGACGATTTGTTTCCGGTGTACACATTGCCCGTAGTTTGTTCCGGACTGCGACTGGGTCCTCCAATCTGCACATATCCTTGTATTGGGTCCAGGTGTCCAAAAACAATGCCCATTCTCCTTCTGTTATATTCAGCCTTATCAAGGGTCGTTCTGGTTTCATAACCTGCGGAATGTTGGTGTGTCCACGAAGCATTTCTTTTCTGAGCTTGATATTTTCCTTCTGTAGCTCCACAAGTTGATTCATTAATTTCAAATATTCCTGCTCCATGGTGCTTGCCAGTGGGTAAAGCCCAGTGTCTATTGTAGTTTGGTAAAAATCCGTTTTGCAAAACAATCCTGTTCGCAGCGCCATGTAAAGTGTCACGAGTGTGTTCAACATGTCCGATCCTGTATGTCAGTAAAAAGCCTCCGGTCGCATTCACCAGTCCGCTTTATATACTATGCCAAGGGCAGGTAGCTCTGTTCCAGCTTGTTTCGCAAGGGTAGATAACTCTGTTCTCATCTACACATATACAACTGACAGTTTAGATATTTCTGAACATGTCATGCATGATATCCACATGAAAGTCTTGTTCTGATGAGATTATTTAAGAACATGAGAAGTTTTCAGATTGATTTTTTGTAGCAGTTTATGATATTGGGCAAAATTACCATTAGTACAGAGTTTATTCTGTTTAATTTCCTGTCTTCCTCTACTAAATTTGTTATAACTGATCCATATACCAAGGTATTTGTAGATGCTTAGTAGCTTTGTCTTTGTCTTTGCATTTATAAAATTCCTAAATGAAAAATAGCTTTTAAAGGCATTCTGTACATCACTTTTTCAACAAAGAAATCACAGTATTTACTAGTATATAAATCTGGAATTAATTTTGTAGATGTGGAGATCCTGCCTACCATGAAAATCAATACAAACTGTAAAATGCAAAACTCAGGAATATTTTGGGTAACAATTTCATTGACATAGCGAACTGACATGTAAACTTTCAAACAAAAATAGATCATGAACTGAAAATGCTTTTAAGGTCTGCACTGAAAATCTGAATGTCATCAGACTATTAAAGTAAAGCTCTTTTAAATTACATCTTGTTAACATTTAAATGCAAACAAGAATACTGCTGATTCAGCCCTTCCACCATGATGGAACAGATTTGAGCAGCTGTTTCAGTGGCATTTAAGCAGACACAGAATCAACAATTCCCATTTAATTAATGTAAATTGGTATGCAAAAGATGAGGAAAGCAATAATGAAAAACAAAAAGAAACATATATATACACACATATATATATATATATATATATATATATATATATATATATACACACACAAGTTTCTTTACATCAAACACTACAACATTTAAACTCATTAACAGTAGTTTTTTGACATGCGACATCAGCAAATATTTAAGTAAATTTATTTTCTAACTTGAGAAGTTACTTGAATCCAATATCCTCATCTTCAGCAGATTTTCAAATGAAACTTAATTTCACCCAAAGATATTCTAATCCCTTACTTGTTTGACCAAGTGTTCTAGTTGAACTCAATATACACCTCAAGCATGGTGCCACAAAATAAAGGTGGGGGTTAAATCAGCTGTTAAATGTGTGCTAAAGCAGATGTAAAGTTTTAAAATTCTGATTTTGTATTTTTTATAATCTGATCTGCTTATGAAATTAACATTTTTTTCATATATCCTACTGTAAATATTCGTTTTGATTTTAAATACACAATTTGCTTTAGTTTTCTCAAACTGGACCTACATGTTTGACCCTCCACACACAAGACTTATGAAAGTTTTAGAAGCTAATGTATTAAAGGAGGGAGGAAAATGGAAAATGAAGTCTTATTTTGAAGTTTGATGATAATGCTGTTGAGCTGAGCTGTAAAGTTAGTCTAAAATCATTACTAGCATTAATTTTCAAAATTTCAGTCCTCACACTCTTTGCTGAGAGTGAGAATTAAACAGAAGACTAATTTATTTTGAAAATAATGGCGGTAATGATTTTTTTTAGACAAATGATACAAATCAAAGCTAAGAAGACAAATCTGGTCTTTATTTAATTCTCATTTTGTGCAAAAAGTGCATGGAAGAGATTGAAGCTTCTGCTATGGCACCCTTAGGCAACTATCTTTTCTTCACAAAATGATCTGTTTACTTGATGTCCTATACAGTATATAAAACATCAAGGAAACAAATCATGGCAATAAGCAGAGATAATCATTTATTCAGCCTAAAAATTGAACAACTCCACAGGTAAAAAAAAATATTTATCTAGCAAATAAAGCAGACTTAGATATTAAAAAAAATTCTGGTTTGTTTTGGTCATTTGGAAAAGTATTTTTCTTATATGTGCATGTGTGTTTTTATTCCAATACAAATAGAGTAATTATTCTTTCATTTAAGTTGAAAAGTGACAAATACATGAATACATTTCCTTCATAAATATGCCCACATTTAGATATTTTTTTTAGACAAGTTTTAATTTTGATCTTTGGTTCTCAGAAAATAGTCATTAAACATAATATATATAATAGTCATTAACCACAATAATCAGTTATTAACCATAACAAAGAACTGTACCAAATAACAAATTACTTGAGGACTACCAACAGCAGAAACAACCAAAATGGATAGTGGCATAATCAAGATGCTGACATTTCACATTACTTTAAAAAAAAAAAAAAAAAAAAAAAAATTAAAAAAAAGAGTTAGGAATGACACCCACATCAATACTGGAAAGAATGATAACATAACACCTACTGGACCTAAGAAATTTATTTTCTTGAAAAATTGTTTTAAATTTCAACTGACAGTACAACTGGCTGCTTAGTCAATGAATGCCAAATGTTCCCTTATAAGGAAACTGCCAATATTACATTACAATTTATATTGTAATTTTTCATTTGCCTTTTAGATATAATTTGAACAAAATATCAGTATAAATAAAGATCCATAAAAAAAAAAAAAAAGAAAATATTTTTTTGTATAATTCTTAAATCTGAACCATAATTTTCGTCTTAATGTCACACAAGTTAATTGGACATTGTCCAATTTCATTGTTAACATTTTCATTTTGATAATGATGATGCCTCCTAAAAAGACAGGAAATAAACCTGTCTTCCCTTTTTCAATCAGGAAAACCACTTTTAAGGTAAGTGTGCCTTACTATTAGGTCATGAAAAGACATCATAGCAAAGCAAAACTCAATTATCCAATTTATGAAATGCATATCTCATTGGGATATATTTAAGTTGTAGTTGTTCACTTTATTTGTATACCTGAAAGTAATTTTTAAGCAAATAAATGACCTTTTTTTTTAATCCAGCATTATTTCTAATTATCACATCTTGTTTCTATCAGGAGGCACATTTTCTTTTAGTTTGAACTTCTTAATCACTTGGCTTGTAGAAAGTTCACTATTTAAAAAAAAAAAATAAATAAAAAAAACAAAACAAACAGGGATGCCTTTTCAAACATGTGTACCCACTTATTCTTCTATCTACTATGTTTCTTCAGGAAGTGGGTGATCATGGCTCTCCATAACTTCCTATCCTTTGTAGCTCTTAGTAAGGTTTTCACTATTTCGCCTACTTGTTCTGCCACTCATCTGCACAAGCATATTTGGTAGGTTATTCATCGTTTCACTCTGTGCCTCTTACTTTCAATATGTCCTGTGGGGGTCAAATTCTCCAAGCCCTCTTTCCTCATTTTGTTTACCAGAATTTTAACTCACTGATTAGTTCCCATCTTTTTATGTTCATTAAGATGCAACATCATTTTTTCTAAACTTGTATTTAAGTTACTGTCTCTGATTCTAAATATAAGCATCCTTTTTATTTCCATTAAAATTTACTTTTGTTCCCATGTTCAGTCCATTGTATTCTCAGCTTCCTTCTGTGGAACTATATCTCTGTTGCCTTAAGTCTCCCATTCATATGTGAGGAAATTGTCCAGTATTCACTGCTATATAGAAGGATTGATATTACATATAATTCAGCACTCTTTGTTTATGGACATTTCAAAGCCTATTAAATATTTACCTTGTGATTTTTAACTTTTGTTAACATATTTTTTTCTTAGTATTTGTATAGGTTAATCAGTTCAGGAGATATTCAATAAGCATAACTCTAGATCCAATATAATTTTTTTTTAAAGATGATGCAAAAAAAGTTCTAACAATTATTACAGTGGAAAGAGTTTGGCTCATATACAAAAATTAACAACAACAGATATCTTCTTGAGATATATTACATTATGATCAAAAGGGTTAAAACGTCTGTAAGATTTATAAATAGTGTCCGATTAGAGAGATAATTAAAACCCCAGATAAAAAAAAAAAAAAAAAAAAAAAAAAAAAAAAAAATCAAAGCTAAAGCATCAAACAGGAACTCGGACAGCTAATTGATACAAAGTATATTAGTCAGAGCCAGTGAAAGTGAAAGAAAAAGCAAAGCATTTAAGGTGTTTCTTCATAATTTAGTAGACCATGAAATTGGTTAAGTCCAACCAATTTATTTTTTTACCTTTTTGTAAGCAAGCCTCTTCACTATTCTTTTAAACAATGTGGACACCCAAGCAGAACAGACATATACAATCCATTCACATTGGATAGACAACTACAAACACACAAAGCTGCAATACTTTATTCATCATAAACTCTCTTGGTAAAAACAGTGAATGTGTGGGTATTCACCTAAAAATTCTTGCATTACAGTAATGGTTAACAAGCTCATCACTGATCATTCAGTCAGTTATGTGCCATGCATGATAAACACTTAGTAAGTTGTGATTTCTTTCTGCAGTAGACCAGTTGCCATCCAAGGATACAGAACCCAATCTATCCTGCTATTTACCCATAGCTTGAGGGAGAAAAAGAGGATTCATACCTTTCACAAGGGTATTAGCACACAAGCGAATGTAATGAATTTGACTGGAATTTGAACTCAGCCCTCAGATTCCTCAATCTGAGCTGCTATCCTTTCAGCTATGGGTAAATAGCAGGATAGACTGGGTTCTATAGCCTTGGATGGCAACTGATCTACCAAAGAAAGTAATGGCAACCTACTGAGGGAAAAGAAATCGATCTCATCAGTCATGTATCAAAAGATTCATGATTGCCTAAGGATGTATCATGCATGGCACATAACTGACTGACAACAAATATGCAAACTACGTGCTTATTAGTACATAAGTAATTTTTATACTTACCAATAAATAATATTGCACTCTCTACTATGATCCAGCTACACTTTGTTTCTGGCAAAGGTTGAAATTGTGGTTAATATATTCAAACCTTGTTTAGAGTTTGCTTTTGTCCAATATCAACAGAATTGTAACTGATTGGTAGAAAGGCAATTTCTGACAATACATTCAACACATTTTGAAGAAATACAATAAACATTATGTACAACAGACATGTCACTAGGTATGAACAAGCATGTCAATGTATAGATAGATCAAAAGTAAAGCACTTATTTTTAATGAGTAGCCGATTTAAAAGGTTGGCTTAGTAGTATCTGTGACAATCAGCCCATTTACCTAACCATATTTTATAACTGAATCATTTACAAAAGATATTTTATCTCAACAGTAATTTTTGGTAAAAAAAAATAAAGAAATAAATTAAAAGGTATTTACATTATTTACATTGTTCGAACTGTTGTACTTTTCTTTAATATCACATTCACAAAATTTTGATAATTGTACACTCCAGCCTTCTTCAGATGATATTTGTTGGAATTTCAAACAGAACACTTTTAGTCCACAGGGGTAGATTGTTCTAATTCCACATACCATGCCTTTGAATATCTCAGTTTTAGTTAATTCGCCTTGATAGCACTCAAAGTTTTTGTTCTCTTCACTGAAGACAGGGATTGAACTCACAACTCTTTGGGTCAAGTCACTTTTTGGAAAACTGAGATATCCAAAAGCATGGTACATGGAATTAAAACAATCTACCCCTGTGCACTAAATAAAGGGTTTGGCTCAAAATTCAAACAAATATCACCTGAAGAAGTGCCAGAATGTACAATGGTTAAAATGTTATGAATGTGACAATAAAGACAACAGTCTGAACAATATAAATAGTATAAACAGTTACAATACCTCATCTCAGAAATAGAGAAAGATGTTGATGGTGAATATGACAATAAAGATGAGGACAACAGTTCAAACTATTTAAATAGTGTAAATAGTTACAATACGTCATCTCAAAAATATAGACAGATGTTGAAATGAAAAGGTACTTTGTATTGCCAAAAAATAAAAAATAAAAATAAAAATAATCTTCATATATAATTTCAACTTTGCTTTCCAAGCCTTTCAACCCCATTTTATTCTGCTTCAACACTTTTCCTAAGGACAGGTTGGCTTGGTTTCTATACTTACAAAGATTGCAATTTAGGGACAGGAACAAGAATTTTTTTTATTTTTATTTTTTTTTGTTTTTGCTCATTAGAGAAAAAAGAAAATATTGAATTTCTGAAACACCCCTGGAAAAAACACAAGAAAGATAAATTGAAACCCCCAGCACTCATAGTGGTAAAGAATCAATCAGTTTGTTTTGGCACATCATACAACATATGTTCTGTCCATTAGTAAAAGTGTTGTCTTATCCAAACCAAAACCATCAACATCTTATATGCTTTTCAACATTGTTAGGAGATCTTGAAAATTGTTTTCCCAGTGCTAAGTTATTCCGATCATTTTACACCAAAAACACAACGTAATGAGAGAATTTCTGATCTTTCTTCCATTTTTACTCAGATTTTTTGTGGTCTGCAGTAAAAACAGATTTTGTATTCAATAGCTTTCTCCAAGAAAGAAACAGTGTTTAAACAATACACTAGTCATTGAAGCAAATAAAATTTTACAAATTAAATCAGTTTTTATTACAATGAAGACGTGAATAAATTTAGATTTATATTAAGAACAAAAGAAACAAAAAGCAATGATTTAGTATTAAAAATATATTGGAACAATGTAACATCAGATTCTCGGTTTAAATTCTTTTAACTTCAGTCAGATTTACAACAGAAATATTCTCTCATAGTGTCAAATAAATACTCATATCAGAATTGTTTCTAATAATGATTATTTAATGATTTTTATAATCAGATACATGAAAATTTGTCTAATTTCACAATTGAAAATAATACTGATATACATCAAGACTGCCATAGCCTAATAATTAAAAAAGCATATACTTTACACAATGAATATTTATCAACAAAATATTCCTTGTAGATGTGTTGAATTCAGTGATAGGCACTATTTAAATAGACGGGTGCATTTGTAAAAAATAAGAAAATTTTTTGTGAAATAATTTTTGTAGATGAGCTTTCATTAGACTTTTTTCAAGTTACAATATTTGTCAAAATTGAAAAAAAGATGTTATAAATTTCAACCAAAAATAGTACTGGCTGCACAGTCAATGAATGCTAAATGTTTCCTTATAATGAAAGGACTAACATTACCATATTAGTGTAGAAGACAAGACAACTGAAAATTATGAATACAATATCACAGTACAATGCATTCAACACTAAAATAGGTAAAACCAAAGAAATTATTTTGACTTGATTTTCCTAATCTCTTTTGTCTGAATTTCCTAATCTTTAATGACATTTGAAAGATTACAATGTCAGCACAAGGATCAGAAATGTGAAAATTATTTTTTATGAAAAATAGAAATCAATTCAAGGTTGAGATTCAATATGATTCAAATTTTAAAAATATTTCCATCATAATGTTTGCAGAAATTAGTAATAAAGTTCACTAAAGATCTATTTATGTATAAAATTACTATGGAATTACTCTATAATTCACATCAGAGGTGTATAGCATTTGGGCACCTTATGAGCTTCTTGTAGCAAAAGTAAACAGAACTATTGATTTCTTGATCCATCCCATAAAACTTTCTTATATATATTTTAAATCAAATGCTGTGATATATGATGTAGATGAACTTTATCTATATCCATGGGAACATGACAAATATATACATATAAAAAAAAAAAAAAAAAAAAAATTTCTTCAGTTTTAACTGTACAAGGTCTCTTACAGAACTTCTCTCTTTTAATCATCTTAGAGAACCTTTATTATCTTTGATCAGCATGCCTGATGCTAACCTCCAGGAGAGTAACTCACTGTGCTTTCTTAGTCTCACATTTTATACGGACACAAAAGTAGAATAATTATATTAAATCAACTGCTAGAATAGTCGGTTCACTATGTCATCCTAGACAATTTTTCTTGCCAGAATCTATCCTGCACATTTATAAGTCTACTATTCTTTTGTGGGCACATGGGCGAGTAGTTAGAACGTTCACATTCTGACCATGAGACCCAGGTTTGAAGCTCACCATGATGGATTTGGAAGGAAGGAGACTTCCTGATGTTATTGGACTGGAGGGGTTGATCCCAGCGTGCAGCACCTTTAGAAAGTGCCAGAAAACCATACCACGGGTTGACCCTAGCCTTGTGAGTAATATTGGGTAGATGGAACCCTTGGTGTCATCGATAGCTGTGCTAGCACAAAGTCACAAGTCATTGTGGCTGAGGGCTTGAGTGTGCTGGCCTTGTTCAAATTGTTGATCACGTTACATAATATGCTCTTTCCCAGAAACTATAACTAAGGTCAGCACAGCATAGTTGCAGTATAAACTACAAGTGGGCTCTGTGGGTGTTGAATAAACAAATGGGCCTGAGCAAGCGTCTGCAATAGGGATTGGCTAGCCAGCCTAGTACATGGTTATCCTCAAATACAAGTGGCCAGCTATACATATTCTTTTGTGCATGAAATATTGCTGCCACATTTGGTGCTTCTCTTATATATCTAGAGATTCTTCACAAAATCTAAAAGAATAACCTGCAACATTACCAGTTTTGACATCTCAGCTTCATTCACTTTCTCACCAACACTGTAACATTGTGCCTTTTTTATAAATATTTGGTAATAATCCAAAGGAGAAAAAAAAAGGGCTTAATCACTACAAGCATTGTCTCTGGCTTTTGCCTGTCATTAAAATTAACTACATTACCATACAAGGACTTGGCTGAACATTTAAGTAAAAAGAACCTTTGCACTGAAACTATTTTTCCATCTAAGAGAATATACGGCAAGTAAGGAGACTGATCTGGTCATTGTTTCAGTCACCTTGTTGATTCAAAGAGATATATATATATATATATATATATATATATATATATATACACAAAATTTGGAAAATATAATTACAGTATCTATAAAAATGGTCCAAAAGTAATGCTTTATATTTTCACAGAAACTACAACAGATACAGAAGATAATAACACTATTGGATAGAGCACATTTTCTGTTATAAAACCTTTTTTTTTCTTTTTTTTTCATACAGTCACCATCAGTTGCAGTGCATTTTCAATGCACTCTTCACTTTATAGACTGACAATTGTGCAGAGACACTTGGAATGTGGCTTGTCAGATACATCACTGCTAAAATGCATTATTCACTGCTTAATTATTCTCATAGACAGTTTGGTCTTTGGAAATGTTCAGAAAGCATCAATGAATGTAATTTTGTGATCATGGAGAAATTAAAAAAAAAAAAAAATCTATGCTTTGTATACACTTTTGTGTCAGATACCATTTTACTAGATTACTATCTGTAATAAGTCAAAAAAATATCATTCATTGGTAGAAAGTTTTAACTTTTACTGCTATACTACTAACACCCACCTTTTGACATAATGGACCAACATTATAAAATAGAAAACTTTTGCATCAACCTTGCATACATTACATAATTTTTATACAAGCTTGTTAAAAATTTCAAACATTTTGAGTCCTAAAGAGAGTTAAGCCCTTAATAGAGATAGAAGAAATAAGATCATGAACAACAAAAGGTAATAAACCTTAGAATTTATTTCATCCTTCGTAATATGATAATCAACTCTTTCCTATAAAATATTGATAGAACAAGTTTCGTCAAAGAAGCCATCTACTTGCAGTCACCAGAAGAGTCAAGGTCATCAGTATAAAAAAAGACTTGTGTCTTATCAGCAGACATATTTAATTTATAAATTAATTTAATACCTAATTTTATTAGGATATAAATTTTCTCAAGGACATCAACCAAAAATACACTTGCCAAATCAATTTATAGTCTTATATCAGCTTGTGGTATTTAATATCAGTATATTTATAAATCCTTTCTAGAAAATATTTGAAAGTAATTAGTGAATAACTGCAACAGAACTGTAACAACATTTCTAATTTTTGAAATCTCTTCAAACAATCCAAACAAAGAAAGTAATATGCTAGACTTGCAATCATTGTGAGTTCAAACCTAGATGAGAACATTATAAATATGACCTTGTGACAAATGATTTTTTTCTTTTCTTTTTTTTTACAATTATAAAAAGAAAGAATATGATCCAAAACAATTTGCAACTAATTTTACTTTTATATATTTGCATTTATTCATCACAGGAATACAAGAGTTACCTATAATTGACTCTAGGATTATATATATATATATATATATATATATATATATATATGAAAGGTTAATGGTCAGAGTTGAATCAGACCAGGAAACAGTCATATTAAAAAGTGTTCAATGCACATGTGGAAAAAAAAGTAAAAATAATATATAGAGCTTTTAACTTTAAAAATCTGTCAACTTTTATCAAATATTGATAAAAATCACCTGAGGATACCATAAGGTTGAAACCAAGGTAGCAGATTCAGCTAATCTCCAGATTTTTAAAATATATATATATATATATATATATATATATATATATATATATATATATATATAAAGGTGCAATTTGCCCAGTTGTCTGGGCTTTTACTGTTATCTGAAAGAAAATTTAGTTAACTTCAGCCAAGACTTAATAACCTGTTCTAGGCATATGTTGGTACATTTATTGATTGTGCTGATTTTAGTTACCAATATGAACAGTTTGGCATTCTCAAATCTTTTGGTTGGAACAAATCAATTGTTATAACTAAATCTGATAAAGGAATGGATGGCCGCAATTTTAAGAGATGAGGAGAAATTTGTGCATTTGGAACCATATTCCACATGTGATAAGACTAAAGTTTTTTTGAAATTTAAAAAAAAAATGCTTACTCAAGCTATTGAAGAATAAGGACATTTCTGTGGACATCTATGAGGCCATTAGGCTGGTGGGTTCTGTGTGGCTCTGGCTGAACTGTTTGCCAAAGACCTATAATGAAAACGTCCCATTAATTTTTGTTTTATCCAAACTGCTCTATTGCTATTAAGGCTAGTTATCTATCAAAGAGAAAACTTGTTGTCCATCAGTCAAAATGTATATGACAATGAAAAACAACATTGAAACAAAGATCATCTCTGGATGCAATAGAAACTGCTGCAAGTCAAAACTGTAGAACAGTTAACAAAAATCAATGAATGAAAGCCTGATGAAGGCTATAAAATATCAAGAAGAGTATATTAACATGTAAAATAATAAATATATTATCTGCTCAGGTATATGGTTCATTGTGCTAATCAAATGTATATTTCTATGGTCAATATATTTGAGATTTTTTTTATAAATAAAAAGTATGTTATTATCAATAATTTTATTAAAGATATTCTGGAAGTCACATATATTGCTCATATAACTATATCCTGAAAATATTAGCAGCATTGCAAGTTAATAATAGGTAACACTAATTTTATCCTGAACACCTTGACTTGCATAATAAAATGTAACACAGCATAACACAAACAACCAACTTGTATTAGTTAGAAGAATCATGACATCAATTACATATAAACCAATTTTCAAGAATTTTTTCCAGTAATTAATGCAAAGAGATTATTACTATAATTAACAAAAAAGTTTAATGGCCCAGTATACAAATAATATACCTAAGTTTTCAAATCTGGTCATATGTAGCTTCCTTATGCCTTTTTTATAAATACTTTCATGGTAATAGTTCTGATGAACTTTCCTCTATGCTACATAAACACCATGAATTTAAGTACAGTACTAAATTAGCAGTAAGGTTTCATTATTTTACAGTTGAAATGGCCAAATGTAAGCGTAAGTTCTATGCTTACAGTTTCTTCTATCACACTTCTCTTATGAAACTCTTTTGGTTTCTTGCTTCCAAGTCAACATTAAATTCAAAAATTTAAATGCAATGTCAATCATTATTTGCTGTCTTCTTAATTCTTGTTCTTTTAATGTTCTCTCTTCTTAATAGTGTTTTCATGTCCTCTAACACTCAGTAATCTTTTGCATCTTAGTGGCTTCATTGCCTTGCATGGGGTGAAATGATTAAAAAAATATGCAATAAGTTGGGTTTTTTTTTTTACTTTCTTTCAAACAAATATACTGGAAAAGGCATTCTCCTAAGTAAAAAGCATGTAAATTTGTAAAGAGCTAAACATCTTAATATAAATCTATTTATATTAATGTTAGAAATTATTAAAGATCTTTTGCCAAACAAAGGAGTATACATTGCTGTACACATAGCAAAAACAATTTTATAATCTAATGTATGAGAAGCCTTTGAGGTACGCTGACATCTGCACAGTTTATCTAAAGCTAAAACATTTCTGCTGACTGCAATAATGGAAAACAGATTTTTTGTTTTTAATCTTTTATAAGGATGTATTTGAGATAGGAATGTATTCTCGTCTGTATCAACCGAGGCTTTGAATGAAGGCTTCCAGCCAAATATCTCAAATTAAATAGCCATAAAAGTAGGATTGAATGTACTAGTTGTGGAATGTGACTGTAGACCTTTTGACACTTGCACCAAAACAAAATGTCCTTTTCAATTTGTGCTTATCAGTTATGACATTTGTTGTATCTTCAATTCAAATTGCAAACCTATTTCTGCAAAAAAGTATTTCATTGTTCAATGAATGTCATTTATTG
Organism: Acanthosepion lycidas; assembly: GCA_963932145.1. Taxonomy (NCBI): domain Eukaryota; kingdom Metazoa; phylum Mollusca; class Cephalopoda; order Sepiida; family Sepiidae; genus Acanthosepion; species Acanthosepion lycidas. Next base: position 37,469,547 of record OZ010572.1, on the reverse strand, counting down.
TTAGTTATAATTGTCTAACCTCTGACATTTTCATCATACATCTCTGCTTGCTATTCAAACAATATTACATGGAATGTGTGTTTGGCACCAGTTATAGTCAAATGTTTCTTACAAGGTTTATTCATTCTTCATAACAGAAAAATAACACACCTAACAGATTAATCCACAGTGCTGAGCAATTATATTTGCCAAATTACCTCAAAATATGATACAAATATAAATATTGCCTTCACCTCCAGGTTAATTAATTTTTAAAAGTTTCTAAGAAATTAAATAGTATCCTATTTCACTGAATATTCTTTATGTGCCATGTCTCCTCAGGATGTAGGCGATTATGGCTCTCCACAACTTCCTGTCCCTTGCAGCTCTTAATAAACCTTGTCTTTGTTATTTGTTCCGCCATCCATTTACCCAAACTCACCAAGTATGTTATGCGTCATCTTCCTCTGTCCCTCTTTCTATCTGTCCTGTGAGTATCAGATTTTCCAAGTCAAATAAGAAATAGAAAAATTTTGCTAGAAACAAGGAAAAGAGTACTGAACGGCTATGTGATATTTGTCCTCCTGTATGGCAGGGAGGGCTGGACAATCTCCTCAAAGATGAAGAGGAAACTTGAAGCAACAGAAATGTGTTTTACAGAAAGATGGACCGAACATGTGAGCAATGACGAAATTTTGGAGCAAATGGAAACAAAAAGGAAACTAATACTTAACATCAGGAATAGACAGTTGAGGTTCTGAGGTACATAGTGAGAAAGCAGGGCTTGGAAAATCTAATATTCACAGGACAGATTGGGGACAAGTCGGAAAGAGGAAAACAACACATATAGTGATCTTGAGAAAATGGATGGTGGAACAAGGTTTAGGAGAAATAACAGAAAGACAAAGTTTATTAAGAGCTATAAGGGACAGGGACAGGGACAGGGACAGACACCTACATCCTTAGAGGACATGGTATATAAAAGAAGATGGTGACTCTTATATAGAGCTAAGAAATATAAAAAACAGTATAGAGGGTGATTTGGAGAATTTTTTTGTAATGGGATGATGAAAGTAGCTTTATAACTTCAGATTTATAGACTCCATTCTCACCCACAAAAAATAAATTATGTGATAATATCATTGAAAAGAAAAAAAAGATATGACACTTCATCAAAGGTCAATAATTATTTAAACAAGTCTGTATTTTATAGCAAAGAGAATTCTATAGCAAGTCTTTTTATATATCTACACTTATAAGCTCTCCTCAAATATGGATAAACAGGACAGATTGAGACCCTGGATCTGTTCTTGTGAGCTTTCCTCCTTGGTATCTACCATTTTTTTTTTTTTTTTTAATATAAGCTAACTTCTAAAATAATCTAGGGAACTCCATATCTGACAGAAGCAAAATGTTAGCTTCCAATTCCAAAATATTAAATTATTCCAAATTCAATATGTATACAGAAATAATTTCATGAACAAGAACCACAATTCCTTGAAGTTAATGTAAATGTTTTTATATTTTCTGGTTGTTATAAGAAAAAAAAAAAAAAAAAATCAGAAAAATCTCTTAATTCAATTAACATCTAAAATATTATCCTTCCAAACTAAGGTAACATTTTTTACAGTAATTCCCTATAACTATTTGCATGTGTCTAACCCAAGATTTTTACCTCTAAATTAAATCCTAACAGAAATCAGAAGTCTCATGTAACATGATAATCACATGCAATTATAATTAAAATGATAAAAAAGAAATTAAATTATGGATACATGTAGATCTGCATGTATTACATAAACGAAAGATTTAAAAACATCTGATGCAAAAAAAAAAAATAAATAAATAAATAAAAATCTCTCTCGAAATTTAATACAAATATCCAAGGTCTTTAATATTTATACTCCCACCTATAACATTTCCTCTTTTAAATAACACATGGCTCCCAATAGCCAAGATATTTACACAAGAATTTTAACTACTCCATGAGAGGAAGAATATATAAAGGCAGAAAGCAACTTGGGTAATTTATCTCACAGAGATAAGTTCATAAGTCATGTATAAAGTAGTTAGTGTTCTGTCATGACATACAAAATTTCCCAGAATGGTGACAGCTCTTTATAAATATTTGAAAAATACAAGCACTTTTAATAGCAGAAAGAAATTGAAATGAAAAAATTTTAATTCTTAGATGAATGTACAAAACATTAACTTTTATACTTTGTATAAAAAGAAAACACTATTTATTGAAGATCATGTATAAAAAAAAAAAAAAGACAACAAAAAAAAACAATAACTTTAATAACTAATAGTAAATTTTCTTTTTCAGCAATCTTTTTCATGCCCACAAAAACAGTGTGTCAAAAAGACAGTTTTTCCCTTGACACTGCTATTATTTTAACTACCTTCACTCCTCAGCAATGTTTGTTTTAAAAAGCAATTAGAATTGTAATAAATCCTAAACATATGTCAAAAGAGAATTTATACATTTTTGTTTTTGAGAATTTACAGGAAAAATATTAAACACTAATTTATTAGATTGTTTATTTATGAAAAGAATTTTAGATTTGTAACATTCTAAAAACTAATGCAATGCTGTATTTATCATTAATCATTTTATAAAGAAATATGAAATTTTCTTAATTATAAATTATAATTATAGATATTTCCAAAATTATTAAAACTATAAAGGAAATCCTTATTTACCATTTTATAAAGTTTGAATCAATTGGCAATTAGCTGATGATGTTTTGTCAACCATTTCAATAAACAATATATTATTGTAAATAAACAATCTAATAAATAAACAGTGTTTGTTATTTTTCTCAAATTTTCAAGAACAAAGAAAATGTATAAATTCACTTTTATATGTTTAAGATTTATTACAATTCTAATCATCATTTTTCAAACAAACATTGATGAGGAGTGAAGGTAGTTAAAATAATAGTAGTGTTATGGGAAAAACCGTTTGGGATAAAAAATTTCTGAATATAAAAATTCTTTTTACAGCAACAAAAACATTAAAGAATTAATGTTGTTACTTGATAAGCTACAACCTCCATGTTTTGTTTAGAGAGGGATTTTCAGCGATATTTTCTTGGTCTATCAAATTTAGCACAAAAGTATAACATTTATGTTCATATAATTTTTTAATCTTTATCATATAATGTTACAAACTTTTCAGGTTAAATAATAAAAAGATACAAGTTTTAATAGAGAATAGAGAATCTCTAAATATTTTGTGTAGTGGAATATTTTTAAATTATTTAACTCCTTAAAATAAAGTAAAAAATACTTTTCTTAAAATTTTAAGTGTTTGTTTAAATGTTGATTACCAATATTTTTGTGAAAATTGCTCTGAAGAGCTTACCCACCCCACCTCCAGGTACACCAACTACATGAATTTGGCATCTAGGTTCCACATTTTTTATTGTTAAAATAGTTAAATATAACTGCCACTTCTACTTCAGCAGTTTCTTTTCTCACACTTCCTGCCTTTGGAACTCCCTTCAATTTAACCTGCTTCCCTGATAACTATAATCTTCAAAAATTTAAATGCAATGTCTATCACCATCTATCTTCTTGAATCCCATTCATCTTTTATCCTTTCCTCAATCCTCCTATACCCATTCTTTTCTCTTACTTTCACACTCTGTAACCCCCTGAATACTAGTGACATTCCCACCTTGCTAGAGATGAAATGAAAAAAAAAAAATTTTAATTTTTCTAAATAGTCATTCTGGATGATAAATCTTTTAAAAAGTAATATAAATAAATATAGGATATATATCACTTTAAAAAAAAAAAAAAAAAAAAAAAAAAGAAAAAAAGTGCCATAAAATCACTTACAACTGAAATCTCATCTTAAACCACCATAGACAAACAGATTAAAATTTCAATATCTGGCCTAAAATTATAAAAAATAATATGCCTACAAGCTGATATGTTTTCAACTTAAAAATGTTTACTTTGACATCTGCTTGCTTGAATTTTTGCAATGTACAATCAAGTGGTCAGAAAATAATTATATTTCATGGTAGTTTATGAATGAATAAATACTTAATATTTGTAACGAAAAAGTCACATCTGGATAACAAACGGCACAACACAGTAAAGAATAGAAATAGGCAATTATATGATTAAAACTTCAAAGTTAATAAAATCAGAGACATTATAGACTTATTGAATTTCAAATGGAACACCTGCTCAAACCAACTATTCCTAAAGAGTACTTATTATATTCTTCATTAAGTCAATCATAATCAGCTTTCATTTTCTGAAAACTTATGAAATGCCAACAAAATTCTTTAATACATTAAAGTTTTGAGAATCTTTGTTGAATATGTTTTACCTTAAAGTGCTTAATATAGCGTTGCCCTAATATTCTACAATTTAGATGCTTCAAGCAAAGATTCCTACTTTCTTATCCAGGATGTTCAAGGAAGAGACTATTTACTGCTTGTTACTTCACTGGGAACATATTAGTAGAAGTGAAGAATGAAATTTAAAACAGTGATGGATTGAATAACATCTTGTACGATAGAAACTTGCAGAAGTAAAATGAGGATATTTCAATTTGGTTGATGAGAATCGATACTAGTCACAAATAACTATAGAACGACTAGTAGTGATGAAAAGTAACTAAAATTAAGAAGCATTTTGGTACACACCAACATGAACAAGAATAGAAATGCAATGTGAGGTTTTGTGTGTTTGGTTGGTGAAAAGCTGAAGTGGAGGGGGGGATCTGTTGTATGGCTACAATGGAGTGTTGAAAAGTTTTTGGTTCAAACAAGAAAGGATTCAAAAGACAAACTCTGATGTTCGGTCAGGTTTTGTAAGTGGGTTTCAGCATCTAATTTTGTTTGTCTTACTTTGATATTAGACATCATGTCAGATTATTTCAGGACTATATATCTATCAGTTTAAAAAGATATTGTTTTTCCAACTCACCATCGATTATACTTAAGAAATAATTCTAATGACATAAATAGCTTTGATCAAAGTTTTGATCAATAACATTGTGTAAACAGGTACTTCAGCTGTTGTACTCAATGTCACCACTGACTTCAGTTCATCTGACCCAAACACCACATCAGATTGAATCAATGAAAGACAATTTCTTTTTTTTTCTTTTTTTATTTGCTTTATTATATGAGAGTGACATGGTAGCATCAATTTTAGAAGATAGCACACAGACTCCTTGGTTTTGCATTTTCCCCACATGTGGTCTAGCCCCACTAAGGGCTCTGGATCTACAGTGGGGAGTTGTTGACTCTTCAAAATGCTTGTGACCAACTGTTGTCTTCATGCTCTTTTGGTCTTATATCCAAAACTTAGACAAAGGCAATCCATCATTGTCTCAAAATTCCATTCTCATGAGATGTGGGGGGGGGATCACCTGATGTAGGATATAAGTCTCAGCCAATATCTTGTTAAAGGAAAACAACTGAAAGATGTTACAGAAATTGTTTTGACAGTTATTGTCTTGATGATTATCAACTAAGTAAAGTGAACCTTACTAGAACCATGTCAAATGACCCTGAGAAAGAAGTTCAGCTGAGTGGAGCAGACTTGATGAATGACTTTAGATGAGAGATGACAGGAGAAAGAACATTTGTCTTCTATAAGACAGTGGTCACTAGCAGCCAAAAACAGAGGACTGCTCGCCGTGATGCAAAAAGGAAAGTGCATGCTGATTAGATCTAACCTCTGCCTCACTCATCTACTACAGACATTTATGACTGAATAGAATTTGCTGTCTGCTACAACTGTATCATGATTTTATTTCATGGATAACAATCTGGCCTAAGAATTATTTTTTTAAATTTTTTTATGTTAGTCACTATTTTCTGTCTTCTTGTATCCCGTTTTTTTAATTACCTTTTCTCCTCACTAATGTCTTTTCATTCTCTTTCACTCCCAGTAACCCCATGCATCTTAGTCGCATTATCACCTTGATTGTGGTTAAATGATAAAAATGTATATTGTAAGTCCTCATGAAGTCAACTACAACAAAAAGTAATGGGCAAAAAAAAAAAAAAAAAAAAAAAAAAAAAAAACAACTAATATCCTATATTCTCTTAAATATTTTATTTTTCAAAATTGTGTGCAGCTTGAATGAATACAACCTTTTTGTCTATTTTCTTCTCTTTTGATCTGATATGGGAAGAAAAAAAAAATCTCTAACAAAATTTTTTGCTATTTCTTTTCTAGCTAAAATACAGAGAATACCTGGCCTTTGGCATTATGCTTCGAATATTAATATATAATTTTAAGGTTTGAACCATATGTTTAACATTAGATAGTTTCTTCTGTATTTTTTTTAAATCATACAACTTATAAGAACAGGTAAAAATAATAACTGGTTTAACATTGAAAAAAAATAAAAATAGGCAAGAAATGAACCCCATTTGAAGAAGGGCAAATTAAAATCTAAAAATAATAAGCAAATTTATCAGAAGCCAAAAGGAAATACATATTTTATGACATATTAACCAAACAATATTTCTTTTTATTTTCTCTGTATTATGTAAAAAAAGTAATTACAGACAAAGGAGAACATACTTAACCTTAAATGAACTTTCTGGATTACATACAATATGGACTCTTGGTAAAATTACAGAACAGAGAAGCAAAGTGATATCACTCTCTGACATATGCCACAGGAAAAAAAAAAAAAAAAAAAAAAAAAAAAAAATGAAAACTCCAAAATGTGAATATGAATCATTTCCCTTGACCTTTTGAAAATGTAAAATGGCTTCCTCAAGATTCCTTCATTGCCACTCCACAAATATAACTTGAAATTGAGGAGATTATGGATGAAAAGTAGAAGTCATCTTTTGCATATTTGCAAGAAGGGATAGAGAGTAAAAACAAAATTCTCGAGTTTCATTCTACAAGCTGTGCTTGGGACACCTATTACATAATAAAAAATAGAATAAAAAACAACTGTTTTAAACCAATTTTCAAATTGATAAATAAAAATCCTATGGGCAAAACAAAGCATTATTCTGAAAGTAACAGATTTAACAAAGAGAACCACAGGGAAAGTGAGAAAAGGGTTATTTCTGACAAGTTAGAAATAACTTCTCAAACAGCAAGATCATAGAATGTGGTATAAAACTATTCTTTTCAACAATCAGCCCATGACTATAACCTTAGTGCTTCAGAATTACTTAGCCGAATTTAATAAGGTTAGGACAAATATCTCTATCTTCATGTAATCAAAATGGTTGGAATGATAAAGCTCAGCTTGCTTTTGCCTACTGGGATAAAAGAACCAAGATTTTGTTGCTTCTCAGATTCAATGTATAATAGAATGATGTATTGTTTTCAATGTCAATAGATGCCTTAAGATGTGACATGACTCAGCACCAATTCAAAAATTTCTCAAGAAAATGAGAAGATAAGAATTCTTCAAGTTCTGCTTTGATTTCATTGCCTTTATCTGAGGAAATTTCAGTAATGAAGACAGGCTTAACCCAAGATTAAAGTTCTAAAAGATAAGAGACAGACTGTTCTCAACAATAGAAACAAGTTCCTTTTACTCAGCTTTAGTTTCCTTACCAAAATCTTCATTATATTAATTCTTGGAAATATCTGAAAATATTCTATGTAATTATATTGAATCCTGTATGTTTTGTGATGGAATATATTTCTAAATATAATCTTACAAACTTTCTAGTTTAAAGATAATGTAACATACATTTTTAAATTTTGTATTTCTTAACAGAGAATCTTTTAAATGTTTTATTTACAGCCAAATATTTCCAAATCTTTTAAAATAATATTAAATGATGTTATTCATTATTTAACTCTTTCAAATAAAGTAATAAGCAGTTTGTTTAAAATCTTAAAAGTTTATTTAAATGTTAATTACATTTACAACTTTCCTAAATTGTCATTCAAATAAATAAACATCTCATTTCTAAAAGCAAAAGTGTCACGAATTCCAAGAATGCATTAGAAATGGGGAAAAAAATGTTATCACCTTCTATCAAGATCTCATCCATCAAAATAAAATTTGGACATTTTATAAATCTGAACACCCACCACACACACACACACACACACACATACAATGCCTACCTTTAACTTGAACTCATTATCATAATGTGAAGGTTTTTTGTTGGACAAGATCATGGCAAAGAATGGACCATTGCCCTACTGTGCTGATCTGATGAAATTTGGTAGGGGTGGACATGACAAACTCGGACAATCATTTCTCTTTTCAATTCATGATTGACTTGGCAGAATAATTCTTTAGTAGTCTGCTATTACTTTCTTTAGTAGACTGGTTGCCAACCAAGGCTATAGGGCCCATAGCTGGTGGGAGAAGAAATGGATTCATATCTTTCACAAGGATATTTGCATCTACATGAATACAAAGAACTTGGCTGGAATTCAAACTCAGCCCTTCAATTTCCCATTCCGAGCTGTTAACCATCACACCATCTGCACATCCAAGATTATAGCACCTGGTATTTCAAAACAGTTCCCCATAATATACAGTATAAAATAAAGAAAAATTTCAGAAATTCTATTTTTATCTTTTTTTTTTTTTTAGATTATACCAATATAAAAATGTTAGTATCTTTATACAATTATTCAGCTTGTATTGTCTACAAATGATTTTCTACTGAAGAAAAGAATATAGTATCTGCATGACCTCTGACCGTTTTGAGCTGGAATTGAGAAACATACACAATAATAAAACAAAGATAGGGACAATAATATACATGTAAATAATTTAGATAGAACTAACAACATTTCTCAATAGAAATTTGTAGCACTTGTTTGTATATTTCGTAAATATTTCAAAAGGAAAACAAAGATTGCTGAACTGTTAATTATCAATTCTCTTGAATAACAGTAAATCATGTGGTGAATAAAACAAAGAAACTCTAACATACCTGTGGCTAAGAGGCTACAATGTTTCACCTGCCCGGTCAGAGCCACCATTTGCAATTTAGTCAAAGTGTATGCATGGTTCTAGCTCTTAAGACTAATGCTAATTTTCATGTGTAATCAAATACCTTAATAAAAAAGTGAGCCACACACACACTAGCAGGGATTCAACTTGAGGACATTGACTTGTTCAGAACTGGGCTTGTTGCGACTATCTACTACAACCTATTTCGGCACACAGGCTTGATGAGCTGCAGCAGCAATCGCATTGGGTTCCTCAGTCATAAATGGCTCATGCCTGGGGTAATAGTTGTTTCAATATCATGGCATCCATTCTTGACGACATCCAGAGAAGCTACCTGGCACACTGTGGCAGTTCCGACTGAATGCACAGACAATTTGCTGGTCTCCAACAAGCAGATCAAGTCATTGTAAATTTGCTAGACACTTAGGCAAAACCATTGTGCTACAAATTGGTCATATGTGACAAAAAGGTTCAGAGCATAGGCAGTTATATGGTCTCATTTGATATGCTGCAAACTCACCTTCTCCTCTGTTTAGTTACGGGTATACAATGAGAGTCTTGCAAGTGCAGCAGCAGTATTCGCTCATTGTCTATTCTCTTGCAAATGTCACATATCTCGATGCCTTGAATCCATTGTATAACCAGTTTTTCTGTAGCAGTACCACTAAATTTGGTAATCAAATATTTTATCCATGACAAACTGGAAAAAAATTCAATCTGTTGAAATAGACTATCTCCAGAAATCAAATTAGTAAAAAAAAATCAAGATTTAATTTTGAAATTATTTTGAGACTTGTATCCTCCTATATGGTAGTGAATGCTGAATAACAAAGATAAATACAAGACTGGAGGCAATAGAAATGTGGTTCTACAGAAGGATGTTGAGAATACCACAGATAGAGTACATAAGCAACAAAGTGTTAAGGGAAATGGAAACAAAATATATACATACTCAGAATCAAAAACAGACATCTAAAATTTCTGGGACACATGAGGTAGGAGGGCTGAGAGAATTTGACACTCACAGGGCATATTGAAAGCAAAAGGTACAGGGGAAAGCAGCAGGCCACCTACCTGACAAGTTTGTGTGGATGGTTAGCTGAAAGGGACAAATATTGCTAAGGACAAAAAAAGGATAGGAGTTTGTGGAGAGCCATGATCACCCATGTCCTTTCAAGACATGGCACATAGAAGAAAGTCTAAATGTACTCAAGGATTCTAAAAATAAACCAGGTAATCACTACATTTGGTAAAAACATTGCTTTTACAAAATGAAAGATGAATGACACTAATACCTTAAAGTTCTGTGGTCAGTTTTATTTTGACAAAATACTGAGCAGTAGTGTTTTTCTTCTCAGAGGACATGTTTAGTCTACTAAATAAACAACAAAAATCGGTCAAAATGTCTGTGTGTCAATGGCTGTTAAAACTTAAATGTGTCATTTTCATGGAAATTTAATATGTTGCATATTGGTATACAAGTATCTCAGAAGAGGTCAGAGACAGGCAATGAACAAAGTTGATAAAATTGTTTTGAAAGGGAAAGAGACATCATTGATTTATATGCTAATGTCCTTGGGAAAGTCATCAATGGCTAGAAAAAAAAATCTTGTATCCACACAAAATAGAAAAAAGACAAATTAAAAAAAGAAAATCAGCAGAAATTCTCTAAAAATACTTTACCCAAAATAGAAAGATTAGAGACTTAGAAATTAACCCTGTTAGTGTTCAGTTTGACATACCAAATGATTAAGTAAATTAAAGACCTGCCAAGTTAATTTACTTGCCATAATTCATGAGAATTTCCATGAAAAAAGTAAGTTATCATCATGTTTTCACCCACCTTTATAGTCATTTACTACATTCAAAATGTAAACAATGTTCATTATTCTTTGTGCTGTATCCCTTGAGGACGTAGACAATCATGGCTCTCCACAACTTCCTATCTTTTGTAGCTCTTAGCAATGTTTTTCCCTTTATTATTTTTTCCAGTCTCTACAGAGTACAAAAGAGTCTCAATGTCCTTGTGAGTGACAAATTATTTTCCACCCTGCAACAGCTGTCACAAACCTTTCACTGCTCTATTGCTACTTCCATGGAAAATGTTCAGACAAACTACATTCCTTAGTTCCACCAGTTCTAACCATCACAGCTAAGACTCACCATGCTATGTATATTGTAGTGAACCACCCTCATTCCTTCTATATTTCCTTGATGAAAAGTAAGTTTCATTTGAGCAGCTTCTTTCCTGCAAACCACTGCTCTGTGGAACCAACTCCCAAAAGGATGTTTCCCAGATCACTACAATCTTAACCTGTTTAAGTCAAGAGTTAACTGTTATGTTTCCCACCTATCTGAATAAACTGTGTCTTATTCTGTAATCCTCTAGATCATGGCTCCCAGGCCTTGTACAAGGTGAACCTCACTGTAAGAGAGAGAGAGAGAATAATAAAAAACAGTCTCTTCTACCTTCCTTTCACACAAATTCATTTAGGGAGAATACTCAAGGCTTATCTCTGCTCTTTATCTTCAATATGCCCTACTCCTATCAAAATTGATAATTTCTAAAAAATCAATAACTGATAAAGCTGATCAAATATTGATCAGTCCAACTTTTTTCCTTTGATTTTGTTCAAACTCGGTATGTAGGTTACTTACACAAGAACGAGCTCAGTGATACCTCATTTTTATTTCTACAAAAAAAAAAAAAAAAAAAAAAAAAAAAAATCGATTTCAACACAAATTTTAAACTAAAAAACTAAATTTTCAAGCAATTTAATAGAAACATCACTCAATTGTAGCCAACAATAAGTTCATTGTTTAACAGTCATTTAACTTGAGAATTGAGTCGACCCATATAGTGAAAACACATGTAAATAGCAAAAAAAAAAAAAAAAAAAAATAGTGATTTTTACTGGTTTCTTACTTATTTTTTGTTGATCTTTCAATCAATTTTCCTCAAACTTAACAATTGCTTTATAAATTTATGCTCTTTTACATCCCTGGTAGCACACTGATAAATTGAATTTCAAGAACTCAAAAATAATTGTAGTCTAAAGTGGGTCTTCATGTTGCCTGTTTTACCCCTTCATGTCCTTGGTTAACTTTGATTGAATAAATACTATTTCTATTATATCAGTAACTGCATTAATTCAAATTGCTTTTTAATGAAAATACTTTAAGGTAATTGAAGAAGACAGACTGTGACATCTAAACATGATGCTGTTTTTGCACCATTATAATTGAATGCTTTTTCTGATTGGCCAGCTGGATATAGCTGCTAGTTATTTCTAATTATCACATCTTATTTCTATCAGGAGGCACATTTTTCTTTAGTAGAACTTCTTAATCACTCAGACAGTAGACAGTTCACTATTTAAAAACTTTTAATAGAAAGATTTTATAAATTTCAACTGACAGTAGCATGTAATTTGGATAAAAATCAGTATAAATAGAGATTCATAAAAAAGAAGACATTTTCTTAAATCTGAACCATATTTTTGTTCTTAATGTCATATGAGAAAAATGGAACAATGTCCAAAATCATCATTAACATTTTCATTTTGCAAGTCTCTTAATATTTTGATATTGACGTTTCCTCCAAAAAAGAAATGTATCTTCAGGGAGGAAATGAACTCGCATTGCCTTTTTTAAATCAGGAAAACTACTTTTAAAAGGTAAGTGTGCCTTAGGTCGTGGAAAGCCCTTATAACAAAGCAAGACTTGATTACCCTATTTAAGAAATGCATATCTCTTATTGGGATCTTTCAAAATTATATCTGTTCACTCTATTTTATCATACCTGAAAGCAAATAAATGACCTTTTTTTAATCCAACATTATTTCTAATTAATACATATTTTCTATTAGGAGGCACATTTTACTTTAATAGAACTTAATCACTTGGACAGTAGACATTTCACTATCAAAAAAAAAAAAACAAACAAACAGGGATGCCTTTTCAAACATGTGTATCCACTTATTTTTCTTCTATCTACTGTGTTCCTTCATAACATGGGTGATCAGGGCTCTCCATAACTTCCTATCCTTTGTAGCTCTTAGTAAGGTTTGTCTTTTCACTATTCTTCCCATTCCTTGTTCTGTCATCCATTTCATTAGGTAGGTTATTCACTATTTCCCTCTTGCTTTCAATATGTCCTATGAGGGTCAAATTTTCCAAACCCCCTTTCCTCATTATGTTTAACAGAATTTCAACTGTCTCTTTCCAATTTTAAATATTAGTGTCATTTTAATTCATCATCTTGTCAAAAGTAATAGTTAAGTTACTTTTTTTTTTTTAACATTATTTTAGGATATCTTCTTTCTAAGTTATTCTTAAAACTAATTTTTGGGCTTTAAATTAATGTAATAAAGACTCAAGCACTGATTACATTACAAGCCACTATACAAGTGTTTTAAGGCTTACAATTCATTTTTTACTTTTGTTTTTAATAACATATAAAAAAATACATTTTACTTATCTAAATCTGTTGCTTGATGTTAAGCTTTCTGAAATTATGTCTTTAAAAAAGTGAATTAAAACAATAAGTTCAAAAGCTTCTCAGTTTAATTCACCTTTCACTCAAGAGTGATTTTCTGTTAAAACTTAACACTAAGATATTGGTTAAATTTCACTTTACAATTTAATAACTTCAAAAGTTCAAATCTAAAATAATATCATAAAATGACTGAATTTTTTTATATATATATATATATATATATATATATATATCCTTCAACAAAGACTAACTTTGTCAGAATCTCAGGTATATTTGTCCATTCACCCAGGCAATAATTATTCACCTTGCCAATCATACATTCCATATTATTTATTAGCCAATAAATAAATTAATAAAAATGTATATTAGGAAACAATACGACAAATAAATAATCAAATAGAACATTTTAAGAATGTAAAAAAAAAAGAAAAAAAAAAAAAAAAAAAAAAAAGAGGAAAAGTTAACCGACTTAAGTCTTCAAGCTAAACATTCTTGAAATATTAGTTCATGTAACAACTTTTGTAAGGTGGCCATAAACTTGTTAAGTGGAATTCTCGCTGGCAATTTTCATAGTTTGTTTTGGTCTATCTTTTTCATGTTATCTAGCATTTTGCCAAGAGTGATGAATAGCTTATTGGAGAGTTTTATATCAATTTGAAAGAAAAAAAAAATTAATTGCAACAAAACACATTCAAGAGATACTTAGCAAGTTTAACCAATATTATCTTAATTAAAATAACTTTCAGGATAATCCATGACTTGTTGACATAAAAAATAAAGAAACAACAAAGAATAGATAGGAGGAGGTGATCTAACATTTGTTAGTCAAAGCCAAATTAGCTTAAGGCAATATATAAAAAAATAAAAACCGTCAATAGCTTGTAAAGCTAATTCCATAATCTTTGTATGATTCATGGACAGATTTTCTCTGTACTATAGATAAATTTCCTTGTTGTGGTAGAGGGCTTGCTTGCCCCAGTAATACCAAAAGCAAAGCCATTTAGAGTTCCAACTCTTGTAGGGCCACCCATGGCAGTAAGGTCAAGGAGGACAGACCAGACTGAATGCAACCAACATCTGAAAACCCCTCCAACAGTGGAATATGCAAAGATCTACACAATCTAATGGCCAAACCAGCAGAAGAGGGCAGCATCAATCAGGTTGTTGTAACCAAAACAAACCTTGACAGACCAAGCATCTGAAAGCTAGATGAAACCAGGTTTGCCAGATCTCATTTGTCTTGATCTCCTTTGAGCTACAAGAGAGGCGCTTCTGGTCATGTGTGTGGGCATCTCCGTCATGCAGTGATCCACCAAAATCAAATTCACACTAATGGCCTTGTCAAACTGATTCACAACCATCTCTGCCACCACTAACCAGAAGGAAGAAAGGAAATAGGGATAGTGGATGACAATCCCGATGTGAGATAGTGATAACACTGATAGTAGAGAAATTCCGGCCATTTTGTGAAGAACAAATAAAATAACTGGAAATTCAATTAAGTGTAAAGCGGAAACCTACTGTTTAAACATCCATTTTATAAATAATAATAATAACTATATATAGATAAAAATTTACCATTAGATACAGACTATTGTTCTCATCTTTGTTGTTCTTGTTATCAATGTTTCAGCCATTATGCTCTCCGGCCTTCATCAGGTGTATATCAATCTCGATAACCTGCAAGAAATTTCAAACTGAACCTTTTATTTAATCTACCAGAGTAAATTGTTCTCATTTTGCTGTCCATGTCTAGGGATATTTAGTCTCGTTATTATTTTTAGTACTGCTCAAGTTATTGCTCATCATGTTTCCAAGCTCAAGGATTGAACTCACAATGACTATGTCACCAAATTCACAAACCAATGCTTTAATTTACTCGGCTATTGTCCAGCATTTTACAGGTATACAATGTCTTAATCAGTCTTTCTCAAATGGGGATAGGTAATTATCACAAGCAAATATTTAAAAAAAAAAAAAAAAAAAAAAAAAAAAAAAAAGTTCATCTTTGGTTTTATGACAGTGAAGTCAAGAAACAAAAATTCCCTGCCACCAAGTGAATTACAAAAGAACATATTTGAAAAAAAATAATCGTCACAGAACTTTTTGAAAACATGAATGATAATCATTGCCTATTTACTACAATTGCCTATGTATATTTCTTTTTATTTTGACAATACTTAACTTTACTATAAATAATATTATAAAAAAGGTATATATGTCATCATCCAACTCCAAGAAATTGCATATCTCTCTCCAATAAAAATGTTGTCCTCACAGCAGCATATGAGTACATCAATATAAACTTGTCATCCATTAGAAATCACCTTCCAAGCTCTAATTCAACTGAATATCTAAATCTGATAAAGAAAATATATTGCTTCATAAAGACCGACTGTGATAAAGAATCTGTAAGTGAAAATACCCAAAAGCAACTTAAAATCCAATGATGAACACAAAAAAAAAAAATCATTCAAATACCACTGAGTTTCAAATAAACAGACCAGGATGATTATTCATTTTTGAAAAAATAAATCCACCCAGTTAGATCCACATTCTTATCAGCCCTATAATTAAATATTCAAATAAAATGCTTTGTCCTAAATCACTTGCAACCTAAATTAAGGGGTGCAAGGAAATTTCCTGCATATTTAATAAAAGGGGAGGCTGGGGGGGAAAAAAAAAAAAAGAAGAAAAAAAAAGATGTTTCAAGTGGATTTTTCTCCAAAACAGAATCCTCATCTCAGTTTGTCTAATTGAAAGTCAAAGACAGATGGAATGACTCTACTGTGGTTGTCATATGCAATTGAACAGCTCTCTCCAAAAAAGTGGCATGAAATGATGCATGAGAATGCTTTTCAACTTCCTCTTTGGTTGAGTGTGGCTTTAGTGTAACCAATAAAAGAGTGACAAATTAAAGGACAAGAACCAATGGATGCACATGAGGATTTAAGATTAAAACTTGGAAACAAATATTGAGAATCAAACACAAGCATTAGAATGAATAAACATAAGATTTTAGTTTCAGTAAGAATTTTGAGGAGAGTGCTTAAAGAAAAAGACATAATTGTGGAGGGGAAACAGACAAAAAGGTTGGAAACAAATGTTTAAAAATTCAATACTTTTATTCAGATCAGAAATAAACTTTTTTTTTTTCAGTTTTTTTGGGAGAGTGATTGCTTAAAGAAAAAAAGAAAGTGGGAGGGGATAAGAAAAAAATTTGAGATACCAGTGACTAAATATTCAATCCTTTTATTTGGTGTAGAAATAAACTCCATCTTTTTTTTTCTTTAGGGGTGGGAGTGATTGCTTAAAAGAAAAAAAGAAAGTGAGCTGAGCAATGGGAAAAATGTTTCAGAAAACAAGATCTAAATACTCGATCCTTTTATTCAGAGTAGAAATAGATTCAATCTTTCTGTCAGCTTTGGAAATCTCCAACTTATACTTTTACTTACAAAGAAAATCAGGAATTACAATCCACACGGTAATAACACTAAAATCTGTCAATTAAAATTTCACTAAACATGATCAGACGCATATGTACATCATCTGAAAAATCAAAATATTAAAAATGCAAGAAACATTGAAAACAAAAATATATTTTTATCGAATACTTTCAATGATGATAATGAACTGAACAGCCTTTTGTTTCTACTGCTTGGTAAAGTAAATTAGTTATGGGAAAGTGATTTTCCCAAGTACTCTTTCATCTATTCTTTTTCCTTGTCAACCATTATGAGAATGAATAGGTGTTTTTTACTTTCAAGAATGTCTGTGGAAAGGCAGAGAGACAAGAGGAGACTTTTTTTTGCAAGTTTAAAATGAATAATCTCAGCTAAAATTCAAATCTTTCTTTTTCTATCTATGTAATAACAACACTGGACTCACATTCCCATAGAGAGATACAAAGAAGAATTTTGCTAAAATCTTTTTGTTAGGATGATATCTGGAGAAAGGCAAGAGGAAAGTGGAGACATGCTTTTCTGCAAGGTTATTAGTATAAAATGAATAATCTCAGCTGAAATTCAACTCTTTCTATCCTTGTAATAACAGCACTAGCCTCATACTCCTATAGAGAGATACAAAGAAGCATTTTGTCAAATTTACTCAGTCATATATTAAAACTAGCAGCATGGCCCGGCGTTGCCTGTGCTTGATTCAAAAATCGTATGACTCATACAGCAATCGCTATCACTTGACTTAAAATATTTTTGCCCTTCCTTGCCTTTAAAGGAGTGCCCTTTGCCGTGATGATGTTGCTACATGCCTTACTTCTTACCTATCTCACACTGAAAATTTTTCTAAGCTATATACTAAACATTAAATCTGTTACGAAAAAAGAATTAAACAAAATGAACACAAAACGATCAGCTTTAAAAAAGGACTCGTAACCGGAAAAACTGAATGAAAAAAAAGAATGTTAACAAATACTTTTTCACACCCAACCCAGTTCTGTGGAATCAGAATCAATGTTGAGTTTAAGCAAGTAAATGAGCCATGCAGATTTAAATTTTTCCCACTTGTGACGAATGCAGCTATCGATTTTTTTTGCATGCTAGCATGCTAGTTAACATTCATGTCAGTCAGCTGTTGGCTCTCATGCTGGCCAATAGAATCTTCCTGCCTATTCGTGGCAGCCAGCTATAGGCTCTCACTCTGGCCAGTAGAAAATGGCCGCAAACTACATGAAAACTGCCGTAGAATCTTGGCCTTCCCACTAACTTGGAGCATGTGCATGTAAATTTTGGTGCAAATCCATTGAAAATTGCAGCCGTGCATTAGTTATACACACACACACACACACACACACACACACACACACATCCTGCCTTTTATAGATAGAGATAAAGTCATTTCTAATCTCTAAAAATCAACTCACATTACTCTTCAATTTATGTATTTTAAATAGTGAAAATTTGAAATAAATAAAATGAATTAATTATACTCTTGAAGTTTATGGACATATTTCTAGAATAGAAGAGGAGGTCAGAATAAAAGTGTAGGTTGGAAAATTTATTTAAAATTTTTTTTTTTGTTCCAGAACAAAAAAAAAGGTAGGAGAGGATATTGAAATGAACAGACAGGTTGAGAAAAAGTGGAAAATATAATAAATTGAGGGGGTGTGGGGGCTCTTGAATCACAGTGAGTAATTTAAAGAAAGGACAAAAAAAAATATTTAAATATCCAACTCTATTCTGGGCATAAGTGTACTAAAAATCTTTCTTTAAAAGTGGTTCCCAAACTTCTAGAAAGGATTACTTCATTCCAAAATTATTATAATACATTATCCATAAACCAGAAAAAAAAATGTCTAAAATCTACTGTTAAAACTCAATCAAAAAGGAATTTTTTGTAAATTGTCATAACACCTGGAAAACCTTGAATTACCCATTTGGGAGTAATTACTTCCATCTTGGGAATCACTGTTCTTTGACAAAACAGCATCAGTTAGTGTTATTGTTTTAGTTAAGAAGAAATTGAATCAGAAATGCAAATATTTGCTTACAAAACTTGATAAAAATAAAGTCCTAAACACATGCAAAGAAGGATATAAATCACAAAAGGACATACAGAAAAAATAAATATATATGAAATCAGCTAGATTATATACCCAAAACATATTAAATTAAGAAAAAAAAAAAATTTTAATTTTCATTATCCCCCCTCTTCTTCATATGTAGTCAGATAAACATATTTAGTCCAAGGAAGTTATAAAGGACAAAATAGGCATCCATATTGGGGGGTCATCCAATCAAAGAGTGAAATAACAATTTACTTTATTTGAATAAAGTGTTTATTTTATGTTTCATCTGTTTTTACATATTTAAAATGTCTTCCTTTCTCACATTTCTCATTAGTAGGCCCTATAGATCCCACTTACTTGAATCTTAGGAGCATACAATCAAGAAGTTGGCCCCAGATATTACCAAACATCTGCATGTCTCTCTCTCTCATATATATATATATATATATAAACATGGTTAGAACATATTTGTATCTGAAGATTACAACTGCATGAAACTCCAAGTCATGTTATCGACACTGGATATTATGTATATTCATTAATATATACTTATAGCTCTGTTTCATATCAATGAGCACTGTATTTGTAACACCTGAAGAACAAATATATTTATACATACAAGCAAGTATATATATATATGCTGATTTTTTTTTTCTCCTACCTATTCTTGTGTATGTGAAGCTATCATTTTTCCAAACTTCAGAAGTGTTTTACTTGATAACAGAAAATATCAATGAAAGTGAAAGAAAATTCTCCCCTTCATTTGATCCTCATACCTTGCTTGTTAGGAAGAAATGATATGGTTTCAAATGCAAAATTATCCATTTTTTTTCATACAGATTTTAGGAAAAAAAAAAAAAAAAAAAAAAAAAAAAAAAGAAGAAAGATTCTTTATAGACAAAATGTTAGCCATTCAACTGGTATCTAGATATAGGTGTATATGAAGGGAAGAAATTTTTCTATGAATTAGTTAACAAGAAATTTATTAAAGTGGATGTTACAGTTCCTTTAATAATGAACATATTGTTTTGGTTCTTAAATTCATAGCTCATTTTTATCATCTCTTCTCTCAACATTAAAAATCCATGAGCATAGGTTTGTAAGTGTGTCCTGCCAAACACTAAAAACAAAACTTCCATTATCTTTAAGACAGCAACAACATGCAGTAACCAAGATGAGAGTAATTTACATTCATTTCATACAGTAATCCCTCCTAATGCAAAGGAGTTATGTTCCAAGATATATATATATATATATATATATATATATATATTAATCTTTCAAAGAAGGTAGAAAGATAACCAGTATAGGATTTATGTTAAACTTCCACATATGAAAATGAATTGAAATGCTTGAACTCTACCAACAATAAGGACATTATTTGAGCAAATTCCTTTACAAGTTTCCACCTAACATCAAATGACTTCTTGAGTATCAGATGTAATTCACCAAAAGATTGTAGAGACATTCTCTCTTGTATTTAATAAGATGGAAATCAAATGGACTAAGCACAGTCTTTAATGCAAAATTGTTCTAATAAAATCTATTCAATGAGATCTTTCTTAAAGTTACTGTTTAAAGAAAAAGAGTAAAAACTATAGAAAAAGAGTAATACATTTGAAAGACTTGTAAATCAAATCTAAATTTTTGAGATGAGTAGACTTTCAAAATGAAAATAAATCAACTGAAAGAAAATTCAAATCCAGTTATCAAAACTTTTTCAACTATTAGTTTGCTGCAAAAATAATGTCGGTTTTCGACGTTAAAAATACGTCAAAAACCGACATTATTTTTGCACCAACCTAATAGCTTAGTTGTTGATGTAGTCGAATAAAAAAAACTTATTTAAATATTTCCAGACTAAGGTATTTTCTCAATAATATTGTGGAAGCATCACTTTTTTAATAAATTTTTCTTTAAAAAAAAAAAACAAAACAAAAAACAAATCTAATGGAAAAATTCTAACACCCAGGATTTTTAATTTATAAAAACAGAAAACTGTTACTTCAATTTTCCAAGTTGAAAATATAAAGCTTTGAGGCACATTAATTTAAGGAATATATATATTTTTTTACAATGATGTTCACTCTACACGGGCCGAGATCCACTCATGGTAGAGGGTTACAGAGTAAGAGACACAGTTTATGGGGATATGTGGCAGAGATAACAATTAACTCTAGACTTGAACAGGTTAAGATTATAATGTTCGGGGAAGCATTCCTCTTGAGAGTTGGTTCCACAAAGCAACAGTTCACAGGAAGAAGCTGCTTGAGTGGAATTTACATCTCACTAATGGAATACAAAGGAAATGAGGTTGATACAAAGTGAATTTGAAAAAATACAAATAGGTTTTAATTACAGAAAAGCATTAATTTCTTTGCATTTGTACAAAGTAAAATTTTTGAGTGAACTGAATTTAAAATACTAATTAAATCTGAATTAACAGATTTAAATTTTGTTTAGAACAAGATTATAATAATTTGATTAGAAGTAAAAATGTTCATGGTTTAATATGTTTGCATAAAAAGATGATAAAATATTCTTAGAATATTAAAATTGTTAAACCCCTTTTTCAGATGCAAGTAAATTGTCCTTTTTTAGAAGTTGAAATAGGCTTGATGAATGTAGTTTATCTTTTAGTTTATTTTACAGATTCTGGCTGTCTTTTCAAGTTTACCATGCTAAGAGTTTTCCATTCCTTATGAAAATATAATACTATCAACTTCATGTCTGTTAGCCTTTAGAGTGTTTTTAGAGGCTCCCAGAGAATAATCTTATGAAATTGATTTAGATCTTTTCATGTTTTTGAAGATTTTTTTTTTTAAATTGACTCATTTGATTTGTTTTTAACTAAAGTTTGCCCTTTCTTTTTATACCAATTCTTGAGTTTTTTTTTTGTGACAGCATGAAGGTTTCTGCTATTCCAATTTGGGAGTCATTTGTGACAATATCAAATAGTTCCACAACGTCAGTCATTCTGGGGTTGAGGTAATAATACTGTGAATGTACCAAAATTCTGAGAAAATTTTGGGCTCACTATTTCTTGTTTCAGAGTATTTCATTCGCATACCCTTCTCAATCCTCATGATTATATTTTTGGTGGGTGACAAGACAAATTTTTACATAGAACATTTGTCTGCAGAATTTACACCTGCTTATTGGAACCAATCAATGCTTTTTCACGTTTTTACATCATTCTTATTTGAAAATATTTTGAGTGGTCAAATTAGTTTGGTGCCAGATTTGATGATAATAGCAACCTTCGAAACTGGAAGAGAGTATCTATTTTTGATAGTCTGTTTCATTTGGTCCTATTAGTGACATATAGAACATCTGTGGGGTCTTTGGCCAGTGCTGAGTGTGTCATTGATCTGCCACATGATGACAGGCTATCATGGAAGAATTATGGTTCATCAGAAGTAACCAATAAAGTATACTTTTTATTCCTGTAGACACTCGTAAAACATATCTAATAAAATTAAAACATACAAATAGTGTCATGAAAACCAATACAAATGACAAATATAGTAACATCATTAATTGGAATAGCTAACACTTTACATTTGTTGCTTAATAAAGGTTGATTATACATACAGCACATGAACCAACAAAAGAAAAGCAATCATAGTCATAATAGGCAACTAAAATAATGCCAAACAACATAGTCTTGTTAAAATTTCTAAAAGGCTAATAGTCAACCATTGTGCTTGTATTACATATTGTGGTTATTGAATTCCTTTTCTTTTCTTCTTTGTTATTGTAACGCTTATTATAACAGAGATCTGAAAATTATGTATATATCAAATATGTAAAAATAGAAAAAATCCAAAAGGACCAATGTCATGTATTAATACATACAAATCATACAATTAAGTATTGTGTTGATATTATGAACTGAAAATATTCAATGAGATGCTACATTGCATATTTTTCCGTTATTGAAAAATAGGTTATCTCCCCTCTCTCCTGTTGCTATATTGGAGGATTTTATACTTTTAAATGGTATAACCCACTAACGGCCCGTTTTAGGATCAAAGTGTAGTATCTGTGCTTTGTGATCATGCGGGCTGGCTTCTGTCGAACTCCCTAATGCAGGGAGGAACTCGGAGGAAGCTTTGCCGAAGGGCAAGGTTTCCTTCGGGGAGGTAGACAGGACCTGAACCCGCCGTCCAGGCGGGTTCAAAGGTCATATTTTTTTTGGCCGAGCCTACGGGCTCGCGGGCAACCCACATTAAACCGGCCTTGTGCCACATTTAATCCTCGTGGGTGGGTTAATAAATAAATACTACCCACTAAGATTTGGCGCGTAATTACGAACGCTTAAAAAAATAAATAAATAAATAAAACAACACAGACGTATTTAGGTCTTTAGCTGGCTCCGAGGAACGGCGCCTAAACCAGTTTTGAACGAGAAGGCCACCTCTCAAGAGAAGATACGTGTTTGAACCTTCCAGATGGCCCCAAGACAAACAAGTTTTGTTTGAATGACAAGTGTAACAAACTGTTTCTAGCTGAATGTATTGGAATTGACCCAATTACCCTCTAAAAAGCAGGTTTTTAGTAACTCTCTCATTTCACGTTTTGATACATAAAATATAAACTATCCAATTGTCTCTTCTTTGTTATCTGTCCGACTTGATGTGGAAGTCGTTAAAAAATTCCATATCTTTTTATTGATAGCCTTTGTATTTTGAAACTATTTTCTACATGTTCAAGTTAATAATGTCTTAAATCATAAATGCAAAAATTTAATGCGCGAGAAGTATGTTTGGGAAAAGTGAAAAAATTATTTCTGCTTTTAAAACTAATAATCGGATCGCTAATTTCTTTTTGTTTTACTTTTTTTTGTTCTTCTAGTCCCCACCACGGCTAACCTGGGATTACTCAGTTCTTATTTGAAGTAAATTCTCATTGTACGCCTCACTACACTTTTTTATTCTTATTTATTGACAGGTTTAAAAAAATAAGTTTGTTAAAATTGTTAAGGAGGCGTTCCACGGTAATGACACATTGATTTAAAAAAAAAAAAGAACTGGAAAAGAAAATAAGAACTGAAAAAAAAATGAACAAATAAGGGAAAATACCGCTTTTCTTCGTAATATTCCATCTTTTCAGATTTTCATGATAAAGATAGCAGTTCTGTTTTTAGTTGTTTTTTTTTGTTTGTCAGAGAGGTGTCGAAACCGCTCACTGGATGATTTTTTTCCAAAATGAAGATAAAAAAATCGTAACCAGTTTTTAAAATTTTGCCAAAATTCAGGGAATTAAACGTTAAAACTAAGTTTTCTGTACTTTTTCATTAATTAATGAAATGTAGACCATAGAAAACTTTCACCCCAACACACACACTTTCGATAACTCATGTACTTTTTAATTGCATAACAGTAACACTAACAGTTAGTTACATAAAGGAAAATCTCTGGAGATGTTTAAAAGAAAAATATGCAATCAAGTGTGAGCATACAGAAAATTCGTCCCGAATCTTATCAAAAATAATTAAAAAAAAATTTTTTTTGACAGTTGAAGCTCTTGCATAAAACATTTTCTTTCAGACAAAAAAAAAAGTCACAAAAAATTGAAAATATTGTAATTTTTCAGTGCGATTTTTAAATTCATCCCGTTGCTGTTCATAAGAGTTTATTTTTTATTAAATAAAGACAGGTTTGAATAATCGAAAAGTTTAAAGCCATTTTCGAGTATGAACTTTTTTTTTTTTTTTTTTTTTAAGCATTTTATTTTTTTTCATTTTAGCAACAGTATTTTTGTATGGATGTTCAAAGAGGCAATAATTCTGAATTACCACCTTTGTTTGATTACTCTTTCTTTTCTTCCCAAGGGAAGAGTAAATGTAGTAATTCAATAACTTTTGCATTCAGGATAATTTTTAAAAAATCATTACGTGCAATTAAATATTTTATGACATTAATCTGATAAGCGAACAACAAAACAAACAAAAGTAAAAAAAAAAAGCAATAAATGAAACAGAAAAGTATAATTTCACTAGTTTCTACTACTTAATTTCTTTTTTATACTTCTAAAAATGTATAATAAAAAAATGAAATTATTGATTCTATTAAGTTTCATAAAAACGTATAAAATAAAAACAATTATTCTTAAACTACTGGTTATATAAGGTTAAAGAAATTATTTTTAAACTAATTCCAATTTCTTGATTAATGCACTGCTGATATTACGAATTTCTTCCTTTTTTCGCGCGCTTTTTAAGACATGGTGTCTACTAGAGAATGAACTATGACATTATAGATTAAGTGTGTAAATAAACGTTATTTCCATTGTTTTAAGCCAAATGTAAGCATTACGTTTAGAAAATGTAATTAATAAATCCTTAAATTTATTAAATAACTTCGAAACACAGCTCCAGGACAAATATTGGATTATTAAGCGATTTTTAAATTTGTATATCTTTTTCTTCTTTCGGTGAGTGAACGTGCCAATTAAAAAAGTCCAAGAGCTTTGTTTACATACGGAAAGTAATTTTTCTTTTAATAAGGAGTAGCTTTAGGCTATTATCTTTTAAATAAAATCAAAATTTAACTTTAAAGAAAAGATTTAAATTATTTAAAATGCATCTTTCGTTGGATGGGTAGGAAGTCCGTGGCGTACCTGGGAATGAGGAAAAGAGAAACACAAAAACACACACGAATAAAAACTACGAAGCTGTTAAAGAATGAAATGAAGTCAAGTGGTTTTAAGAACATAGATTATGACCAATAATATACTTTAAAAGATTGGTTATATCCAATGGAGGCTTAAGTGGGCACCATGATACTACTTGCCAATAAAAATAAATATAGTGCGCCGTCTGACTAACATAAGTTAGTTTTGTTTATTCTTGCTGACTCTTTGGATAGAATAGGACCATAACCATACCAAGTAGTGAATCTGTAGTTTCATGAGCAAGTTATTTTTTCCGTGCCAGATTGCTAGTGCGACGCTTTTGAGGACTCCTAAAGAGAACGAACACATTAACTTTACGCACGCATGATGTTAGTCAACATTGAACTTGTGATGTCATTCACCCTTGTGGAGAGGCGAATAGATAACGGCTTTCATCCATTCAAACTCTCACACATGAACCCACCCAGCTCAACGTGAGCCGTGTCGACAGGGGGAATTATCGTCGAGGAAAAAACGGGTAACCATGTTTTAGATGTGATGGCAAGCATTCACCAGATTATTGTCGCTTCAAGGAAGCAACCTGTAATTTCTGCTAGAAAACTGGCCATATTTCAGCAGCCTGTCTGAAAAGAAAAGGTACCAGAAGTCGCCGGACACATAGGGTCGACCAAGATAAGCCTGATGACAACACCGTCTCGGTGCACAAACTTTTCCATATCTCCCAGAAAAAAAATTGACCCTCTAATGGTATTGGTAGGCATCAATGGGAGATGAAAATTGATATAGGTGCTGCAGTATCACTAGTCAGCCACACAGTTTTTGACAGACACTGGCAGGGGCCCGATAAGCCCAAACTGAACCACATGACACAAAACCTACACAGGTGAAAACATCACGCCATGTGGTACCTGTGAGATCACCGTAACATATGACAATTGGCTGTACTTTGGTGGTTGTACCGGGATCGGGACCTCACTGCTAGGAAGAAACTGGCTGGAGGTAATTCAGCTGAGCTGGAATCGAATTCATCAGCTCAAGGCAGTTAACGCCACTCCTGCTGTCGAGGGCATCCTACAAAAGGTACCCGGACATTTTCAAAGATGAACTAGGTGAACTAAGAAATTACACAGCAGTGTTGAGAGTCGACCCAAACACAAAAACCATCTTCCGCAAAGCACGTCAAGTGCCTTATGCATTGCAGGAAAAGGTGGACAAAGAGCTGGACAGGCTAGAGTCCTTGGGGGGATAATCAAACCTATACAGTATTCGGAATGGGCAGCCTCTATTGTCACAGTCCTAAAAACATCAATCGATTTGTCTACGTGGGGACTACAAAATGACCGTGAATAAGTGTACTAACCTGGACTCATACCCCATACCAAAGATTGAGGACCTATATACGAAACTGAGCCAAGGAAGAAAATTCACAAAACTTGATTTGAGATCTGCATTTCTACAGGTCCCGCTACACAAAGATTCTAAGAAATTCCTGACCACCAACACCCCTCGAGGCCTGTACCAGTTCAACCGTGTTAGTTTGGGGGTCGTCTGTCCTGGCATATATCAACGTTGCATGGACAACCTTTTCGCGAGAGAACCACCCGGAGTAAGTTATCAAGATGACATTCTGATAACGGGATCATCGGACGCGGAACATCGAGACAACCTAGACAGAGTCTTAAAGAAGCTCTCTGTCTCAGGCCGCCGACGAGTCACACACGATAAATGCAAATTCATGGCTCCATCAGTTACTTAGCTTGGTCACAGGATAGATTCGGAAGGCCTACATCCCACTGAGGACAAAATACGAGCACATGCACCCCGTAATGTGACAGAACTGAAAGCCTTCCTGGGATTGTTCCAGTTTTACGCTAGGTACGTTTCCAACGTTGCGGAAAAGCTGGGTCCTCCATACCGCCTGCTGCGAAAAGGCGTCCTCTGGAAATGGGAATCAGATTCTTCAGCATTTCAGCAAGTGAAATAGTCACTACAGACGAATCGTGTCCTGATCCACTACGACTCCAAGAAGGAACTTATCCTCACCCATGATGTTAGTATGGCGTGGGAGCAGTTCTATCCCATATCATGCCAAATGGTAGTGAGAAACAAGTTGCCTATGCTTCCCGAACGCTTTCGGTAGCTGAAAAAATTACAGTCAGCTTGATAAGGAAGGACTAGGAATCATCTTCGGAGTGAAAAAATTCCACCATACCTGCTTGGACGGAATTTCCGGAGCATTACGGATCACAAGCCTCTCGCCAGTCTTTACATCCCGACAAGAATCATCAGGTGATTCCTTTTGATGAGTTCATATGATTACAGCATTACATACAAGCCGGGAACAAACATTATCACTGCTAACGCAATGATCCGTCTACCTCTACGAGAAAACCTACAAGTCGCCAGGATGCATTATTCACTTAATGGATCTCCTGGACGAAATTAAAATGGATTCTGCCGATATTCGCAGACATACCTCAAAGGATTCAGTCCTTTCGATGGTCTGCCAAACTGTACAATCGGGAACAAATCTACCGTAGGGGGACCCCTACACAGCGTTTCATACAAAGAGATACGAGGTGAGTGTCTAAAATGGATGCCTGTTCTGGGGATTTCGATTGGCAGTATCACACACCCTTAGACAACAAGCCCTGAACGAGATCGACCAATGCCACTCGGGTATGGTTAAAAAAAAATAAAAAAAAAAAAATGAACGCTCTGTTCCGAAACTACGTGTGGTGGCCAGGGATGGATGAGGATATTGAGGAAAATGTTAACCATTGCTATACATGTCAGAGCTCCAGAGCCTCTCTTGCAAAGGCACCACTACATCTCTGGGAATGGCCCATGGAACCTTGGCATCGGATTCACGTGGACTATGCAGATTACAACGACAGGAATCTGTTTATAGTCACTGACACCCACTCAAAATGGATCGAGTCTTACCTAACAGGGGTCACAACCTCAACCACCACAATTGAAAAGTTAAAGTGCTGTTTTGCCACGCATGGCCTTCCAGATTTCCTTGTCAGTGACAATAGTCCATGCTTCGCCAGTTTGGAGTTTGCTGGATTTACTAGGAAGAATGGTATTAAACATAAGTTGGTCGGACCGTACAATCAAGGGTCAAATGGCTAGGTTGAAAGTTCTTTTAAACTTGTTAAAAGCGGACTGAGAAGGATCTCAAGTGGAACACTGGAAACAAGGCTTTCACGGTTCCTACTCTCCAACAAGACAACGCCCCACACCACAACTAGAGTTACGTCAGAAGAACTGATAATGAAGAGTAAGTTACAGACAAATCTGGACAGGTTGAGGCCATTCACCTCAACTACTGTATACCTCAGCCAGGATCATCGGAAATCCCATCATGACAGGACCGCCCAGATGCGGATGTTTCACAAAGGCTAGGAGATTTTTGCCCAGAACTTCAACAGTGGCCCCGGATGGCTAACCGGGCATGTTTTTGAGGGTATTGATGCCCTATCCTTCTTGATAAAATTGCAAGACGGACGAGCTATTTGACGTCTTCAAGACCACATGAAGGCTCGCCTAAGTTCTCCAGAGCCAATATCCCCTACTCCAGTAAATGACCTGGACCCGGGACAAATTGAATCAAGATTGCTACCACAACCTGACATAGCACCCCCAGGTTCTTAGTTATACCCCAGTCGCTGCAATGCTAGAGAATCTTCCAGTCCAGAAATCAATGGCTGCGATGTCAACATCACTGCGATAATCTGCTCGAGAAGTCAAAGTACCCAAACCACCTATTGCGATGTCAACCCCACTGCAACGATCCACTCGAGAAATCAAGGCACCCAAACGTTTTAGTCCTGTATAAAGTTTAGATCTGAAGCAAGGATTCATAAATCGGGGACGGGGGATGTAATGTACGAAAAGCTGGGGTGGTATATTCTTTAGGGTAGCCCTGGACACTTCCGCCGGGGCAGTCGGTATGCAAGTTCAGCGAATAAAGGAAAAACATACTGCGGCATTGCGTGATCGTTCCTGAAGTTATCCTACATCGTCCATTTTGTAAATTTCAAAATAAGTTTAACTGAATCCGTTCTGGGCGGGAATAGTATTTAAAAAATCACGTGACCATGGACGAATAATAACCCAATCAGATCGCTCAGTTTTAGTTTCAAGAGTCCGAAGCCTCTAAAAACGAAGTTGGCAAAATCTGCCGCCAAAAGTAGTGTTTTAGCGCAGGATTGAATTTAACCTGCATGGATAAATATTTTTATAATATTGTGTGTGCGCGCGCGCATTAACGTTTTGAACTTGCAAGCGAAACTTATTCACTGATAAATAGATCTTATATTTGAGCCACAACACTTGAAAAGAACGCATTGCATTCGGCCTTTTGATCATGATGAAAGCGTAGTATCTGTTCTATCCTCATTTAAGATGAGAGAAGACGCACGGTACCGGCGATCCCAACCCTTCGGCGGCACCTTCCTCACTGCACAAAGATCTGGAGTCGGTATAATAGTGGGCAGCCTTTGTCCTTGATCCATAGACACGCGCATGGACATTACACACAAAAAAAAAAAAAAATCTTAGTGGGGAGGTCAAGTAAATAAGAAGTCATTCAAAACCTTGAGCGCTTCGACGTGGTGCAATGAGCTTTTGAGTAAATAGCGGGTTCGATTACCACTGGGTGCTCCTTGCATGCAGTCAGTGTCGGACTGGCCTACCTGGATACCGGGAAATTTCGTTTTATTTCCTGTCAAGTATGTTTTTATCGCCATGAACACGAGGCTTTCTGCTATGATGTGAGTAGACTCCACTGCGGAGTATAAGGCCACAGTACTCAACAACACAAGGCGTTACTATAGTAGCTTCCATGGCAATTTTTACGGGATGTTGCTAGCCCCAAGGCCAACCAGTTTTGTACTCAGTATTCCTAGCGGTCCCCTATATAAGTAATGATCGAGCTCGAGGTCGCTTAATTTTGGCGATTAAACAAGAACCGGTGTTTCAGCGTGATCTCACCGTACGCTCCATTCAGTTTCCATATCTAACGTTTAAAATGAATTTTTAAAAGATGAAAAAGCATTCTTGAAGCTTTCATTTTAGCTTTAATTGAAGCTGAATGATTAAATTTACTACTGCCAGTAAACAAAATACTTTGGTGTATTTCAAATAGAAATCATATTGACTGGAATCTCAACTTTTTGGTTGCTTTCACAAAATTGGCCATTTTTGACACATTTGTAAACAAAAGTTAATTCTTGGTTTTAAAAATCTTATAAAAGTAAAAGATACTTTTCTAAAATTTTATTTAAGGAATAACAGCTGATTTAAAGTATAATTAATTTGATTCGAAAAAATAGTATTTACTTTAAGTTTAAAATAACAGAAATGAACTTTTAAACAGTAGAGGTGATTATGCACTTATCACCATCGCTTGTAGATCACTTACGTGATCATAAAATGTATGAACACCTTTACTGTTGTTCTAGAGACTATCTGTTAAAACATAATTTAAGAAAATGACGGGCTAGCACCTCTTTTATATAATTTTTAAGTAATCTTAAAAATGTTGGAAAATATTCTCCATAAATCTAGTTTTAGGAATGGTGAAGTAAAATTTTTTTTAAATAATTTTTTTTTTTTAATTACAATATTAGATGTAAACGACTTCAGAGCTTTTCAATTTTTGATTCGTATATATACTTTTCACTTAATAACAATATCACCTAACCGGATTAAAGTAATGCGGTATTTTAAGCGATTTATAATATAAATTATAATTGAAAACAATTCTTGTAAAAATTCATTATTAATCGAAGATTTTTTTCTTAACACAATAGTGTCCTCAATAAATTTTATTTATAAAAGCAATTAAAAGCTTTTCTAATTAAATGATGTCAGTTTTATTGCATTTTTTGTTTGACTCAGAGCAGATTTTCGGTATCTGGGTGTCCCACCCAGATACCGAAAATACCGATACCAGATACCGAGTACTTAAAAATTATATAGGTGCTCGCCCGTCATTTTCTTAAATTATGTTTTAACAGATAGTCTCTAGAACAACAGTAAAGGTGTTCATACATTTTATGATCACGTAAAAGTGATCTACAAGCGATGGTGATAAGTGCATAATCACCTCTACTGTTTAAAAGTTCATTTCTGTTATTTTAAACTTAAAGTAAATAATATTTTTTCGAATCAAATTAATTATACTTTAAATCAGCTGTTATTCCTTAAATAAAATTTTAGAAAAGTATCTTTTACTTTTACAGAAAAAAACGGATTTAAATTCTCCAAGTATTCCTGCTTTTAACTACTAATAAAACAAATTTTGAGAAGTAAATTTAATTTCATGAAATTCAATAAATGGGTGGTAACATATGTAAAAAAAAAAAAATATATATAGATATTTTTTTACCAAGATTTTCTAAAAAAAAAAAAAAAAAAAAATTTCTTTCGTTTTTTAATAAGTCCTGAAAGTTTCATTAAAATCCGACAATTGTTTGATTTTTGCAAGAATTTTCAAATCAATGTTTTTCACTTGGAAAAAGCACAAGAGAACACTAATCGTAAATATTACGTCGCCCGCTGACGCAAAAAAAAAAAAAAAAAAAAAATAACCAAAACTTCGAACGTGCTAGAAAGATTAAAAAATTTAATTAAAAAAATACATTGGTCTTTCCTCTTAATAACAACAAGAATTTTTGACGATAAAACTTTGTTTTTACTAAGTTTGTGGCCTTTTTTCCTTGTGCTATGCTGTTTTTTTTTTGGGGGGGGGGGTCAGCGAAAAAGCGCGAATTAATGGAAGTACCTACCTATTAGGGAGACACGGTGGAGTAAATGGATAGCGGCTCGGATTGAGGAATCCGAGAGCTGAGTTCCAGTCGAATCCATTACATTCACTTACGCGCTAATACCCTTAGGAAAGGTATGAATCCTCTTCTCCCCACCCCCAGCTATGGGTGGATAGCAGGACAGACCGAGTTCTATAACCTTGGATGGCAGCTGGTCTACTGTAGAAAGAAATAGCAACCTACCGCAAGAAAAAAAATCTACCTTGTCAGTCCTGTATCGAAAAATACATGATAGCCTAAGCCGTTAAGCGTGTATCATGCATGGTACATAACTGACCTAAACATTGAAAAAAAAAAAAAAAATTCTATTTTAACAAACTTTAAAACTACACCAACGCACTTAGCTAGGTTTTTCTAGATCTTGATTTTTTATTTTTTTTATTTTAACAATATAAAATTATCGTTAAGTGTTACATGTTAATTTTCAAGCTAATTTTTTTGTTAAGGGACTCAATTTAAACGAGCCTCCATATTAACATTAATTTAATTATGGGTTCCTTAATAATACTTAACTTAAGAGTACTTTTTAGTGTAAACTATCCCATCGGGAGTTTCTTCGCAGATTCCATTTCTCCGTTAATGCCATTAATCCACTCGCACATCAAATACGAATTCTTTAGGGTGCTTTAGTTTTTTGTTTAATTCTTTAAAATTACACGGATTTAAGATTATTTTCTAATAATATTACCTTATAATTTCATACTATGCAAATAATTTATTATAAGTCTTAAATTTTCTTTTAAAATTATCTGATCAGTTAAAAACAATGTCACGTCCACGTGTTGCGAGGAATAACTTTTTTATAGAAGTGACAGTAACCGAGTAAAGTTCTGTTCATGACGGAATAAAGCCAACACCATGACTGTCTTAGTATAGCTTGAACAGTTTGAGCCAATAAACTGCCAATTTTTAATAAAGGAAGCCATGTCTATAGTTATTTTGATATCCACAATAAATGAAGTACAATGTCAGTCTCGCCACAAAAGTCAGTCATCGTGCCACAAAAATCTTATTTCTTGGCAAGATTTCAGAAGCTATAAAAGACTTTGATAGTGAGAATCTGCAAAAGGATACTTCCTTGTTTACGTTACTTGTACGACGAAAATCAATAATAAAGTGATTGAAAAAGTGATTCTCTATTTTATGATAGACCCTCCAGTCTTGTAAAAATTATAGTTAGGACTAGGAGAGTTCATCATACATAAAATAGGGAGTTACTTTTCAATCAACCTGTAGAGGTAGTAGCTTCTGAGTTATGGATATAATATTAAGTAACACGGCTGGCTGGCCAAAAGAATAAGTTTTATTCGCTTGATTACCACTACGTCCTTAGAAAAGGAGCAGTTACAACACATCGATAGACAAGCAGCAGACACTATTGATAGAGGATATTGTTTCACCTTATCAGAAGTTAAAATTCTTAACATAAATGCCGTATGAATTGTCCCTTCGATGATACACACCTACAAATTATTCTTTCGTCTTCATTAAACCTGTAGATAAAAGCGTTGGTTGGATCCAGTGACTTGACCCAAAGAGTTGCGAGTTCAATACATGGCTACTGAAGTGGTGAAGAAAAACATTGAGAGCTAAGTTAAAGCGAGATAACTGAGACACCCGGAAGAGGCATGGCACGTGGAACTAAAACAATCTACCCCTGTGGACAAATAAAGGGTTCAGTTCGAAATTCCAATTACCTGAAGAAGGCCGGAGCGTACAACGGCCGAAACGTCGTGTATATGGCAAAAAGATGAGGACAACAGTCTGAAGAAGGTAAATAGTGTAAATAAAAAAAAAGTCTATTGTTTAGAACTTGTATTTTGCACTAAGTTGCTACAAGCAAAACTCTTATCAAATAAATTTTATTGGAAGGTGTTAAAATATCTGTATTTTAAATATTGTGTGTATTACTGTCAGAGATAATTTTATTAAATGCGTGATTTGTATCTTTGGTAAGTTTTGTCTTATATAATACTCTTAAATTTGAGTGTTGGAAAATAAAATGCATATAAAACTAAACTTTGAAGAAAAATAGTCTTTATCCGTTTCTCTTGTAACCTATTAACCCTCAATATCTTTTGCTATTTTTAGTTTTTCATTGTTTTTTTTTGTTTTTTGCAGAAAGCATGATGAGACGGAAATAAACATCAAATAACAAAAATGGTTTCCGAGTTGGAGGAGTGCTTGTTCCGGTTAATAAATTAATTATTTGAAAATAAATATTTAATATTTTTCAACCGCCAATAACAAAAAAAAAACTGGCTTCATGATCCCTTTGAAGGTTATTTAACCAAAGTTTCTCCACAAACCAGTAACAGGCGGCAACAGTCACGACGCTCGGCTGAAAAGAAATTCCCTTACACATTCACCAGTCTACGAGATGCTTACACTTTCCTACATAAATCACTTTTTTTTTCTTTTTTTTGAAAGAAGTACAAGGAAAGGACTGTATCCTGGAAAATATAAGAACTTTGACGCTCACATGCTAAGAAAAATTTAGTTGTTAAAAAAAAAAAAAAAAAAAAAAAAAAATCACGAAAATAAAAATCTTTCATTCTTTGGGCTGAATCAAATCCGAAAAAACATTAGCAGTACAAATATGGTATATAAACGATCCTAGACATAAAAGGTATAAGTTTTTTGCGCTAATTCACTCCTTGCTCACAAAACTACACTCGACGCACATTTATTGACAATTGAGAGATTATTGGAACACACAAGAAAATATTCTGAGTATTTGATAAAGTAAATCAGTCTGTAAGTGTCCATTTCATAAATCTATGGAGAATTTGATAGCTAAATTTTCTTTACAAATCAAATTTAGTTAGAGAAGCAAATATTTCTGCCAAATTGTTAAAAAAAACTGCGAAAAAGTCCCATTTTATGGAAGGAAAAAAAATTCAGTTTATTTCGTAAAGCTTAACATGAAACAAGCTCACCAGAGTAGAACAAAGAAATCAATCAGTCAATCAATGAAATATAAAATAAAAAGATACCACTTTAACAGCTGACATATGATCTCGCAAAATAATTTGCCTTTTAGTTTGAAACCCATGAAGAGCGATAGAATGGAGCAATGGACTTATCGAAAGACGCAAACAATGACAAATTCAAAAAACACAGCGAGTGCTCGGCAAGTGTGCCGATGGCAAGTATGTGAATTATGACGAAATACTGTGTGTTAAAATCTACGATGGAGATAAAAAAAAAAAAGTGTTGTACAAGACAAGTGTGTGCCGAGGACGTTTGTTTATTTAATCTGTGGATATATGCAGCACTAACAATCTCTGACTGCAACCAGAAATAATTGTACAACTCCACCTTTTATTCTATTTCTAACTATCGCAATATTTGAATAATTTTTTTTTTTGCTCAAAGTTTTTGAACCACAACTTATGAAATTACAATAATATAGGAGTTAAGAAAAGAAAAAAAATCATTTTAAGTGATAAGTGGAGTAAATTTAAAAAAAAAAAAAAAAAAAAAAAAAAGCTACAGGTATGTCAAACTATAAAGTGAATAATTGGCAAAGCGCAACTCATTTTTCGGAGGAAAATTTTTTTTTTTTT
This sequence comes from Acanthosepion lycidas, assembly GCA_963932145.1. NCBI lineage: Eukaryota > Metazoa > Mollusca > Cephalopoda > Sepiida > Sepiidae > Acanthosepion > Acanthosepion lycidas. The sequence continues at coordinate 37,433,564 of OZ010572.1, read as the reverse complement.
ACTGACATTTAATTTTTTTTTTAATTTTCAACACTAATAAACTATTTTCCTTCCTGGTTTCATTTTGCGTATTAAATCTTATTTTGGCCGGGTACAAATATTGACAGTACTTTAAAAAAATACGGTCGGAAAACAAAACACATAAAATGGCGAAAGATGTTTTATGAAATCAATGTGAAAAGTCTAAGAAGAGTTTTCTTTTCGTGTACAAGTCCGTGACCGTTGACCGAAACGACCCGCCGTTTTTCGGAATATCTCGATAAAATTTTGACAATGCTGCTAAAAAGCATATCAAAGGAGCGATAAAGAAGAAAAAAACCCGAAAAGATTGTAATGTAGGGTCAAGGAGTTTCCTCAATTTTTATTTTTTACTGACGCATAAACTACAAAGAAATGCTGGACTAGCTCAGCGTCTTGAATACTTTTTAATTTGATATTTTTCTCCCTATTCCGGGATAAAAGCGTAGTATAATAATAATAGTATCCGATCTCATTTGAGAAGCCATCCGATTCCGCGAATTCCAATCCCGCTGCAACACTTTCCTCGTTGAACTAAGAGAGGTAGGGTCAATATCTACGCCAGCGTGACAGTGGTCGTAGGGATTGATTGAGTAATTTTTGTCCTTGGCTTATGCATGGAGATCCCACGTAAAAAATTGTGTCACATCGTACCTTAGTCGGGAGGTCAGGTAAATTATTTAAAAGGATTAACCCAACGACTTGTTTTCTCTAGCAAGACATACCCAGGAATCGGCGCTTCGCAAGCGCGATTCATTTTAAGTTTCAAATAAAATTGTTTATTCAATTATTCGGTTACCTGATCAGATATAGGGAAACAATTGTCAAATTTTGGTAATTAAAAATACATATTCAGCACTTGACTAGAACAGTTAAGAAGACTACAATCTCGAAGATTTTTAAATTTAAATCTTTAAGAAAGTGATGGCACTTGCATTTGAATTTAAGACTAAAAGAAAATCAATTTTTAAATTTACCATTCGCTGAGCTTCTACACTGTGTAAAACTAAAAGAAAAGCGAGCTGACACCACTCAAGAATAGAAAAATAAATGGTTCAATTCAAATTAAAAAATAAAGTTTAATGACAACGTTGTCAGATGTTTGAAATAGAGCGTGTGCAAGTGTGCTTTACTTGAAGGTAAGAAGAGTAAAAGTTTTACCGTAAAACTATCAAGAAAAAAAAAAGAGTTAACATTTTTTTTTTTTTTTGATTGTCAAAAGTCAAACTCAAAACCCTAAAATTTGACACTTCTCTCTCCTACTAGCACTTCGTACGGTAAAAAAAAAAAAATAAATAAATGTAAAAAAACAAAGAAAACGAAACCTATCGAATTAATTAAACTTAACCATTTATGAATAATTTTAAGAGTTAAAATAAAAATTTGACGGAAAATTGTTTAGTTTACTACAGTTTGGTTCTGATTTCAATGATAAAAAAAAGAAAGAGCAATATAATTTTAATTTTATTAATTTAAAAAGCCTTCAACCGTCTTCGCGTAGTAAAAGATTATTTAAAAAATTTAATTTTTCGCCAAATTATTTTAAAAATTTATATGCCATTCAATCTGATATAGCATATATTTTTTATTTAAAAACTGTATTTATTTTTTTGCCCGATATTATTTCAAATGTTATTTTTTTTATTTTTTTTTTTAGTGGATACCCATATTTAAAATACATTGTTTAAAAATAAAAATGGGAAGTCTACTTCAAATACGGTTATCCACTAAAAATTAATGTTTGATTGAAATAAAAAAAAAAAAAAAAAAAAAAAATAGTAGCCGACTGTTTCTTGATAGATTGGACAGAACATGAGAAAAGAAAAGATTGAACAAACATACTGGAGAGGAAAAATATACTTCCAGCCAGATTATTTTAATTAATTTTTTTTTTTAATTAGATAATAGAAAATATCGATTTCCGTCTTCGAACCTAACTTGTTACAACACGGGAAGGAAAAGCTTATTAAACTTTTTAAAGTGTCAAAAAAGTTTTGTGAGTAAATTGAACTGCATTATTTCACAATTACGAATAAAAAAAAGAAAAAGCATGCATACAATAAGAGTAAAAATTCAATTAACCCAAGTTTAAAGTCACTTTTTCAATTTTATGGAAGAGAGGAGGAGAGTAAGGAAAGAAATTTTAAGTAAGAAATAAAAATAACTTACGAGTCTCTAGAACTTTTTCTGAAGCTGCCATTTTGGGATTATAACCTCAGCTTTCTCAAAAATTGAATAAAAAATCCAAAGTAAATATAAAAATTAAAAAATATCAATTAATACAAATAATGTTCGGTCAAAGATTGTGTTATGATCTTTTTAAAAATCTCTGCCTCGTCGATGTGCGTACGAAACAACAAAGTTGTGAGGTTGAGGGAGTTTGCGTGTGAAACAAGTGATTTCTCCACCAATGAAAGAGAAACGTGCCTGATTGTAAAAGTAAGTCATAAACAGAGATGTAGATATAATAGAGAAAAAGAGAGCCACTCCTCTCCTTTTTTTTTTTTTTTTTTTTTACAGCACGTACATTTTACACACTCTCTAGCGAGACTACTGAATAATACTTTACTTTCGCCCTCTTTCTTTCGTTTTATTTATTTATTTATTTATTATTATTACTTTCTTCTTCTTTGCTTCTTTCACCCGGACAACAAATAACAAACTTTCTGTACTAGTCACGTGACACCTGTTAATTCACATTCTCAAATACTCGCCAAAGTAGTTGCAACAAGGAGTTTATTTATATACGCGTGGTGTTACTGCTGATGGTTATAGTAAAGAAAGAGGGTATGGGACACTGACGGGGTCGCCAATATAAAGTCTCTTTTTTTTTTCTTTTTTTAAAAAAAAATGAATGAAAGTAACGCGAGTAAAAACAGAACAAAATAACTTAAAAACATTAAAATTTTTTTATTTAAACAAACAAGACGAGCCTGGGACCTTTTGACTTATGAAAGAAAGAAGTTTGTTTACTTTTTGTTTTTGTTTTTTTTTGTTTTGTGAGCGATATTGGGACCCACAATATGGGCGTCTTTTATAATTTCAAAATAAAGTCAATTTTTTTAGCCACACCTAATGTCATCCATTCATGGAATATAGTCACTAGCCAAAGATGAATGAGAGAAAAATTCAAAGCTTCCATTTGAAAATAATAATGATAATCTCTTAAAATAAAAATATTCTATCAGATTGGTTCCACCAAAAAAAGGATGCTTTTTTTTTCCGAAATGAAATCAAACAATCGTCAATCCACGTTTTAAAACATATTTACCAAAAATCAAGGCTTATCCGATTCAAAAGAAAATTTCAGTACCTTTATTAATTGTATATTGAATAGGTTATTATTTTATTGGAAAACGTTGTGGAAATATGGGGTGGGGGTCTGCTTCACGCCACTTTCGACATTTCGTGTGTAGTGTACTTTTTAATTTGGTAAGGCATCAAATTTTTGTTCAAAGGAAAACTCCAAAAAATTACGCAATACCAAGTGTGAACACACGTAAAATTCGTCCCGAACATTAGTAAAAAAAAAACTCAAAAAATTAATTTTTCTGACAATTGGTGCTAGAAAGCTTGTAAAAGTAAAACGTTATTTTCTTTCAGAATGGACAGAAAAAAAAATTATACTTATTATTATTTTTACAAAAATTGTTCGTAATTTTTCAGAGTGATTTTCAAATTCCTCCCGTTTTATTAAAAAAAAAAAGTTTTTGTAATTTTTCAGAATGGTTTTACTTTTATTTTCTCCAAATTCCCCCCGTTACTATTCGTAAGAGTTTTATTTACTTTTTTATTATTATTATTATTTAAATAAAGACATAAAGAATCGAACAATGCAAAGTTTTCTGCCATTTTCGAGTGTGAACCTTTTTGAAAAGAATTTTTTTTTAAAAAACTTTTATTTTAGCGACTGTTAGATTATTTTTGATATGGATATTCAGAAAGTAAATAATTTCAGAATTACCGTCTTTGACAAATTTGACACACATTTAGACGCAGCTAGATATTTTATAACAACAGATAGGAAAATAATTTAAAAAAAGTAAAAGCAATGAATTAAAAACTCGAAAGTTAAAGTATAATTTAACTTACTTCTAGTATAAAAAAAATGAAATTAATTCTACCCAGTTTAATAAAAGCATATAGAATAAAAAATATTCATAAATTATTGATTATAGGTGAAAGACAATTCATTTTTAAACATGTATACCAATGTCTTAATTATTGCACTGCTGGTGTTCCGTATTTCTTCAATTTCTAATTATTCATTCCCTTCTTAAGTATATATTTTTTTTAACCTTTGTTACTGTACATAAATAAACAGTAATTTCATTAAGTTTTAAGTAAAAAGTAAATTATTTTTACAAAATCCAGCTAATTAATCCTTAAATTTACTAAATGACTTCAAAATATATCCTAGCATTAATATTGGATTTTTAGATTTTTAAATTTGTCATTTATATTTTTCTTTTATAATGGTGATTGATGAGTGAATGTTTTAAAAATGCCTAAAAATTTTATTTACATATGGAGCTTAATTTTCTGTTAAATCAGATTAACATTAGGCTATTATCTTTCAAATAAAATTGAAATTTAAGTTTAAGAAGATATTTAAATTATTTAAAACCCTTTTTTGGGGGTTAGTTAGTTTGTGGCTGTAGCTAAAAGTTTATTATTAGTCAATAAACTTATGTGCAGTTCATTTTTTTAAAATTTCAGCACTTTCCTCTAAGAGATTTTTTCTCAGGCCTGATCCTATGAGAATATTTTGTCTTTGCAATCATAAACCCTGTAGAAGAGTTGATATTTTTGTCTGGATTTTCTGGTTGGTACAAATCTTTTTTCATTTTTTTCTCTCGTTATTCATTGCATAAAGTAAATTTAAAATACCATGCTCTATAAAAGTTTAAACAACAAAAAAGAAAGGGAAGAAAGAAAAAGAAGAGGAGGATCTCAAATATCTTAGCTGTCCCTTTCTCTTTACTTCCTTTTAGAGATGCTAACAAAAAAGAAAAAGACTCTTACTCAAAGTCAAATTTATAAAGAAACAGACATTTATTAAAATGACAAAATACAAATTGTACAAATTACAATATAGGCCTTGCATAAAATTTCCCTCATGCAAATCAAACTATCAATGCAGATTAAAAGTTCTTTGCAATAAAAATCTGTTTTCTTTTAGAAAACAATAGTTCATGAAAAGCCAACCTCTAGTTACTTTCTTTTAGATCAACAATTTATGTAAATCAATTTTTTTAGCAACAAAACAATTTACTTCAAAAAGTTCACAATTCAGTGCTCAAATATGAGATAAACTCTCACAGGTTTAGAAAAGACTGAATTGAAATAAAAATCTCTGGTTGAGAAAGAGACATTTTTTGTAAAGAGAATTCTCATAGGATTCTAAGGGTTCTTCTTTCTTCTTCTTACATTTAGGCAAAGCAGTCATAGTAGACTTTCTCATCCCAGAAAACAGGCCTTTATCTCACCAGAGTTCAGTTGATCAATTTCACAGCAACAGACTTTACATGCCTGAAACAGTCAATCCTTTCTCCCAAATGACAGTCTTTTCACCTGAGTAGTCAAATTCTTTCTGGCTTTGCTATTTGAAGGGAAAATTTTGACTACAAATAGGTAGCTTCAACCAGATCAAAAAAAAAAAAAAATACAACTACTTAGTGGACATATACATTTTTTTATCCCTATTGGTTAAAAACTTGAGAATTAGTATCCAATGACTATGCCTATTTGCAACTTAAATTTGGCTGGTTTTTCATGAAATCAAAGTTGAGTCTATCCTCTGTCAAATTTTGTAAATCTTTGTCACAGAATACTTAAACGATCTGGCTTCAGTTTAGGGTATCTTTTTCTTTTCAAATTTTTATTCACATTTTTTTATAAACTGTTTGGCTTTATTTTGGGTGTTTCTTTGAAAAAGAAACTGCATTTGTAACATCCTAATTTTCTTAGTTTTTCTTACAATTTAATATCTTTTTCATTAATATAGTTTCTATACTAATTTTTACACAATTCCAACATATTTATTATTTGTTTTTGTTTTTTTGGTTTTTTTTTGCTCATACACTTTTACTATTATTGCTTTTATTAAAAATAATTTTTATAAAATTAATAAAATCCAACACTTCCACACCAATTTTAATGGTAAATTACTGTAGAAAAATATTCGCAAACATAAGAAACCCTCATTGTCCTTTTTCAGTTTTTCAAAGAGGATGATATTGAATATGGACTAAGGCTTTGATTCATTCATTCATTCATTCTGTATGGCTTATCAACTTTTTGCAGGTTATTTAAAGCTAGAAATCTTTTTTTTTTTTAATTGTTTAGTGGTACAAGTCTTACTAATTAACCCATAGCTGGGGTGAGAAGAGGTGGATTCATACCCTTCCCAAGGATATTTGTGCATAAGTGAATATAATGAACCCAATAGGAATTGGAACTCAGCTCTCCAATCAACAATTCTGAGCCATTATCCATTACAACACCTATAGATCCAAGCTTACACCACCTGGTATCCCCAAGTGGTCACTCATATAGGTACTGACCAGGCTCAAGATTGCTTAACTTCAGTGATCTGGTATTTCAACATGATGTAGCAATATAAAAAGTCAAGTAAGGGATTAAATCAGATGTTACGTTTTAAAGATTCTTGATCTTTTTTTAAATTTTTTTTGAAATCCAATCATTTCATAAAATTAAATTTTTATACATTATTTACATTAGTCAGACTATTGTCCTCATCTTAGTCTCCATATTTACGACAACGTTTTGGCCATTGTACACTCTGGCCTTCTTCAGATGGTTGGAATGTCGAACTGAACCATTCATTTTGCTCACTGGGGTAGACTGTTCTAGTTCCCCGTGTCATGTTTAATGGATGTCCATTATCAGTTAATTTCCCTCTGAAAGTTCTCCACTGCCTTAGTCAGGTATTGAACTCACACTGTTTGGGTCCTGTCACTGGATCTAACTAACGCCTTTATCCACTGTGCCATGTGTCATGGCACATGGAACTAGAACAATCTACCCCAGTGAGCGAAATAAAGGGTTCAGTTCAACATTCCAACCACCTGAAGAAGGCCGGAGTGTACAACAGCCGAAATGGTGAGGACACTAGTCTGAATAATGTACATAATACCTCATCTCAGAAATATAAACAGATACTGAAATTTTTATCTATTATCCTACTGTAAATATTTTTTGTTGTTTGCATGTATTTTCTAGAATTAAACCTATAGACTTTTTCTGCATATAAGATTTACATTTAAAAGTTTCAGAAGCTAATGTTACCAGTTAAGAAAAAAAAAATTGTATTTGTTTTGAAAATTAATGCCAATAATGATTTTAGACAAATGACAGCCACAAGACAAAGTTAGTTTTCGGTTTCCAACACAAAGTGACCGCCTGAAGCCTCCTATCCCTTCTTATAGTACAGTGGATGATATAAGGTCAAAAGTCAGGGTGCATTTAGTAAGGAATTAGATCTGATAAAATAAAAATATTACTAGTGTCAGCTCCATAGTTTATATACATGTCCCCCTTCTCTCCCATGCTCTCTCTCTCTCTCTCTATATATATATATATATATATATATATATAATAAAATATAGTTTTAAGGTATTCTATATTTATGAGTTAAAGTGATCAATATCAGGAACAGAGTGTATGTCGATATAAAAGTGGACATTGAGATTAACACTCAATAGCAACAGCCTGTTTCATGCTTAAATGCAACTTTCAGACCTGAAGATTGTGTTTAAGCATGAAATGAGACTTTCACTGCTGGATGTTGACCTCAATGTCTACTTTTACATCTATCTATAGATAAATTAGGGTTATAACTTTTTGTAAAATAATTGATTTCCTGTATCATGATTTGATAAAACTTTTGTTGAAAAATAATGAAGAAGAGTTTAATTCAGTTTATTTTTTAAAAATGTCATCCCCAACACAAAACTTCTAAAATTGTATATCAGTATAGTAGTACTATGACTTTCTGGAGCCTTTTAGAACCTTCTAGAACTTTATGTGGCCTTCTAGAACTTGTTTTGTTTATTTGTAAGTTTGTATGTTATGCTACAGCTATAAACTGTTAAATGCATTAAAAATACACAAGTACTATCCAATTATATGATTAGCAAATAAAAAAATGCAATATTTTGATACTTTAGTCTTATTGTATATATGGTAAAATCAAATTTTCAGTTTGGGGGTGATTTTTTCAAGAACTAAAACAAATTAATGCTTTTTTCATTACTTTTGGACAAAAGTTCATTGAATTATGATACAGGAACATAGGGTTATAAAAAAATCATAAGCCTAATATATAACAGCAGGAGTAGATCTAATCCAACTTCCACAAGGTGGTCAAAATTCATTGAAAATTTTTATTTTGAATATCTTCTGAACTTTCAAGGTAGACATTTGACAACCTTCTTTTTTTTAACATAGTAGTTTTTGAAAAATAGTTAAATACTTTGCATGAATTGTCATACTGCTGTCTACACAACTAGATTAAAGTTTAAGCAAAATAAGCACAATCTTCGGATTTAAGAATTTTAGGACATCAAATGAGAAGATTTCAGTGGTTCAGTGACAAAAACATATTTGCAATAAAAGATATTATTCATTCCCAGATTTTTTGAGGAGGTTGCAGACAGTGTAGAAGAAATCTTAATTTAATGTGAGTCCATGACGATAAAAAATAATGATAAAAGAGGTGATGCCAGTTGTTTTTTTTTTTTTCAATTGAAAAGTTTTATCTCAGGACAGCAATTTGTTTTGTCTTTGTAAAAATTTTAAAAAATGCAGTTATTATGAGAGAAGTCCAAGATGTAAAGTACACATTGACAGAAAATGATCCAAATTCAAACATTTTAAAAGTTGTAAGCACAAAACATCAGTGGGCAGGCATTAGTTTTTGTAAGAGCCAGAACAGCTTTAATATTGAACACAAACATATGTGAAATCATATAAAAGACGAGTACCATCATAAACACTTCCTTGTTTTTAAAGACATTTTCTTATCTCTTAATACTTTACTGAGTTTCTGGAAGGCATCTTTTGCTATTCCTATGAGCATTCAGATTTCAGTCACACTTTTGTCATTTGTTACTAAATTAATCAACTAGTTAAAATTCTACACCTGCTTGATTCCAATGTCCCCAACATGTAGCTCACATATTGGACTCTTTCTTTTAATGGTAACCATGCATTTTGTCTTCTTACAGTTAATGTGTAACCCTTTCTTTTTCATTTCTTTTGCTAACTTGTTTAATAGTTCTTTTAGTTTTCTTTCAGAGTCTGTCATCTACACAGTGTCATCTGCATATCTTATTTTTGTTTATATTATTTTTAGATTATGTCCACCAATAATAAATCCTTATAAGTGTTCTAGTTTTCTGGGGAACATTTTGCTGTACTGGTTAAATAAATCTGGTGAATAAAAGCATTCTTGTTATCCTCTATTATGCTATTAAACTTGTTCTCTATTGACATGCAAGCTGTTTGTTCCTAGTAGAGATTACTACAATATCTTTCCCCATATAAATCAAGCTTTTCTAATAATTCAAGTACCTCTCCATGTCATATCCTATGAAACGTTTTTGCATAATCTAAATCTGTATCTGTCTATATTTCTATGATGAGGTATTATGTACACTATTCATATTGCTCAGACTATCATCCCCAACTTTGTTGCCAAATTTATCAGAATGTTTCCTGGTTAAAGTGGCGGAGAACTTGGAGAGGTGAATTAACAGGAGGTAAATGATAACTGACATCCATTAGACATAGCACATGGAACTAGAACAGTCTACCCCAGTGAGTAAAATAAAGGGTTCAGTTCGACATTCCAACCATCTGAAGAAGGCCAGAGTGTACAATGGCCGAAACATTGTGATAAATATGGCAACAAAGATGAGGATGATACTCCAAGCAATGTTGTTTAATCTAAATCTACGAAACAGTCTTTCTGCGTTTGTATTGTTTGCTCTGATAGCTTTCTGATAAAAAATCACATTCCTAGTTTTAGTGTCTTGAACAAACCTATACTGTTTTTGCTTTATTTCCAGCCTAATTTTGCTTCAACTTTTACAGCTCATCATACTAATCGTTGAATGGCATTTACATTCATTTACAACTGCAGTTTTTAAACACTGGTTACAAATACTAAGATACTTCACCTTCCAATTTCACTAGTATTAATAAATTTTTCCAATTAAGACTACAAATTAAATTTCATGAATAGTTTTATATTATTATACTTTACTGTAAACAACCACATATACTACTTCCCCAATACATACTATGATACATACACAGAATAAGAGACTGGCTATCTTATAACAATGGTTAACAAACTTATCTCACAAGATATCATGAGGAAGTTTGTTCCCAGTTATGTACTTGATTATGATGGCTTTGTGCCAAACCCGAGTCTAAATTCATTGATAGGAGACAGAAAATGTCATTTATAAAATTGATTTTCAAGTTAGTTCAAGCAAATTTATCCCTTTCAAACAAGAAAAAATAAAATAAACACTTAAGGTCAACTGTCAATATCTGAAAAATTACAACAGAAACAACTTGTTTTCGTTGTCATTGTCAATTATTGTTCAGATTTATGGCTTTTTTTCTTACCCAATGTCACGAACAGGATTCCTAAGGAAAATAATTACATTTATAAAAAGGTTTTACTAAGTTGCTTAAACTTACAAGTTTGAAAGTACAATGTTCAAACAGTCTTTTTCTTTGTAACTTTCTTATGAAAAAATTTGTTGAAGAAATAAACCCAGGTTGGTTGGTTGATTTTGTTTAACAGACATATCAATACCTCTATGGGTTATTTAATACCAAAATCTAAATAATATGAACACAATTTATTTTCTTGAAAGTTTTGAAGTAATTTCATAATTTTAGTATAAATAGGTAATGTTGATCATTTTACTATAAATATTTATTATTAGTAACTTTACTATAAATATGTATTGTTGGTAATTTATCTTATATAAAATGTATTGCAGATATTTTTACTATAAAAATATACTTTTTATATTTTCATGTTTTGTTTTTTGTTTGGAGGTTCACTATTTGCTCATAACTGGGACCATAACAGGTGCTACCACCTCAGGTCATGGTGGACCAGCGAATTAAGAGGTGGTTCCACACACCTCAAAACCTCCAATCTTCCAATTAGAGACCTTGTTGCCGGATGTAGTTTATCGTCATACCCAGGACTAAATAGACTCAGGAAAATTGTATGCCTTCAGTTCATAAATACAGGTAGGTTAAGAGACATTTGTACTATTGAGGAATCGGTTATTTTACAAGTATATGAATGTTAAATGAAGTCAAAGTATTCTGTAAAATAGGTTTGTTTGCATTAAACTTCGGCATTTGTAATTGATTCCTTGTGAAAGCATGAATATCAACCACAATAACAAAATCCAAGTATTGTTCCTCTTACAAATGAGATAAATTTGATTCACAAGAAAAAGACAAGAATGTCTCCTTCAAAATTTTTGTTCTTAAACCTCTCTTATTACAACTATGAAAAAGAAAAAAAGTAATCTCTAAGTTGGCTTCCATTCAGGACCATCAGAATCATAAGTTGATTCTAAAATAATTTAACAACCTCTTAAAGTATATAGCAGATGTTGCACCTCATTTCACCAAAAGTGTATATGTTGAAAATCCTAATTGCAGCAGCAACTCCTTTTCAGCTTTTAGGTAGGTGTCAAAAAAAAAAGAGTATGCATAGTGTGAATCCCAAGAGGTTAGCCCTCTTTTATCCCCTGCTAATCTTAATGCTCTGAGAACAGATGTACATGGCTTAGACAAGACACCTCAATCACTTCTTAAATCATTTTCATTTTGCTGTTTATATCAAGGTATATCGAGTTTCCTTTTTTTTTTTAATGCTCAGTTATTTCTGGTTCCGTTTTCACTTAACCTTAGCCTATGCTACACAGCCCAGAAACTGAAATCAATATTACTATTAATTAATTAAAGAAAAAGCAGCAGGAAGCAATAAGAACATTAGGTTTAAGGCTTCAAGTTCTAGACTCAGGATTGTCCCACAGAACAATATCCTAGAGGATTAAAGCAATGGTTCATGAATTTGGTGGCATAGTAATTATGAGTTCAATCCATGGGTCAAATAGTACACTCAAAACTCTTCAAAACAGGACTAGCAATAATAAGCAGTGGTAAAATATAAATATATCCCATGGACAGCAAAGTAACAACAATGAGGACATTAGTCCAATTATAAATAATGTTGTCATTCTCAAAGGAATCTCTGACACACATCCCAGCCTTTATAACATAGACACATGATCATGACAGTTCTAAGTGTAGGTTGTCATAATATGCCTTCATTCATAATACACACCTAAAATTATGCTTAAAGTGTAGAAAATTCTACTACTCATGCATAGTACCTGCCCCTTGTTTGGTAATCAAACCTTATAAATTATACCTCTCCAATTTCATTACAGCCAGTGTTTCCTACTCTTATTTAAAAAAAAAATGGTCTTAAACATAGAATAATATTATTTTAATTTTATGATAATTCTTATTTTATTTTATAGTAATTTTTTAAATATATTTTGTAGCTGTGCATAATACGCACCTCTGATTTTGCTTATTAATTGTTAGTAAAAATGCGTATTATACATGGGGAATTACAGTAATTAAATTAGCCATTTAGTATATAAATAATAAACTAATTTTGTAATTTACCTTTACTATTGCTTCCATAATTAAACATGTAAATATTCATAACAGAAGATTTCACATGTCAATATTCATAACAGAAGATTATTGATAATCAGTGAATGGTTTCACAACCTCACATACACAGACAATGACCAAAGTGACATCCTGGTTTGTTGCTCATTGTTCAATGACAGGGACAGCTGGAAATCATCACCAGGTGTAACCACGTCATGCTCAAAAGTGACAGTCAAAACCAGCCTAGAACTACCTGATGAGTCATAAATGTGGAATGCACATTTGTGCAAATGATTTTCAATGAAGATAAATTGATCTTTAAAGCAATATAAATCTAGACAAGTAGACTTAAAAATAGACAAGTCTGGTACGACCACTGTTCTATAATAGTTTTGACATCTGTATACACATTTCACATACTAAATGTAACAGCTATTATGGGATAAGGGTAGTGATAAATAAAGCAGTCAGTACTTGGTCAGCTGAGTGATTGAGATATTTTCCTCTTATGTTAGTGGTCTCAGTTTGAGCAAAATAAAATGATTTTGAATGCTGATCTTCAAAGTAGGTAAGCTTTCTTTTCTTTTTTTTTTTAATAAAGTTCACCCCAAGCAAAGCAGTAAAGACACTGATACGCAAGGGGTTACTGGGTGTGGAAGAGTTAGAAACAGGAAAATTGCTAAGAACTGAAAACAGCAGAAGAGTAGTCAGGAGTGCAGTAGGTAGCCATTGACACTGCATTTAATTTTTTGCAGATTACAGTTGACTGGAAAGCATGGAGCTGGAAGGGCATCCCACAAGAATGAAGTGCAAGAAAAGAAACTTAACAAAGAATCATAGAAATTACAGTTAAATCTAGCCAGCTCAACTGTAAAATGGTGAGAACTCATCGCCAGTCTAGTAATGCACTTAAATTCAAAAAGTCTATGTACCATAGCAAAGAGCTCATCCAAACAATTACCATTAAAATATTTATAGAAAAGGCAAAGAGAGGCAATCTTATGGTAGTGTGAAAGTGACTGAAGCCGAGACGCCAGATCGAGGCCAATAATATTGCTGATTTTTCTTTGGATTTTATCAAAGAGCTCTGGATAGATGGCAGGATCACCAGACAGGAGCATCAATAGTCTAAGCATGGATGAATGGTACACTTAGAGATATGCAAGATAGACTGCGGAAAGAAAAATCATCTAGCATGACATAGAGAACCAACTTTCTTAACAGCTGACCTAGCAATGGATTCAATATAGTCTTTCCACTTCATGTCAACTGAGAACGTTAGCCAAAGAAGGTGCAGCGAAGTAACTCTCTTGGAGGACAGCATCAGCCATGCTGATGGGACTATACAATCTTCTTATCTCCATTGCTAGTGTAGTGAATTTGACCCTCACTAAGTGTCCTGTTTGTGTAGCCTTGTGTAAGATTATCTATTATTTACTAAATATAATTTAATGTCAAGATTTCAATTAGATATATAGTTGAACTGGTGTTGTTAAACTATCAAGGTATACTACTGGTAAGGCATGAAATTTGACAGCATATAATCTAATCAACTGCACCTCCTGTGTTGCTCAGAGATTTCACAAAATGTCTTAATAAGGATGAAGGAATCTTGGTTTTTCTGTAACTTATGACAATCTCAGAATAATGTTACAGATGCCTACAAAGTTTTCTTTAATTCTGTTGTTTTATTTAGACATGCAGGATTTAACAGTTATCCAAATTATACATGAAAGTTACTTGGTTAATTTGAAATTGATCTATTGATAAATATCAATAAAAAATTATCTGTGACACCATATTGTCAGCTTGGGATCAACTCCTAGTCACAGCGTGAAGCTGTGATATTTCTCCTACCAGCATTTTGGGATTGATACTTAGTCGCTGCCACCAACACATGACCAGGTCAATCAACTGTTGTCACTACTCGGTGAGATCCTTTGGTCAGGGTGCCAAATGGGATGGTCAGTTGATTCTAAAGGCTTCACCAGATGCAACCAGTTCAACACTAGCTCCATGGTTCTCAGCTCGCTTCCAATGACTAGTTACTGAAGTAACTATCTTGATCCCAAGTCTAACCTACCCACATTGGGACTTTGATCATAGGTCGATGAAATCAATCAGTCACTAGGGCCGTAGTGCAAGGTGAGTCTAAACTTGAGGTGACGTCACACAAGCAAAAAGGAATAAATGAAAACCACAAAGGTTCAGTTATGTTGAAAGAAAGCAAATCAACTTTTATCAGTCTGTTTTATATGGGAGTATGTGTTTTTCCCAACCTGTTTCTTCTGAGAGTGTCATTATTATACTTTTAGGCAAGTTCTCATCTTCTAAGTCAACTGATTTAGTTTTTAGGTGCTGGCTTAGCAAGTCATATTGAAGAACAAAGCTGTTTTGTAGAAAGGTGAGGTCAGAGGCCGGAATCGTGGAATCTCTCGGTCAGCTTCTGCAAGGCAACTCTCTGGTTTCTGCTAGCAAACTGAACTAACTCCAACTAACTAAACTTGTGAACTGCCCTAGGGTGCTTGTTTATATGGACATTAACCCCGCACCAGTTTTTGGTCAGACGCAGCCTGGGGTTTTTGGCAAGTCCCGATTTCTGACAAGAGACCCCTTTGTTGTCTGGCTAAGAAAATTAATTACTTTCCATTTTGTGGGATCCCTTCATCCATGAGGTGAGGTTGCAGGATAGCTATCCTCCTAAATTCCCTCCTCACATTGGTACCGCATACCAAATCCTTTCGGTGGGCATTAGTAATTTTCCTGCCTTTCTTATCAATTTACCTCCACCTATCACTATTGCTACCACCTGACCAATGGCGTCTTCAGGATTTCTCAGTTCAGAATTATCAACTTTGTTTATAAAATTCACTTTTTCTTCTTACAAATAACACATGGCCCTGTCACTTGGCCAATTCCTAAAATCTTTGCGATTTCAAATATCTTCAACACTTTCTGGTTATTTTGTGTTTTCTTAACCAGTACTTTTACAATCATAATTAATCAATTGTCAAAGCTCGCACCATGGTTTTTTTGCGAATTTATTGTTGACACAAATCCTCGGTTTCTTGAGAAAAGAAAAAATAAAATCTTTTTATATTGAATGGCATATCTTTCAGAATATCTTCTTATGCCAAAATTCTTACAATTAACACATGGCTTTGTCACTTGGTCAACTCCTAAAATCTTTGTGATCTCAAATGATATCTTTGACACTTCTGTTTCTTGTATTTTCTTAACCAGTATTTTTACAATCATCATTAATCAATTGTCAAACCTCACTACATTGCCTTTCTGTGAATTTATCATTGACACAAATCCTTGGTTTCTCGAGAAAAGTAACTTTTTTTTAAAGTAAAAATAAAATCTTTTTATATCGAATGGTATATTGTTTAGAATATCTTTTTTTCAACCCTTCTTTTCTGTTCTCAGTATTTTCTTGTTTAATTTCTATGACTAATTAGTTAATCAATTACCATAGCTAAATATTGTCACATATCATCATTCTAACTTTCTAAATAAATTCATCTTCCTATGTTCTTGTACACATTATCTGATTCTGTGCTGGTGGCAGATCAGTTGTCATATCCCTAAAGAGATACATAAATAAAAAATTAATTTTACTGTAACTTTCATGTCCATGAAATAATAAATAAATAAAAATTAATTATAGTATTGAAAATAATTATAATTAATTCACTCTTTCTAGACCAATGAGAATCAACAGCAACTTTTCTCCTGTACACACACAAACATATGACATTCTATCAGACAGACAACACAGATGGGCTTCAACACATGTGTCAACAAAAATTTCATCTCCTTTCCTTTCTAAAAAAATTAGGCCATAATAGTAACATTTATCTTTTAGCACTCAACAAAAATTTGAGGTAAGAAAACACCAGACACTTCTTGTATTTTTCCAACTAAATTATCTTCACATTCATTACACACATCTATAAAAAACATAAGGTGGGGAGACTGTATACACATTATTTATTCTTTCTTATCCTTCTGTCAGATTCTGTTCCATATTTGATCTACACCTGACCCCAAACTCACAATTTTACTCAATATTATTGTCTCTCGTGTCGCCAGCATCACATAATGACCAGATAATAAATAACACTCATTGCTGTTTCTCATTTTTACAATTATATATATGTGTGTGTGTGTGTGTGTGTGTGTGTGTGTGTGTGAACAAAGGAATCAACACTGGTTGGTGAAATTGCAAGTCCCTATGTAGTGTTGATTTCTGTCTCGGCCCTGCTTTTATACACATATTCTGAAGTATTTGAGAATACATATTTAGCAGTCTATAAAAGGAAGATGACCTAACGTATTATTATATGGCATACAACATTCTCATACCTCTTTCAGATATATCAAGAGAATTAACATGGCAACTTCCAGTTCTATCCAGGAAATGAAAAGTCATGTCATGCTTGTAGCACTAGATGCTAACCACAACAATTTGAAAATAGCAAGCTTCTTGAAAGTGGCCTAGAGAAAAGGAAGAAGAGGTGGCTCTGTGCAGGCCCTACGGTGATGCACACCAAATTCACATTGTTAATAATAGTCCTGTAACTCATGAACAATTAGGGCTATGTCATATTAGCACTTTTTCTTTGCTGGGCCTCGGGGTTAATGCCACCATCTAGGTGCTAGACATGATTAAGTCTTGGTAGCTACACATATTCCAGTAAAACTCTGCTCCACCCTGCATGGCCCATTTGACCTAACCTGGCCAAGAATTTTCATGATCATATCAACCTCTGCATGTGACCACACTCTCTCAATTTGAATCCCCTGAACAACTGCATCTGGGATGCCATTAATAGGGAGGCCAAGCTCCACAATACAATTCATTGAAGACTACTATCATGGATGTGATGGTCAGCAGGAATGGGAACCACTTGATCCAAACATGAAGTGGGTTCTAAGGTTGCACTGAGGCAATTCACAAAACAGTGTGGTTTTACTGAATAATATTTTTCTGAGCAGAACATAGGTAAAAAAAAAAAAAAAAAAAAAATCTTTAAAATATGCTGATTTTTCTATTGAATATCTTTGTTTTTTCATTATAATTTGTTCTAAACTACCGATATATATATATATATATATATATATATATATATATATATTAGGTTGGTGCAAAAATAATGACGTAATAATGTTGTTTTTTGACGTATTTTTTAATGTCAGAAAACGACATTATTACATCATTATTTTTGCACCAACCTAATATAAGCAGTTCCAGTAATATGAAAATCATGTTAGCGTGAAACTCGACTTATGACTAGAGCCATTCATAGGATTTAGCATTGTCAAGTGTTTTTTGCTCAGTCTAGACAATCTAGGTTTTGAGCACTTTACTGGGTAGATAAGTTTCCCTTTAGGCCTTTTTCTTTTTGCAGTGGTGTCATTTTTATTTGAAACTGTATCTGGATAAATGTTTTAGGTTTTGTTTAATATATATACACACAAACAATTGGGGAAGATTTGATTCTTTACTATACATAGTCAAACTGTTTCATACAGTGTGGTCAGGTTTAGTATACATACTTATTGAACTCAAACATAGCTTTCAACATAAAAAAGATTTTCCTCCTTATGACAAACAAGGCAGAGAGTTGTATATTTTTTATGTGGATTTATCTTTTAGTGAAATAATTATCATTTGCAACCATTTGGTGTAAGGCTATAATTTCTTTGTTCAGATAAGAAAAATATTAGCATGTTTTGGAAAAGCAATTTCAAAAAAAAAAATTTTTCCTCCTAAACATTATTTTTTTTTCCCTGCTTGGAAAGTTATCATGAACAAATGAAATGTGTTTTGTTTTTCTTTCAGATACTAAGTGTTTTGAAGTTACTGTAAATATTTCCATGACCAGAGTCAATGAAAAAGCTTGATGTGAATAACAATTATAAATTTTCAATTAACAACAAAAATTATCAAATAGACATTTCTTCATTATACATTTCATCTGTTACACTTTGATATAAGGAGTTATTTAATTAGGCTTTGTTTCATGAAATAGCGATTTTAGTTATAATAGAGATATGCCAATCTGTGTCACTTGAACTAATAATTTAGCCACCAGTTTTTCTTTAGCTCTTCCTTTATAGGCTGTGCTTGTTCAGGATGGGAATGATTATGGCTCTCCAAAACTTCCTGTCATTTGTTGCACTAATATATATATATATATATATATATATATATAGGAAAAATAAGAATTCTATTTCTCTGGCTGTCTCTTTCAATTAGCAGCAGAGTAATTTAAGCAATGAATTTCAAGGAAACCAGTTGTTTCTTTTCAAACAACAATTTGACAAATATTTAAAGATATCTTGGGAGATATTTTTCATAAGAATCACTGAAAAACCCTTTGAGTTATTCAACTAAAAATATAGCAGGTTAAAAATGTTTTGTGTCAGACCTACTGTCTTCCTAACTGAGCAATGGTGAGAGGAAAAAGATCATTTAGGCTTTCAATAATGATACCAACATTCATACTCTGGCTTCCAGCTTCAAACTCCATTCAAGAACCATCAAGAGAATGATGAATAAGTTTATAAAAGAGGGAACATTAGTGAGGAAAACTAGATCAGGAGGTCACAACAGGAAGAGGGATCATCATTTCAACTTAGAGCTAGAGGGATCAATTAGAAAAGATCCAACTCAATTTATAAGATATTTGGCACATGAGAGAGGTGTTTCAGCTATAACAGTGCAAAGAGCAGTGAAAAAAAGACTTGAAAATAAAATCATACATGAAACCAGGACAGAAAGTTACGTTAGAGAGGGCAAAGATCATCTTGAAGTTGGAAAATGATCCTGGAATAATATATATATATATTATTTGAACTTAATTTCAATCCTTCATGAGCTTCTGATCATTAGCTATGATGAATTAATGAACATGTCATTCTCGTTTATGATCGATTTCATCACAATACTTCTGTTAAGCTTGGAGAGTAATTATACATTCTTATTGCTCAAAGTAGAATCCAATAGTGTTATAAAAACCTGAAATTTCCAGTAAGATATTTCTCATTTTAATCATTTCTAAGATAAAATGGTTCAGAGCTTAATCTAACAATTGGGCAATTTTGCTGTTACACTGGATATGTAACTAGTTATAATGAGTATACAATAGTTTCTCACATTATGAAGTAACTTCATGAATTTTGAACAGAAAAATGATTATTAATTTGTCCATGCTTGTCACTCATTAATCAAAGAACATGAATTGTTGTTTTTTTTAATCAATTACAACAAAAAGAAATGTTTTCACTTTTTTTGGTGTTGTTGATGAAATGGATCAAGTCAGCTAAATATAATCATACAACTTTAATTTGGCCAGATTCAGATTAAAGAAAATTATGAACTACTAGCCATTTTACAAACATTTCTCTTAATAATTTTAAAATTAAGTCAGCAGATGATGTTATTTTAATTCTGGTAACTGGTGACTGACTTACCCACTTTCCATCATTCGATATTGTGTATCTGAAAAGTAGCACTACTTGACCTTTTGCACATCCTGCCAATGTGGGGCAGCAAAAAAATACTTCTGTCTTGACTAAGATTAAAGTAGAGTATCTGTCCTTATCAGCTTAATCCGATTTTTTTTTTCTTTCCCTCCTTTTCTTTCTTTATCTCATTTTCTCACTGGAACTGAGTAGTCTTTTCCTCTCTTTCCACACGAGAAAAATGGAATAGTCTATTATTTGGCAAGGTGTAATGGTCGAGCAAACTAATGAAGTGAGGGACAAGCACAATTATAATAGGATGAATTGAAAACCTATTTCTAAAATAACACCATGAACCACAAGAAGTAACATAATATTGTTACTGTTTTGATGATAGTGATGGTATTGAAGAAATATAGAGAATTTTTACACAGCATAGCCACTAGAAGCAAAGAAACTTTCCTGCTGTTATCTGTATCTTGTGATTTATGGTAAAAATATTTAATTGTTTAAGTAATCTTTGATTTTATATGTAGAGTACACAAATTAATCAATTTTATTTCACTCCATTGGTTGTGTATACTGTGGCATTTCAAATCCTAAAGGCATATAGTAAGTCTATGCCAAAAGATCTACAGTACATTTAGCATGTGAATACAGTGAATATAATAATTAAAAAGTTTATTATTTGATACTTATTTTCTAGAACAGTTTTACAAAGAGGATAGAAAAGAATATATTTTGGTTTCTTTTACAGAAGAATTTGTCATAGTCCACTCTTGGTTATTCGTGTTAAAGTCATTAAAATTACAGCTTAAAAGTGGAACTTGATGATTGAACCACAAAATGGTGTAATTTAACTTAAAATCCATTTGAACAAGTTTCAGCATTCTATTCTGTGCATGCAAAAATCAATAACAAAGGGATTTTCACCAATTGTTAACTGATGCAATTGTTACTGACAAAATAGGATTTTTTTTTTTTTTTTTTTTTTTATGTATTATACACAGTGTCATTAAAGTTCTGGATGCATAGGCAAAAATGCATATTTTCAAAAAATTAAATTTTCAACAATATTTTATTAAATCTGAATATTAACGAATAACATCTTCAATATGATTTTCATTTGTGATGCAAAGGTTGATTCACTTAACAAAATTCATGTGAACTCAATGCAATAAACTCTACATTGATGTCAATTTTAGTACATTCACTCTTTATGCATTCAATTCTTTCTTCTTTTGACAAATCTATGTTTAATCTGTGGAGGCAAACAATATATATATATATATATATATATATATATATAGTTAATGAGATTTCCTGTGTGTCCAGACTTTAAGGACATCCTGTATAATATCTTGTTGCCTTAAATGTACAAATTTTGAGTGGAGATTGATACTTATATACATCCAGCCAGGCGCACACACACACACACACACATTATATATATATATATATATATATATATATATATATATATATATATAGAGAGAGAGAGAGAGAGAGAGAGAGATCTCTTTGAGATGCATTTAAAAATGCCATGAACCATTGGTGTGACCTTGTATTAGGTTGGTGCAAAAATAATGACGGTTTTTGACGTTAAAAAATGTCAAAAACCGTCATTATTTTTGCACCAACCTAATATATATTTAAATGGATTTTTTTTTTTTATATGACATTATTTCTTATTAATATAAAAGCTATTTTTAGTGAGAACATGTTTGAGTTGATATCCTTTTTTTTTTCTTAAGCAAATAACAATCATCCAAGATGGAGAAGTATTACTAAAGAAAAATTGTGCCTTTGATACGAATTGAACCTTTCTACCTTTTGCTCCCATAGATCAGCAGTATGTTTTGGCTATATGAGTGATTTCCCTGATGGAAAAAGAGATAAAGGTTTGATTACTTTTAAGTTCACTAAGGAGAATTCCTTAATGTCATAAAAAGGGGTTAAACAGAAATGGTTATTTTTTGCATTGTTTGAAATGAGATATATATTATTTGACATTATTTATTGGTATATAAGCTGATTTAAGTATTTATTGGAATATAAGCATGTAAGTAACTATGAAGAGAAAAACAGAGAAAGAAAATTCAAATCCATCTTGGATGTAAATTCTGAATTAAGACATTAGTTGGTTAAAATGTATACTGCTTATTGCCAAATAGAAACTATAAGGAAATAGAAAGAATAAATGATTTGGGATTGGTCTGGTAATAAGAAATTGTACACTGCCTTAAAATAAGAAGACAGAATTTCAGTTTAGGGGATGGTACAAATCTGATAAGTAACCAAATGCATTTCCTTAACAGGCTGTGGACAACAAGGCTTTGTTTTTATATTGGAAACATGGTGGAGAAAGCAAAGAGAGAGAAAAAAAAAAAAACTCCAAGTTATCAGCTATTTTTATTAGGCTATATAAAAAAAACCCTCCTTCACCCCACCAGTAAATGAATTAGCCATTTATTTAAGATTCTCTCTCATCCTCCAAATGTGTGTATGTGCCAGCAATAAACTTCTGCTTGAAATGGTAAAACAGTCCAAAATAAAATGAACATATATATATATATATATATATATATATATATATATATATATATATTCTAAATTATCAACATCACCTTATTTAACAGTAAGAATAGTGTGTTGAAAGATTAAAAAAAAAAAAAAAAAAAATAGAAAGACTCACTTGAATCCCTCCCTGCCCCACTTGACTTGACACATAAAGGCTGGGGAATAAACGCTCCTACTAGTTTTCAAAACAATACTAAAAAAAATATATCTTAAACAGTGAAAACATGAAGAGAAATTAACACCTAAAAAAATCCCCATTTAAAATGGCTAAAGTGGCTGAAAGCACTTGTGACAATGGACAATTTTTTTCATTTCCTTACTCCCACTACAGGGCTCTACGGACAAATTTACCTTTAGTTGATCTCTGATAACTAAATATTTTCATTTGCTAGCCAAATAGAAAAGTTACTAGCCAAATCCATATAATGTTATTTCACTCTAATGTTATGAATAAAACAATTCCAGGTGAAGTTTTGTTTTATTTTCTAATTCTCTAAGACAATACAGATGAAATTTATGGGAGGAAATTTAGAAATTTCAAGAACAATTACATTCAGTGGTACTGTTAACTCGCAAATATCACTTAGAATAATTCAGTCAACTGACAAATACATGTTTGAAGATCTCATCAGTCTCAATATTAGTTACTAAACTTGAAACAACCACCTCATAAAAACATTACATTCACTTCAATTGTTACCTTTAAAAGGTGTCATTTAGAAATATTCAGTAAACTTACTGACAAAATCTAAATGCAAATTTGAAGTCTTCAAAATCTCATCAGTTTCAATATTACTAAACAACCTCAAACAAAAAGATCATAAATAAATTATATTGAGTCTAGAAACTGTAGAACTGTTTACAGTTACCTGGCAAATATCACTCAGGATAACAAATGCAAGTTTGAAGATTGCATCAGTTTCAATATTATTAAACTTGAAACAACAACAACCACCTCATAAAAACATTACATTCACTTCAACTGTTACCTAGCAATGGTGTCATTTAGAAATATTCAGTCATGATTTGCAGTTATTGTAACACTTAACAACAGGTTTTTACCTTATTTTTAATTTCCCTATCAGGTTGGTAAATATCACTCAGAAATATTAACTATATTAACTATAGTAATGCTGATCTAAGATCTTAAAGTGGGACTGGAAAGGGAAATGTCCAGATGGTCTGGCAAACACATACTGTGTCTTTGTGTTACTGACATTGAACTTATTTCTATCTGTTTCAAACTGAAATTTTATCTTTTAAAATTTATAACTCCATTTGCCCAATATTGAATTGCATTTACCGTTTTATTCCAGTTTCCAGTCCTACTATAACACTTGCTCAATTTGAATTGTCAAATCAATAGCTTGTGACAATCTTTTTGTTTTCAAACAGTACTGCTTTGTCCTTACACTTTCGATCAACAGACACAATGTTAGCTGGCCAGTCACACTGTCCTGCCCCCAACCCCCAGCAATCCTTCTCCTGCTGTTTGCCATCCACTTGTCAATGGATTTCTCTGGGTTGAATTCAGCCAGATCTGGACCTTCAGAAGAAAGCAAGATTAAGTGACAGTCTCTGTACAGACAAGCTGCTTCGTATGTCACTCTTTATTCTCTTCTGTGCAGAAAAGGCTCTCTAACACTCTGTGGAGCTGATTGGAAGAGTGAACATTATTCTCACAAGATGAAGTACATTGCAGAAGTCAGTCTTGCATGGGTTCTTGGTCAGTAGGATTTGGCACAGATCTGAATAGGACTTGTCCTTGAAAGTATTTGCAACAAAGAATTTCATGTGTCTCCATTCTGTCTGAACAACTTATTGCATCCTGCAGCCACAAGAGGTTTTCCAAACCAGTCACAAATAATGTCTATTTCATGATTTCCAAAATGGACAAGTTCCCTTTTGCATTCTGGCCATGTGTCATGATTGAACACCTTAATGAAACTTTTCACCACACCTTGAGCATCTACACTTGTATTTGTTCCCAACAGATTTTGAAACATTGACTCTAGTTCTTTGATTGTAAAGTCAACTGTAGACTCAACATGCTTCTTTAGTTTTGCTTTGGCCTCATAAACAGGACTTCTGGTCATTTCAACTCCTTGAAATTTGGGATTACCCTGCAAATTTTCAGACTGTTGTTCTTCAATACACAGGATAAACTTTTCATACATTCCCCCAGGAATGTATTCCTCCTTCATACTTGAAACAGTTTGCATACAATCCTTAATTGATGCAACTGCTACAGGAAGAATCAGATTGTTTGTCTGTAGTTTTAGACTGAGCAAAGCTAGCTCGCCAAATAGATCGGATACGAAATGGCAAAATGCAGTGAATACAAGATCCTTCAATTGCTTGTTTATTTTCTTAGCTCTACCAGCAATGTCTGCATTCGATGATGTTGCTGCAAGATTTTCCATATGAGTGTAGACTGCTGCGTATTGACCATGATCCTCAGCCAAATGACCATCTTTCTTTCCTAGGAGAAAGACTCTCATTGCCCTGTCTACATGGGGAATCCATCTGGTACCCTTCACTGGCGCTGGTGAATAGATTCTTGCTTCAAGTTCTTCTCCAATGATCATGAGTTCTCTCTTGCTCTTTGGACTGAAGTGGTAAGTCTTCCATATCAAATGTAGACAGTCATTGACAGACTGCATAATAGGAGTCTGTTTTTGTACTTTCAATAGGGCTAATTCAAGCCTATGTGCCATACAGTGAAAGTCTATGAGATGGGGAACTTTCTGCCTTAACAGTGACACAACACCATTCTTCTGTCCTGTATTCACATTTGCCTCATCTGCACAAAACCCAACAATTCTCGATGACATTTCATCATCACTGATCCCCACTTTTGAAAGAGCAGATTTAGTAGCAGAGATAATGCCTTTAGCATGGCCATGTTCAATGGCAATAACTTCAACAAGTTTATTTTCTGCTTTGCCATTCAACACTGTTCTTACATAAACTGCTTCATTTTCTGACACAGAGCTGTCAGTAGCACCATCAATCATAACTGACACATAATGAGAGTCACTGATAGATTCCAATGTCTCATCTCTGATCATGCTTGCAATAGTAGACATCATTTCACCACACCTAACATCATTACTGTATGCAGGTGTCACAGGTAGCCCATTTTTGTATTGAAATAAGAGTAGGGGCTTGAGAGTTTTGTAAAGGCCATTTCTTCCTTATCTATACAATAAACTGTGTTAAATTTAACTTTCAAATCCGTCAAATCCTTTTTGTTTGATTCGATTTCTGCATCGAGAAATTTATTGGCAATGTGACACTTTTCAATTGAGTGTTTGCTTGTTTTATTAATGATGAAGTCACGGCACTTGCTGTGTCTAAGACTTTTACTATGGGCAAGGACGTTTTCACATTTAAATTTAGTACTACCATCTACAAAATCAGTTTTTCCAGCCAAAGTTGAACCAGCCCTATGACAAAAATCACAATACATCACGTTTTTTTCTCTATCATAACGAAGCCAGGCGAAAGTTGACAACCAAACTTGTCGGAATTCTCGTACAATGGACGACTTACTTTCATTTTGTGTGACATCATTACTTTGTTTATCATTTGGGTCATTCTTTTGAGTCTCAGTTTCATTCAGCATTTCTACTTTGTTCGATTTTGTGAAGAAAGCCGATGTCAGCTTTAGCATTGTTTTCTTCGTTACCATGTTTCTTTAAATCTTTGTGCATGCTCAGAAAGATGAAGGAAACATGAAACTGCGAATAAAATGTGTGCTGTCATCGTCAAAATGCCAATTAATATCTTGTATATTGTTCTATTAAACCTTTTATTGTTTAAATAATTTGAATTTGCTCGTTTTATTAAAAAAAAACAGGTCAAGCAGACATTTTTCACTCAGTAATGAGCTTTGAAAGATTGTCGGTGAAAAAACAGTCACCAAATGATAAGCATTTTAGTATTTCTAGTCACCACTTGGAAAAATCACTCGCAAATGCGACTGTTTCACTCGCAACGTAGAGCCCTGCACTAAATGAAAAAAATGTAAAAACTAAATAAGAAATTAATTAAATTTCCTTGTCTAGTATATTTAACAAAAGATGTTTAAATGAAAGGTTACTGCCCAAATATATATATATATATATATATAGAGAGAGAGAGAGAGAATTTATTCGATAATTATAACATAAATATGTTATAAAAATGACTACAAAAAGAGCCATTTTGTTTTAACACTTCTGGTGCCTTATCAAGTGATGTTGTTGAATGTAGAATAAAAGGTTTTAAAAGGTTCAAATCAACCAAACGACCCTTGATGAGGGAAACGCCGTTACATAAGCTGCAATGACCAATCAAAATAGAAGTATATGAGAATTCAATAAACTTGACAACGAACCTTGGTTATAATTATTAATGCCTTAACGTTAGTCTCAGACTAAAACAGAAATCATTCTAACTCATTAATATTAAATTTTACTATAAAATTGAAAATTAAAAATTACCAATTTTAAATTTAATCTGCATTAAATATAAAATTATTTAAAGAAACTGAGTAAAAATACATATATTTTGTTATTTATATTATATATAAATATATATATTTATTTATACTATTCAGACTATTGTCCTCATCTTTTTTGCCATATTTATCACGTTTCGGCCGTTGTGTGCTCTGGCCTTCTTGGAATGTCAAACTGAACCCTTTATTTCGCTTGCTGGGGTAGACTGCTCTAGTTGCACCATGTCTAATGGATGTTAGTTAGTCCTGTTAATTCCTCTCTGCAAGTTCTCCAACAACCAGGTATTGAACTCACACTGTTTGGGTCCTGTCACTGGATCTAACACCTTTATCCACTGTGCCATGTGTTCTTGAGGACATCTGTGTATGAATTTCTGGGTATTATAAACCTAATGACTTCAGCAATCATTTTTTACCAGTGCTCATATTGCAATTTTTTGCTGTTATCATTGCATGTTTTTTTTACCAGAGCTCATATTGCAATTTTCATTTGTTATTTATTTTGCTTTAATTAAAAGGCCAAAAACTCAAAACAAATGTTAAAATCGAAAGTGGATGTAAAGCTTCCTTATGACTTAGATACATTTGAAGTGGTGATATGGGCAGGGGAGGATGAAATCTTGCAATCAGATTATAATACACAAACATGTAGACATATTTAGATATAAAAACATATAAGAACACGAATGAAACAGGAAATAGATGTCCACAAACCTAAACAAAAAAAAACAGACAACATATACACACAATGAAAGGCATATATAAGTGATCATACACACATACATTAATAAAGACACACATATACACACCTCCAAATATTCTTATTTGAAAGTGTTAGTAAATGAATTCAAACAGACTATTAAAATATTACTTACATAGGCAAAGATATATAGATTAAAAGAGGTTTCAATAGATAAGATTTAAGAGGGGTAGAATAGAAAAACAAATATTCGGCAATGAACAACACAAAGAAAAAAAAGGACAAAAAAAAAAAAATATATAGAAATGGATAGAAAAAATAAATATACATGCATACACACATAAAAAACACCAAATTCAAATGTCCAGGTAAAATGCAACACTTAAAATAAAAATATTAGGTTGGTGCAAAAACAATGTCGGTTTTTGACGTTAAAAATACGTCAAAAACCGACATTATTTTTGCACCAACCTAATATATAAAAAAGAAAACACATAAACACACAAAAATATATATATTTCGTATATACTTACGCATAAGTACAGATACACAAGTACAAATATATAACTATATACATACATATATATACACAAACACTATCAAACAAAAGTAGATTATTGTTAGCATAGATATTAGGTTGGTGCAAAAATAATGACGTAATAATGTTGTTTTTTGACGTTAAAAAATACGTTAGAAAACAACATTACGTCATTATTTTTGCACCAACCTAATAATTCATTCAAAAACACTAAGAGATATATATATATATATATATATATATACACACACACACACACACACATGTAAATATAAATATATATTTATAAAGAATTTGCATACACATATATACATCTATAAAAAATACACACACAAACAACATAATAAATGTATATCTACATATGTGTGTATATTTGCTCTACTCTGTATGAGCACTCTTTTAAGAATAGTATTTGTTGTTTATTGGAATTTATTCCGTATACACCAATCCTGTGTGTGTGTGTGTGTGTGTGTGTGTCTGTGTATATATATAGATATATATAGATAAGAAATATAGTCTTAAGATGTGCTATATTTATGGGATAAAGTGCTCAATATCAAAGATGGAGCATGTGTAAATATAAAAGTGAACATAGAAGTCAACACTTAGAGGCAACAGTCTGTTTCATGCTAGATACAATCATCAGGCCACAAGCATGAAACAGACTGTTGCCTTTAAGTGTTGACGTATATGTTCACTTTTATTTATTTATATATATATAATATATATATATATATATATATACACACACACACAGCATATTAGATTTTATTTTTTTTTTTTAAATTAATAAAAAATTTAAGCTAAGTTACCTCCCTTATATATTCTTAATGTAAGTTGATTATAATGGAGTGCACGTTTACAAAAAAAAAAAAAAAAAAAAAAAAAAAAAAATCACAACTATCAGTCATATTAATTTTTGTCTTAGTAATTCACCCCTGAAGATGATCTTGGACAAGATTGAAAGTACTTGGAAAAATAAAAGAAATAACCAAAACTAGTGTCTTTTTTACCCAGTTTTGTAACAGCACTAAGAAATTGATCCATGAATTTGAAAGGATTAAATTAAAATAAACATGTCTAGATTATTCAACCTAACATGCTTGAATGAAGATATGCTATATAAAATGTAATAAATTTTATATTTAGATGTCTGTGGGTGTGTGTTTTTGTAATATTTTTGTATACATAGGTCTAATAATATAGTTTTACTTCTCAGCCCACAAAATTCTCTATAAAGACAGCAAATTCACATTTAAAGTCAGGTGAGGGAATTGTCTTTGTGAGAAGCGTATCAAACAAACCTCACAATGCAGCATTCTTAAAAATTGACTTCCCTTCTTGCAGAAGACGTGTAGCAACTGTAAATTGTTATATCTATTTAAGAATATGACTTACCCTCCTCCAAAGGATAGGAAAACATTTGCACAGCTGTATTCTTTTTGGCTGCCACACCCTAAACTGAAAGCTGCCAAATTAAGCAGACTTGAAGAGCAAAAGAATTGAATAAATAAAAGATTTTAAAAGAATAAAAAAAGTCAAAGGCAAAAACAAAAAAAAAAAACAAACAATAAAACAAAGATAAAGAAAAATCTTTATTCTCAAGAGAAATATTGTTCATAAGAAACTTCAGAAATATTTTTCACCTTCAATATTATTTTCTTACTTTGTGGGAAGATGCTATCTACAAAAAATAATATAATTAAAATTCTTTTCTTTTTCTTTTTTTTTTTTTTTTTAAATAAAACAGCCTAGCCAAGGGCTGCTGCTATCAAGAAGTGTGATTGTATGTCTCAAGTGTGTATGCATTGCACCTGGAATTTCTTTGATGTATTTTAAGTTTTTTTTAAGATATCTTGACAAAAGTACAATATTTATTTATGGCATCTTATAAGTTTGTCTCAGTCATAGCACAAAAGATGGATATTTGATTCCAGGAAAACTTTTGGGAGCATAAAACTTGCTAATTTCAAAGGATTTGTTTCTTTGTGATCAGTTGATTGCTGATGAAAATCTTACGAAAATATATAAATATCTATATTATCTAAAATTTATCAATCAGGTAGCATAAACATAAATAAAAAGTAAATTTACCAGCTGAGCCATATTGCACCAAAACCAACATAATTATGTTCAGTCCTGTAATTTCAACATTGGGTAATCTGAAATGTATTCAGTGTATTTTGACTGCATCTAAAAAATAAATCAGAAATGATATCCCAGAAATGTATAAACACTATTAAGACTTTGTATAATCCAACAATTAAGCAAAAAATGTTGTATATCTTATATAACATATTTCCATTGCAAAATTTACACTTAATTCAAAAAACAAACTTAAATTTATTTTTAATCAATCCACCCAAAGCAAAGTGATAATGCCACTAAGATGCAAGAGGCTGCTTGGAGTGAAAGAGAATGAGAAAACTTTAGAAGGAACTGGAAACTCAATCTTAAACAGAAAACAAAGAATAGACCTCTACTCCTATGATCTTTAAATGTAATTTTGCTTCCACGTCACCTAAACCAGATGTTTCAAATAAGATATTTTTTATCAAAAGACTATATCTTTATTTAACCAACTTAACTAGTTTCAATTTATTTATATTTAGCTTGACTGTTCTACAAGAATAAAATGGGGAAAAAAATAGGAAAGTTCTCAGCACAAATTACTTCTCCAAATCTGACCAAATTACCAAATCTCAGATCTCATTTTTGGAAGGGCTTCTTGATCAGACTCTGAATTTTCAAAACTCTTTATATCTTTTGGTGTGAAATCAACTATGAAGTGCAACTTTTAAAATAAATTTACTTTCTATTAATCAGAAAAATGAACAATAATAAACCCACAGCAAGATTTTAAAATGAGAGAGAAATTATATAAATTATCAAAAATATTGATCATTATAAGCATCTTAAAAGAACAATCAAAATGATTCTTATCTGTTAGATTCATGTTAATACCAACATATTTTTCAGAGTTTGTAAAATTGTGAAGCATTATTTCTGCTATATTTGGGCCACTTAGAAAGAATTATAATACAGGATGTCCAGTAAAACAGTGGCAAATTTATTATCACTATTTTATCTTTCAAGAATAATTGATCTTGAATAAACTTGAATATATTTCCTGAATGTTAATGACCTTGAATAATCATTCGACTCTCACATAATTACTTAAATGATTGTTTGTTTTTTTTATTATTGATTAATTGCTGCTCAATATTGAGACTCATCATTTAAAGGTTATTTGCAGACAACTTTTGTCTTCCATTCTTCCCTTCTTGTATGGCTAAACTCGCTGATTTTGAGCATCAAGTTATTATATGTTTAAAAGAAGTACATCCGACGTGGGAACTAACAAAATGTGTAGAAATTCTTCCTGAATTTCTCAGTTACATCAGTTGTCACCAGTTTTCAATGGTTGTCTCACATCTTTTTGAATTTACCGCTTTTTTTTTTTTTTTTTTTTTACTGGCACCCTGTAGAAAAACTATACATCAAGACATTTTGGGAATATTGAATTACTGAAATTATTAATTCAGTCATAAAATATCCATTTCTGAAATTTATAATTATGTATAAAAGAGTATCTTAATTTTAATGATAAAAAATTTCAAGATCCATTTTTTTTTTTTTTTTTAAAGAGGTTGCTTATAACCCTTTAAAATTGTAGGGAATTTTTTTTAAATATACACTTGCTTTTCCATAAAAAGCATGTTAGAATTTAGCGTCTTTTAGTGTTGCTAGCAGCTTTTAATGGCAAAATAAAACAATCTTGCCAAATACTGAAATTTAATCAATGTGGTTGAATGCTAAAATATTACATCTTCCAGTGCCTGGACAACCTCAGGCAGTTTTTAATCTGTGCTTCTATAGCCTTTTGAAAATGTGTTATAATCATTTTAATACCTTGCTTTAATTTAAGGGTTTAATTTTGTTAAGAAGGTTAACATAAAACATTTCTGTGGTTGAATATCAAAACTAAAGATAATTATATGCTTGAATATTAAATTTTAGTGTTTAGATCTTAGAATTTAACTTATTTTAACACCTGGATGGTTCCAGAGAGCTTTTAAGTCCAGCCTTAAAAATTTGTAGAATGCGGTACACTATGCAAATATCTGAATGCTGACATGATTTTCCATAGCCTATTATACCCATGAAAAATTTGAAATATAATTCATAACAGAAGCTAACAATCAAATCTTAGCTTTCAATAGAAATGAACAGAAGTGAAGGTACTATTATCCGTCTGAAGTGAATTACAGTTGGAACCAATGATTTGAAATATATATATATATTATATATATATATATAAAAACAAAAACGCAAAACCCCACAAAAAGTTGAGGAATTTCATTTTCAGAACTATTTTCTTCCTAACCAAAATTCATATTCAATTGCATCTTTAACATTCCATGTTATCAACATCGTATATCACACCAAGTTGTTGACGGACTTCATCCATTATTGTCATGATTGCAATTGATTCTGAATGGGGAAACAAGGGACACTCCAAATGACCTGAAATAAAAATAAAAATAAAAATGACAGTAAGTAGAAATTTATATATTATATATAACAATAAATAGTGAAATGTGGGTATGCAAACATGTATAAACCTAGTACAAGAGATGTTCCAAAAGTAATACCTCCTATTTATTCCTATGGAAATTACAATAGATACAGGGAGCATAACAACAACAGCAAATTTTTAAGTAATAATTATGTTCTACATAACCAGTCAATAGCTATACATTTTTGCCAGTGATGACCAAGATGTTGCTATACTCATAAAAATCTGTACAAGCATAGTTAAACAGATGGAAGTAGGAAAGTGCTAAATGTAGGTAATTGCAGTAGAACAGTCCCATGAAAATTTGCAATGTGATCTATTATTTTCAAACTGGTATGGAGTTTGGTGTTATAGTGTAGTCCAGCCTGAATATGAAATTTGGTATTTTAGCTTAGTATCATAATGTAATGATTAAAGTTCTGTGCATGTTCCAAGAAATTCAGGAGGATTATGCCTTTCCATGAACTATCATTTTGAATTCAGCTTGTCATGGTGATACCAGATCTCATCACATGATGCAATCCAGGAAACTATCACCTTTGACCCTGTAGTGTTTCAGTATGCCCCAACAGACTTATATTCAGTAGTCTTTCTGCTATTATGCGAGTATTTGTGAAACCCATCAGATACAGAATTTTGTGTCGTCTCAATATTACCAACATCATTTCCAATGTATTGAAGTAAATATTCATCTCTGTACGCATCTACCTGGGAAGGAACTAATTGACAAACTCTTCATATTGTGAGTTGACAGCTACGTATAAATGAGATGGACTGCTTTATCAGTAGTACATGTTAAAGAAATAAAAAAAGGAAAAACCACTACATGTCCCTGTTGTCTCACAAGCAAAAATTGGGGAGTTGTAAGTAAACTTTGATGCACTACAAATGGCATCCAAAACATGGCCCCTAAAGACTTAAGACATTTTCCTAATTTCCACACTGATTTATGAAGTAGAAAAGTACATTTTTATTCAATGTCATTTAATTTCCTTTCTTTGCATTCTGCCAGGTTTTCAGACCAAGGAAAACAAAATTCTACTAAATGAAAACTATTCATGAACAATACTTAACAGTGACCATATAAAATTGCACAATCTAAAAATGGAGGCTGTTAGATGAATACTGAATGGAACTGCAACAGTGCACAGACCAAAACAAACCACACAGATGAATACACAAATCATATATCTCAATTCATTATTTACTTGTCATTTTATCTTCTTCATAATGACATGACTAGTAAATAATAAATTGAGGTATTGACTGTAGAATGGATAAAAATAGATGTGGTCCCATAAACACAAGTGAAGAATGAATGAATTTAGACCTTGCTGTAACAATGCAGTTAAGGTTTTTAGGTCATGGAAGTAAAACAGAAAATGACAACAGTAATCTCTCTCTTATTTGTTCATTTAGCAACTGTCAATATGGAAATATTGGGTTATTTCATACATGTATAATAGCAGTTTATATAAAATTTCTCAAAACAGATTTGCAAGTATAGACCAATGGAAAAATAAAACTTTAATATTAGGTTGGTGCAAAAATAATGTAGTTTTCTCACTTATTAACATATGTGAGAAAACTACATTATTTTTGCACCAACCTAATACAAGTAGAAAATAAAAATGGCAAAGGAGAAAGAAATCCAGTTTCCAACCAAGCTCTTTCCTCAGAAGGTTAACCTTCCCTATATATAGGGAAAATGATATAAATTTTTATATATCAAGTAATACTTGATATATAAAA
Organism: Acanthosepion lycidas; assembly: GCA_963932145.1. Lineage (NCBI taxonomy): Eukaryota > Metazoa > Mollusca > Cephalopoda > Sepiida > Sepiidae > Acanthosepion > Acanthosepion lycidas. Next base: position 37,398,661 of record OZ010572.1, on the reverse strand, counting down.
ATTTATATCATTTTCCCTATCTATCTCTCTCTATATATTATATATATACACAATGATAAAATTATTTGTACAACCATCAATTTTTAATATTTTTATCTATTTCTCAGAATCTAATGCCTATATGATGCCAGATTTTTTTATGTTAATAAGCACAAAAAAAAAGGAATGTGAAACAATTTTCAGAACAATAGGTTAAATATAACAAATTTGACAGGCTAATTATGCAAAATAGGAAAAGACAAAATTATTCGTACAGTAGAAAATATTGTTTTAAATTGATGGATTTGTGTAAGTAATTTACATAATTATTTTATTGGTGAAGCCTTATTAACTATTCAGTAGAATATTTGTGATAATTCCAGCAAAGAACATCATGCAATGCATAGAGTGTCACCATTGTTATTCTTATGTTAACATCACAGTGGGGAAAATGAAGGGCTTAGCACTGACTTGAGACAGAGAATTATTAACTTCCACAAGTCAGGAAATAGTTACAGCCCTATATCAATGGTACACTCTGTTATAAAGAAGTTTAAACAGTTTGGCACAACAGAGAATTTGCCTGGGCATAGAAGAAAGCCCAAATTGTCACCGAGAACTGCATGAAAACTATGTCACGAGGTTAATATAAACCCAAGAGTTGTTTTGAAAGACATCGATAAAATTTGGATCAGATGGGTATCAGCATAATACTTACACAAAACAACATTGTTTAAATAGAAATGGGTTGTATGGAAACTGACCACGACGAACCCCTCTTCACAAACCATGTCACATTGTTGCTTGATTTAATTTTGCCAAAATGAAAAAGAAAATTGCTTTTGGGAATAAGTACTATGGAGTGATGAAACAAAAATAGAGTTTTTTGGACATAATTATGTACAGAAGATTTGGAGCAAGAAAGGTGATGCTTTCCTCCCAAAAAACACAGTGGCAACATTAAAATATGGAGGCGTCTCATTGATGTTTTGGGGTCGTTTTATCTCAGAGAGTACTGAACAATTAATTGTAATGAAAGGAATAATGAAATCTGCAGGCTATACCAAAATTCTGGATGAAAATCTACAATTACAAGTGCAAAATCTTCATCTGGTTCGATTTATTTTCCAGCAAGATGATGATCCCAAACATACATCTAAATCAGTGACTGCATGGCTTCAGAAAAAGAAGATTACAGTTCTACCATGGCCTTCAATGAGTCCTGACTTGAATCCTATTGAAAACCTATGGCAAGCATTGAAAGTTCAAATAAATTGTCATTTATCAAAAAACCTTTAAGAATTAGAATGTGTGACCATTGAAGAAAATCCCCAAAAAGAATTGTTCAAATCTCATAAAATTTTTTAAAAACAATTGCAACAAGTTATACAGATGAGAGGCCATGCTATTGACTGTTAATATTGTGAAAATTGTTCAATTTTTTTCTATTTTTCCTACTATATGAATAATTTTGTCTTTTCCTATTTTGTATAATTCGCCTATCAAATTTTAATCTATTGTTCTGAAAATTAAATTTTATATTCCTTTTTTTTGTGCTTCTTAAAATAGCATACAAGCATTAGATTCTGAGAAATAGATGAAAATATTCAAAATTTATCAGTGTATGAATAATTTCGTCATTAATTATTATATATATATATATATATATATATATGCTGATACCTCCTGATGAGTCAACAATTGCAAAACTCTGAAGTAGAGATGCTGAATATAATATCAATCAGCGAAGTGACATTCTATAATTGTATTAATCCTATATATATATATATATATATGTAAGGTTAATTACCATTTTCTTAAAATTTTTCAAAGGTTTGGAAAAAACTGATATAATGAAAACATTAACAAGTTATAATGAAAAAAAAAAAAGTAATTTCATAGAATATGATCAAATGACCAAACATCAGAATTTTATGGAAAGACTTCTTGATCAGGATGAGAATTTTTTAGCATCCCCTCATAAGTAAAATCAGTGAAGACACATGTTTTTTTTTTCTAATGTCTGCTACAAGCAGTTTGGTTTGGTTTGGTTTACGGCATATCAACCTCAATGGGTCATTTAATGCCAACAAGTTTTTATTACTGGTAACATTTTTTTTTTTTTTTCAAAAATTTATTACTGGTAATAATTTTTTTTACAAAGTATTTCTGGTATTAAAACCTATTTTTACACTTTCATAGTATTTTGACCACAGTTTAGTGGTTAACTATTTACCCATAGCTGAGACCTTAACAGGTGCTATCATCCCAGGTCAGGATGGACCTGGGAACACCAGCAATTAAGAGGTGGTTCCATGCTCCTCAAAACCTCCAGATCTAGGCCTTGCTGTTGGATGTAGTTTAGTGTCATACCCAGGACATCAGACAGGTGGTTATCACTTCTTAACAATATGTCAAATATCAAAACAGTAACTGTCCAGTCAAAATTTTTCATTCTCTTCTAAATCACTGACTTTGGATAACTTCAGAAATGAACTACTCATCAGGGTTTCACTATGCAATATTTTTGCCAAAAATTTTAACTTCATATTCACTGTATGTTTCAATATGATTTACAAGTAAAAAAAAAAAAAATTAGAATAATACATTATTCAAATAATGAAAAGCACAACACAATATATATGAGAGAGAGTTAATTATTTTCTTTTGTATTACAAATTAAAGCTACATTAATACTTATAGATTTCTTTGTATTTTTGTTAATACATGAGTGATATATAATGAGTAAGAATCTTATTGAAAGAAAAATATAACCATTACTTGAAACCATTTTTGTAATTATTTCCTTATTAAAGTTTCCATGCTGGTTTGAAGTTGATACTCACGATTTTGTTTTACTTTCAAAAGATAAGAAAATGTTTTAGAATTGTACTGTACTTATTGAATTGACAACATAAACCTCTACAAAGTGCTTATAGCAATCAGAATTGTGTCTAAAGTATGAGGTAATAAATTAGAACACTATCATTAGCACAAGTTTTATTCATATTCTCATTGAATTCTTGTGATTTCTTCATCATTATATTCAACTCACCTGCGGGAAGATAGAGCAAGTGAAATAAAAGCAAACATGTTTGACAAGTATTACAAACATGATAATTGAATCATTAAACAAAGAATTCAGACAATGGAAGAATCAGTGAATCAATTCAATACATGATGCAGCACAATGCATGCATTATGGAAGGCAATGCATGCAACAGATTTCTGTTTTGTAGCTGATTGTTCAGAATTGTATGGCAATTACAAGTAATATTCAAGTTTGTCCAGGTAAGAAAAAAAAAAAAAAAAACAATGATTAAAAGAATCATGATAAAAAAAAAAAACAAAAAAACAAAAAAACTTTTGTAATTAATATCTATGATATCAAATGTGATGATAATAGACTTCAAACTCATGGGTAATTAGGGAACTTTTTGTGAACAGTTAACAATGTTGGCTATTCATCATGAAGAATGCCTGAGACATTTTATAAACCTACAAGCCTTTGAGTAAAGTTAGATGTAAATCATATCTATTCAAAGTTTCTAAGACTGTTTTAAATATTTCCTTGTCTTTGTGAAGGACAACTTTTTTTTTATATATATATAAATAATTAATTTAATGAAAAACAGACCACTTTAAGGTACCATTACAATAATTTATTTCACCAAAATCCTTTTAAAGGACTCCGGATCATCAGGTAACACTTCCAACATCGAAATGAAAGGAAAAATGATATTGAAAATTGATGGGTAGTGTAATTTTTGTAATTTAACAGGGAGGGATGAGGGGGTAGTTAAAGAGACAAGGTAGAGTATAGGGAGGGGTTAATTTCATATCTCTCTTAAGCGTGCTTTACATTGGGGTAGGAGGAGTGACCAGACCTTGACCTATTTAGATGGTTAATTTAACGGAAATGATATATAGAAATGGGAGGGGAGTAGGGAAAAAAAAAAAAAAAAAAAAAAAAAGGAAAAATGGAAATGAGAGAGGAGACAGAAGACAGTAATACAGATATATACAAATGAGTGTTATGACAAGGAGAGAGGGGGAGAAGGAAGTAAATCGAAAGAGGTTGTAATTGTGTTTTAACAAATTTAAGTAAAGGATAGATTTCAATGCTTGATAGAAATTTAGATGTCTAAAAAAAAAAAAAAAAAAAAAAAAAAAAAATATTGATGATTGTTATCAGTTTAAATATTTAATTTTTTAAGTAAATAGTTTAGGGACTTAATAAGTTAACTACTATTTTTATTAGCACATATATATATATGAGAGAGAGAAAGAGAGGGAGGGAGGGTAGGAGATAAATGAAGAAATTAAAAATAAAGAAAATCAGATTTTCAAAAATTTAACATGAAACACATTCATATATTTGTCAGCTTAGATTTGTGTATGCTTCTGTAACAAGAATAAATTGAATACTTTTCTTTCTTTCTTCCAATAAAAGAAAATGTATTAATATAAAGGAGCCAATATAGAAGATGAAGCCTTGGTTGATCCCCAATTTATTTCCACTGTGCAGTCTGCAGCATTTATTAACACTGTAAATTTTATGGAATTTTATAAAGCACAACATTTCTTCCTGAATCTTTTTAGAAAAAGTAAACTTATCTTTGATATTTCTAGCTAAGAAGATTTATCTGCTCTAGTTTGTAAACTGTTTTACTTCTTGCAGGCAAACTATGCTTAACAAATTTACATAATCTTCAGCTTGGACTTGATATTATTCATATTATCAATGTGAATTAGCATTGCCTATTAATAGATAAACACTCTTCAGTCTCACTGATCCCAGTTCTTTTTTCCCTCCTCTTATTCAAGTGATAATACCAACTTCTAATAAAGCCTAAGATTTTGTCTTTGGTTGCATTTAAAGAACTTATTTATTATTCATGATTAATCATCAGAAGTATCACTTCCTGTTAAATAGCCCTGTCTTAACTGGCTTAAAAATCAAAGCTTATCTTCATATTGTTAGTAAATCTTATATTAATAGTACCATATGTTGAAACTTAGGGTTCATGGTTTTCATATATATTTATCCTGGAGCTCATTTTTCTCAGATTTTTAAAGCATTTTTGATTCATTGCAGTACTGCTTGTAGTTAGACTAAAAGCATTTGCAAACAAAATTTACATATGTGTAAACAATGGCTTGTCATTACTTGCAGAGGTGAAATGGGATAAATTTCAACAAGGTGATATTTTCATGTGCTTTTTATATAAGAGAGTAATAAAGAGAAAATACACTAGTAAAAGAAAGAAGTCATTAAGACTAAGAGTTAGCAATTATGAATTGTGTGTGCAATATGCACATGTGTAAAAATTCTGTCACACAGGAGACAGGTCCCATGCTGGTGTTACTTCTACCATATGTTAGAAAGAAAAGAGAGATAAGACAAGAGTGTCCCTTTAGCAGCGCCACCTAACAACATTTTGTTGAACTGAAGCTAACCCACAGATCAGTGGTTCACAAACGTTTTCTAGCTGCCAATCACTGGGGTCCCAGGTCACATCCCTACTGCCTTCCACCTACACCCATATGAAGATACCACTTTGTTGCTATTATGCACATATACTGCAAATTCAAACAACTAATTTTATACTATAAACACATACAAGCATTTCACACAAAAAAAACAAAAAAAAAAACAAAAAACATGCTAATTATGTAAACCAATTTATTTAGCTGGTTTAGCAAAATGAAATGGTACATTTACAGTTTTAATGGGGTGGATGTACTTGATACTGGAATAGTAACTCAACAAGAGGCTGGAAAGCACTGAGAAGCCTGTTCAGTAAACCTTCAATCTGCTTCTTTACTTGGAAAGATGCTGGGCAAATGTACTGAAATCCTGCTTTAATAAATATGATGTTAAAAAGCAATAAAGTATATTGACTTTGTCCCACAGTGCAAGATGGCAATCAGAAATACTTTTTTTTTTATAATACAAAAATATTGATATCATTTTTTAACTTTGAACTCAGTTAAATGTCATTTTTGAGTGAAACTAGATTTTCCTTACCCACTTTCTGTCTTCTCATTGTTGATATCTAAAAATGGAATGATCTTCTATTCTGGTGTTTTAAGGGAAAAAAAAAATCTTCAAATATAGACAAAATCCAATGTAATCAATGCTGACCTGGCATCTCGACTTCAGTCACTATATCACCAATGTGATGTGGCTTCCCTCTGTCTTTTCTACAAATATTTTCATGGCTACTGCTCTGACAAGCTTTTTTCTCTGATGACCTGATTACATGAATTTAAGCATACTACTGGATTGGCATCTTGGTCCCACCCTTTTACTGTTGAAATAGTTAAATTTAACTGCCACTTCTACTCAAACAGTTCTTGTACTTCCCGACTGTGGAACTCCCTTCCTCTTACTTGCTACCCTGATAACTACAATCTTCAAAAATTTAAATGCAGCATCAACTGCCATCTTCTGTTCATCTTTTCTCAATCCTCCCTATACCCAATCTTTTCTCTCACTTTCACTCTCTGCAACCCCCTGCATGCTAGTGGCACTCCCACCTTGCTTGGAGTGAAATGCTTAAAAAAATTTTAAAAATGTAACTCATCCAAGAATGAACAATATAATTGAAGGTCGTTATTTGGTATGCCGTTCTTTAGTTCATAGAGGTTTGGAAACTGGAAGAGTTAATGACAAACAAATGTTTGAATAACTGGAAAGAAACGTCTGACAAGTAAGCAATACTTGGCTTGATATTTCTAGACTCATCATAGAGAATAAAATAGAAGAATTCAACAAATGTGTTAAAAAGGTAACAGAAACAATACAGTCAGTTTCCTTTTGATAGCCATCTAACTTCTATATGCAACATCAAACATTCAAAATTTTCATCATTCTCAGTAGAGAGTAGACAAATAAGTAAAAAATTAAGAACATGTACCCTGATTTTATTTACTATTGTCATAACAGTGATCAGTGAATTTGACCACTTAGGTTTTTGGCGACTAGATATTACCTGTGAATAAGACAGTGCATTGTAAATATACTAAGTATGGATTATTTCAAGAAACTTGTAGAATTCTAATTCTATACCATTTCAAATAGCTAAGAATAACTTGTTCAATTTTGTGCAAAAAGCAAATCCCACAGAGTTTTTGAACAGATCCAACTTTGTACATATTTTCTAAAAACTTGAGTTCCAATTGGTCAATAAACCTACAAGCTTTTTTCCAGCGTGTGACAAAGTCAAAATTTGGCGCCTCTTTTCTGAGCCTACCTAAATGAATAAATACAGAAAACTGATTCAACCTAACCAGTGAGCATCATGACAGGAATGTAATCGTCTACTAAAAACTGTGTCACACATTCTGAAGGTTATCACAATCTCAGCCTTCTAGAACATTAACTCACTCACTCAACTCATTCACACAACATTTAACTTCAACAGTGAGCATTGTGACTTCAAATCATCCGCTACACGAATCTATGTCACGCCATCTTAAAGTTTTCAACGTTACTAGTGAACATTCCACAAACTTAAAGAAATTTCCACTCACTCATCAACTCATTCACACAGTAATCTAAACTTATTCTTGCAAGTGAATTAACATTACAACATTTTCTAAGCTTTCATGAACATTCTACTTCAACCGCAATCAAAAGATGATAAATTCACTCAAACTAAATTTGCACACATCTAATGTAAATTTGTTGTTTAAACAGAGTTTAATTTTCAAATTGAAAAGTTACTACTACATTCCACTTCTCGAAACTTTGATCACAAATTCTACTAAACTTAACTTCTTAGTTAAACTTGCAAAAATCAGTCAAACACACACATACTTTAAGTTTAATGTTAATTAAAACAAACTACAACAAAATTTCAACTAAAAATCTATATCATTGTAATCCACTTTGCAATATAATCAAAATTGTTTGTTAACCAAAATATTGCTTTTGTCGATTTTGTTTCATGCTTTCCTGTTCATTTTGTTGAAGAATAATATAAATATATAGCAGATATATGTTTTCTACATGCAGCCTAATTAAACACACATCACATAAAAAACATCCCATACAAACTGATAAAACTATGATGATAACATATCATTGATGATACCCCTTCCATTGCACAAGCAAGATTGTTGGTAAGCAGGATGTTTTTCTCTTTGAAAAATTTCTCAACAGTACATAATATATATCTTTTATATCTGTTTCTAGTTGTCTTGCAAATAACAGCTCTGGAAGCAAACTTTCAAATTTAACAAAATGAACATAAAGCAAAAAGCAAAGATTCATTGTCTGGTAGAGTAGATTTGTCTTATTGTAAACTAAATTGTCATCCTTAGCATGTTTTGCATAATGTGTCCTCAATATATTCCTGACATTATATCCATGCTTCTTTGAACAAAATTATCACAGAGAAGAAGAGACTTAATAATTTGTTCAGGGTGCTTGTGTAAAACAGTGTGCAGAACCTCTCTTGATGCTGGCAAAATAAGCTCTTCTCCAACTGTATAAGATTTACCAAATCTAGTAATCAGCAATGATGTATGATTCATGCAAAACATTACTGAACTGTTGTGAAATGCTAACAATGGTTTCTCATTAAAAAAAAATTTTTCTCAGTCACTAAAAATATGACAAGTTTTTGTCTGCTTTATCAGAGTGTATTTTCTTCAAATGTTCAAGAAGACTTGAAGGTTTCATGGCTTATTTGCATCAATCAATTAGAGGATTTTTTTTTTATGCAAAGATTATTTTTCTCCAGTTCTATGAACCAGAGATATTGGGCTTCAAATATTGCATGAACTGCTAATATTAAATCTGCATCAAAAATTTTGGGGAGGATTTTGCAGAAAAAAAAAAAAAAAAAAAAAAAAAAAAAAAATGTGTGCTTATATGAAAAATCTTTCAAAAATCAGATTTTAATGAAAGTTTCAGAAGCTAGTAATAAATTATTCTTTCTTTTTTTTCTTTTTTTTTTTCCTCTTTCAGAAAACATTTTGGAATATATTTTTTTTTAACTTTGGCATACACCATTTTATAAAATTTATCAGATAGAAAAAAAAAAAAAAATTATTTTTCTTATCAAGATAAGTCCTTTGAGAATTTGAAAAAGGACAATTGCAGAGAATCTGATTTAAATTGCAAAATGAAAAATGCAAACAATTAAGATTTTTAATCTGAAGAGATTTTAGTTGTTTTTCTAAATAAAATTAAACTTTCAGTTGACAAATTCATTTTGAAAGATTTTGTAAAAAAAAAAAAAAAAAAAAATGATTACTTACTTCAAATGCCACCTCCTACCACACACTTTTCTAACTGCCATTCTACATCCCTTTTCCTCGGCAGTGCCACAAGTATAGCCCACTTTGAGAATTACATTTTTAGATGAACCAAGATTTTAATACCATAAACAGATAAGTATAAGAATTATTAAAATATATAAGTCAATCCTTAAATAATAAAAAAAAAAAATTGAAGTAAAATGTATTATTTATTTGGATGATTGATTTATTTTTTATGGCTTATCAACCATTTGTGGGTTATTTAAAACCAAAACATTTTGGATTGTGTGAATAATTTTTTTTTCACAGTAAATATTGCATTAAGAATTACTTGAAGATAAATATTTTTCTAGATACAAGTCCTATTATTTGACCCATAGTTAGAGGAAGAAGGGATGGATTCATAACTTTCCCAAGGGTATTTGCACATAAGTGAATGTAAAGAACCTGACTAAATTTGAATTTGGCTCTGATTTTTTTTTATTCAGAATGTGATAAACAGTTACAAATAGAGCCAATTATTTGGCTGTTTACTTGACAATATCTGTCTGATAGGATGATCTATCATTATTTACATTATTGTCCTCATCTTTGTTGTTGTGTTACCACAATGTTTTGAACGTTGTACACTCCAGCCTTCATCAGGTAATTTCCTGTAGTTACCTAGATTGATATACACCTGAATAAGGACTGACTGTACAATAGCCAAAATATTGTGATAGCAACAACAAAGACGAGAATAATCATACAAATGTAAATAGTGAAAAAAAAAGAAAAAAAAAAATTACTTGATTTTTGTACTGAAAAAAAATTACCAATATGTGACAACAATAAATTCATTTATCATCAACTTCAAAATAAATTTTCTATGGATGTACTTTGAAACTCTGTTAGTCTATATTAACAACTCAAATAAATCATAAAATACTGACCTCTTTTTGGTAAGAAGATACAAATATGCTAAAAATCTAAGCCATGTGAACATGAAAATAAAAATCATTGATCCCTTAAATAATTCAATGTCTATTTTGAGATGCTCTGATTAAAAAAAAAAAAGAAGTCAAATAAATACTTTTATGTTCCATGTCCCTTCAGGATATGGGCAATCAGGACTCTCCACAACTTCTTATCCTTTGTAGTTATAAACAAAATTTGTCTTCTTAATATCCCATCTAGCCCATGTTCTGCCATCCATTAATAGGTAGTTGCCTAGTGGTTAGAAGATGTGTTTTCTGATCATGAGATGTGGGTTCGAATCTCAACATGGGCAATTTGTCAGGTGATTTCTTGATTTGGGGGATTTGGGGGAAGGTGATCCCAGCATGGAGCACCTTTGGAAAGTGTCTGTAAACCATAACACTGGTTGACTCAAGACCTGCGAGTGAAATTGGGTAGATGGAATGTTGATGGTTATACTAGCACAAAGTCACATGTCATCGTGACCAAGGGTTTGCACATCCTGGCCTTGTTCAGATTGTTGATCACACAAGATAACACACACTCTCTCATAATTAAGGTCTGCTCAGTATAGTTGCCATATAAACCACAGGTGGATGCTGTGGGTGTTGAACAAACACAAATATGCCTGAGCAGGTGTCTGCAACAGAGATTGGCTACCTGCCCTAGTAAACAGGCATCTTTGGATAGGAGTGGCCAGATGTTACACAATATTTCTCTCTGCATCTTTTACTTTCACTATGTCCTGCAAATGTTAAGCCCTCTTTCCTGAATGTATCACAGAAATTTCAACTGTCCCTTTCTGATTCTAAGTACAAGTGTCCTTTTTGTTTCCATTTTCCTTAAAATTTGTTGATGAAACAGGATTTGTTTTGCTAATTAACATTTTGGTGGTGGTGGGGGGTGCCGAAATGTACTTTCTCAAGAATTTTGTTTCATGGCTTTCCACTTTGTAAATTGTAGAAATTATATAGTGACCTGGAGTTGGTACCTTTAGCATCTGACAAATGAAGTTTTTAGTTTTATCGAGAACAAATGTTAAACACAAGCAATTCCCTCGCTCTTGTTTTGAGTTAGTATTTTATGTGTTTTGGAAATATCCAGACAGGGTGTGTGTAGAAGTGTTGTTAGAAAACCAAATATAGTTGCTTCTTGTAAAGGTATAAGCATTAAATAAATTTACAGTCAAATTTGAAACTGAACTTCTGGGTTATCTGTACTAACTTGTCTTGCTAATATGACAAAGAGAGATAACCAACTAACAAAAACCTACAGAAATGTGCATTGTAAGAATCCAGCTTTACACTTTGTTATGCGTTAAATATTTGGAGTAAATCTTTGTTTTGACTAAGTAAAAACTTATGATAGACAAACCATAAAGGTAAAAATGCATGCAGTAAGATGAGGGAAGTATTTTGCATTCCTTTTAGAAGTTCTAGAATTTGGATTCAGCTGATAAGTCTGGACATACAATGATGAAACAAAAATATTATCAGCAATAATTCCTGCCCCAAATTGATTGAGAGAGAGACAAAGAACTGGAAAGTAGCAGCATTAGGTTTTGTTATTATTCCATTAAATAAGGAATCATCTGACATGAGTATTTACTTTCATTATCTGAAAAATTTTTAACAGATTGTGACATTACATATTATAGGAATTACTGTTGTAAAATTGATGACTTGTGGCTTTTTAAATATAAAGTAGATAAGAAATAAATATCTGACTTGACCCAAGCCTTGTGAGTGAAATTAGGTAGATGAAACTCCTTGGGATCTGTCAATGGTTGTGCTAGCACAAAGTCACAAGTCATCACAACCGAGGGTTTGAACATCCTGGCCTTGTTCAGACTGTTGATCATGCACTCTCTTCCCCAGAAACTGTAACTAAGGTTCACTCAGATATACAAAATTAATTATCTTCAATAGGACAATGTCTAAGAAGTGATTTCAACAACTTTAAAAGAAAGGGGTGTTAAAATTACTTGGTAAATTAAAGAATAAACAGTTTTAAAAACAAAAAAAATAGGAGTAATTCATGTTTCAATAACTAGATGCACTGTAGAATACAGTAGAATCTATCCCCAGAATAATTCAATTTTGATTTTTGCAATGAAAGGTTTTTATTTAAGAAAAGAGAATATTTGAATAATATATGAAAATTATCATGTCCAACAGTTAGCCTGAATATGAAAATCTAACATGATGTTCTCTCACAATATTGTTACGGTCTATTTATTGAGCATGAAATAGAAAGAGGCCATTGTATTAAGGTGTATTAACCCAATTCTAAGCTAACACCTCTGTTGGCTCAAGTTCAAGCTTTCAGAATCTTAGTAATGCTTACAAACAATTATTTGATGCTGCAAAATTATTAAGCTAGCAAGAGATTTATGTAATTTATTCATCAAAAATGAAACATTTCTTTCCTGTTTGCAAGGGAATAAGAATATAACACTGAAGTAATATAAATTTTCAATCATAGAAATACAATCAAAACTTACACAAGTTAATAGAGAAAAAAAATCTACTGTACAAGAGAATGGAGATAAGAATTCTGTTGACATCAGTGATTAAAAAGTTAAAAAGGTACCCCCCGCTTTTCTTTTCTTCCAAATTTCATACTTATTAGAAGAAATTGAGAGAAAAATTTATTTGTTTATCACATTAGTCACAACTAGCCAAATCTCCATCTTGCAAATATTTCTCTTAACAATTTTAACATAATTCAGCAGAAAATGTTATTTTATTAGGCTGGTGCAAAAATAATGACGTAATAATGTCGTTTTTTGACGTATTTTTAACATCAAAAAACGACATTATTACGTCATTATTTTTGCACCAACCTAATATTTACAGTAACTGGATTTTTGATAATTACCTTACTCCATTTTTGTTGTTTGATGATACACATCTAAAAAAAATGATTATTTTATCACAGTTGCCATAACTTTTCAGCCTTTTGGCTAAGGTCAGTGTAGTATCTGTTCTTAGCAACTTAATCTACTATCTTCTCTTCTTTCATTCATTTTCTCACAGGAACCAAATAGTGTCTTTTCCCCACTCTTTCCACACAATTAAATGGCAAAGTCCATTATTTAGGAGGCATTAGCAGGAAAAAATAGTCATGCAAACTAATGAAGAGAGGGACAAGCACAATTATAAGAGGATATTTAGTTGTATTTTTAGGATTCCATTGCAATAGTTACCAACAAATATCAGTATACACCAGATTTGTGATTTTATTTTACTCCAATTTATGTCTAGCATAAGAGTTATTTACTGGAGACTGCATTAGATGAAATATGGTAAAAACGAAAGCCACTGGTAACAAAGAAGAATAATGCAGGAATACCAAGAATGCCTCATTAATAATGATAAAAAAATGTAATGCGATAAATAGAAAGTAAATTCCGATTCAGATATCAGCAGAGGCTTCATTTACTTACTCATAGCAACCCTGAGATACAGAACATAAGCAATAACCTTTTGAGAAAAGACAATTTGTTTCTGTTTTGAGTCAGGAAAGAAAGCTAATTGGAGGTACCTCACACAGAGCAACAAGATGGAGTATCAGATTACATGAAATGTTCAAGCAAAATCTTCACCAATGAAGATTTTCAATAAAATTATCATCTTGATATGTGCTTTTATAAGACCTGCCACAATGAAAAATATTTTGGCTTGTATTGAAGCCTATATTCATACCATAAATATTATACTAATAATCACTCAAGGAGTTGTTTATAACAAGATTGAATAAAGGGTTTTCCTACTTTTAAATAAGGATATGTTAATGAGAATTACAACCAACATTTTAGACAAAAATAGTATACTTTTCTCACTCAAGCCCTTTGGCTGAAGTTAGAAAAGTATAACATTCTATGTTCGTATAGGCATGTAGAATATTAATTAATGGTATTTATCCTTTTTGTAAGCATTTCTTGTGATGTCTCCTCTTCTACAAATGGTAATTAAAGGCAATTCTTCATTTGCCAAGTCTTCGCAATAAAACATAACTGAATGCCACCAAATGAGAAACAAAATGATAAACAGAAAAAACAAAAAAGAAAAAAAAATCATTTGTATTGATTGTTTTTTTTTTCAACTAAATCATGTCAGTATATAGATGTAAAAAAATAATTTATGATATTGGCCCGATACATTTTTTTTATTTATTTTGATGAATAAATCAGAACAATTATTACCAACAAGTTGATAGTGAAAGCCAACATCATTCATTTAGATATAAATATGCAATTAAAATATTATTTTTTTTTATTGCCTATGTGTTAATCTATCCACTTTATAAAATATGTAATTTGCATTACCCTAATGACTATAATAAAGCCATCAGTTGTCATGCAGATGCAAGAATATGCACGAAAAAAAGAAAAAGAAAAGAAAAAAGAAAAGAAAAAAAAAAGAAGGATGGCTGTACATGTGGAAATGGGCATTCTAATTTTGTAAATTGACCTTGAAGAATGGAAACAGTGGTGAAAAGAGAAAGAACCTTTTTCTTTTGTTTCTTATCTCAAAGGAGACTTAGGATGTTTTTGTGAGAAAAAAAAAAAAAAAAAAAAAAAAACATTTTGAAAATAGATAGCTGATAAAATATTTTCACAAAGGTCTACTAAAGAAATTTTAAAGAAAAATACTTTATGGTATCCCCACTGTTTTGACAATTTATATGTGCGCAATATGCATCTATATTGACTGATAGAAACAGGCATCAAAAACAAAGTTCTCTTTAAAATTTCTTGATATGGTAATATTAGCCATTTCCCTATAAGGAAACATTTAGCATTCACTGAGGGAGCAGCCAGTACTGCTTTCAGTCAAAATTTACAAAATCTTTCTCTTAAAACAATTTTTCAGGAAAATAGGTTTCTCAAGTTCAGTAGCTGTTATCATTCTTTCCAGTATTGATGAGGGTTCTCTGCCTAATTTTTTTTATTTGAAGCATTGATTATGTCATCTTCAAATTACATGTGATATCCATTTCAATTGTTACCATTGTTGAAAATCCTCAAGTAATGTGGTTTCTGTTATCTGATACAGGTTTTGTTTGTGATTTTGTAGCACCAGTCTACAATGTTCAAAGAAGGATGGTTTTTGCCAAGACCCTCAAGACTCACTTGCTCAAAGCCATTTTTAATCATTGATTTTATAAAGTGGTTGTATACAACTGAACAGGCTTGGTGCCATGCATGATATCCATCTGAAAGTTTTGATTTGACAACACTGAGAACATGACAAGTTTTCAAAACTACCTCTAGCACAGCTTAATCTAGGCTGAATTTTCTCTTCTATATTAAATTTCGATCCACACATCAGAGTATTTGAAGTTTTTAATATTTATAACTGCACATCCTGAAATTTTATGACGGATTCAGGGGTGTTGCCATCACTCCTTTCATTCCAATTCCAGATCATAATTTCTGTTTTTTCCTGGAACACATGATAGAGGATGTTGATTTTCTGTTTCCAACTATGAATACCTATGTCGTCAGCATAGACCCCCCCCACACACACACCTGCATCAGAGTACATTGGCTTTGAGACTGAAAGTAGGATCATTGTCTTCTATTGGTAGATTCATTTAGGATAGGGTATGGAATACTTAAATGATCAATGCCCATCTCTTCACATCTGTGCTTGTATGTGCTCAGAGCCTAGTCTCAGAAAAGATTAAATAGATTGAGCCCCATCTCCTAATGTGGTTTGAAATGTTTCTATATTGGAGTTGTCAGCAGACATGTAAGATTTTGTAGATCAATACAATTCTTCTATTAGATCGATCCATTCAGTAGATTCAAAGCTTGGAAGGTGGCTTCTAATGGATGATATATTGGCAATCATTCCATCCCTTACCAGAATGAAAACCAAACTGGGCTGTGAGGAGTTGACTTTCATAAAATGATGAAAACCAAGTTAATATAATGCTCTTTATTACTTTAAGCATGATGGATCCAATTGAGATATCTCTCTATATGCGAGGGTTTTGAGGGCTACCTTTTTGCTTCCATAATGATAGATGCATTTCTGATTCCAGACTTCTTCCATAAAATAGAGAAACTTATTGAATTCTGAGGGAAAAAGTTGCTATTATCAAAACTTCAATGTCAAATATTGCTTTATTATTCCCTAGTTTTTTAATATTAGGTTGATGTAAAAATAATGTCGTTTTTGATGTTCAACTTCAAAAGAAAAACGACATTATTTTTGCACCAACCTAATATCTTTCTTAATTACATTTTGGTGGTCAAGTAGGAAGTGAAAGCAGTAGAAAGCAAATTGTACAGACAGATTTTATACAAAAAACTATTTTCATTTTGTTTGCTGGCAAAAGAAAAAAATTTTTTTTTTACTAATACAAAAATAAAGTAAAAGATCAAATAGAATATCTGAATTTGTTTGAAAATATGAATTCCCTTCTCAATCATCTGCCTTTTAAAAGATTAAAAAACAAAACAGTTCTCTTGCTCAACAAACAAAAAAAAAAAAAAAAAAAAAAATTAGAAACTACTGTATCTCATACAGAATGTTATCTCAGACTAAAATTTATTTTTTCATTATGTGGCAATTCAGGGACATATCACTTTATTAATTTGAAAAAGTTTTGGTAAAAGGTAGCGATTGTTGATTATACAGATCAAAAGAAGTGTCAAAGAAACAAAACCGTTTTATAAACAGAAAGATCAGCCTTACTTTAGAAAAGCACTCCACAATCATTAAACACTAAAACCAAATGACATTTTTTTTTCAACATTACTGAACTTTATGGTCATATATGAAATATATGGTTTAAAAAAGGTAATTTTTGATAATATCAAGAATACTTTTAAGTCTCTAGAGGGAGAAAATGTTTCATAAGAGTGAAGAATGCACATGAATGAATTTGTGATACCTATTCTACCCATTTGGTACATTTGAGAAAATAAAAATCTCCAACAAGAAACATCACAGATTCTACCTCAACAAAAATATTTACTATTTTGTGATTATGAAGTAATTCTCTAATTTTATGGAAGTATTGAAAATAGATATTGTTAATTGATGTGATGGATCAATTCTTAGAGGTTTATTTAATTCAGAAAAATCTTGTAAAAAATGTAGATGGTTTGTTTGAATATGCAAATAAAGGGTCAAAAAAAAAAAAAAAAAAAAAAAAAGGTTTTGGAAATGGACAAACTATATCAATTAAAAAATGTATTTGAAAGGTAAGTAAGTTTGCATTAAAAATATCAATAGTAACAAGACTAGTTATCAAATATATAAAGACATCATCTGACAGTTGTGGTAATTACTGAAACAAAAAAAATAAAAAAGGTTCAACCATATTGTTTATAAATCAGATTTTTGTAATTGTAGAAAATCAATAAGATCAATAATCAAGGTGTTATTGCTTAAATAAGGTTTGATCAGTCAATAGATAAATTTCGTATCCTGTAAACAATGCTGTATTTAAACATTGCAGACTTACCAAAAAGGACCATTATTGATACAGTTTAAATTCATTTCAAATATACATATTTCTTTTAGAAAACAAAAAAACTGTGTTTTGAAGCCGACTTCTGTTCAGATGCCATTAAAAACAATATGAAAAAAGATGTCATTTAAATTGTATAGAAAACAGGTGTAGCATTATATTAATAAAATGCAAACAATTTTTGCAAGATGCAACAATATTTTGCTTTGAATGATCAGCTAGAAATCTTCAGTTTTGCTTATTTAAACAAAATTAGATTTTTCCTTGATAAATGTAGCAAACATCTAAGTAGATTGGCTTCGTTTGTTTTATGGCATATCAAACTCAATGGGTTATTTAATTCTGACAAGATTTTTATTGCTGGTAATATTTTTTTTCAAAAATGTATTGCTGGTTATATATTTTTTTTTTTTGCAAAAACCTGGTACAACCTCAATGGGTTATTTAATGCTGACAAGATTTTTATTGTTGGTAGTAATTTTTTCTTCAAAAATTTTTTGCTGGTAATTTTAAAAAAATTAGTATTGCTGGTAATAATTATTTTATTTTATTTTATTTTTAATGTATTGCTGGTAATAATTTTTTCATTCAAAAATGTACTGCTGGTATTAAAACCTATTTTTATGCTTTCATAGTTCTCTGACTCCAGTTTGGGGCCAACCAGCTGCCATAGCTGGGGGCCTAACAGGTGCTACCACCCCAGATCAGGGATGAACCTGGGGATACCAGCAATTAAGAGGTTGCTCTATGCTGCTCAAAACCTCCTAATTAGAGGCCTTGCTATTGGATGTAGTTTATTGTCATACCCAGGACGGCATCTAAGCAGAAATGTTTTCTATATGATTCAAATTGGATTGACTTGTTTCAATAAATCATTTAGCAAAATACTGTTTGAACAATAATTGTAGAAAATTACCGTCTTTAAAATAATGTTCTAAATGTTTAAAAACATAGCTGATATATTTCCTAGGTACAACTATTAACAATTTGCATTTGTAGAAAAAGATAATATATGGGTCACATTTTCATGGCCATATTTTATATTGTAATAGAAAGGGATAATAGGCATATTTAAATCACTAGATTTAATGAATATTAAGACTATTTTCTTGTTTGCTTTTTTCACACAAACCTGAATTTGAGTACTACTTTAATTTGATTATATAAAATTATATTTTATTTGACTGGAATAAAAAAAAAAGAATTTCAAGTTGGTCTATTTTCAGTTGGATGATTTACTTTAAGAGATTTTTGTAATGCTACATTTTTTTTCTGAGGTTTTGGAAATTACATTAAAATTTTTCTTAAACTGTCTTCAATTTATCTAAAAACAAATATTACACTTTATAAATAAGTTTAAAAAGTATAAATCTTTCATATCTTTTATAAAAAGCTGTCATTTACCAAGTAGGATGCTTTACTAACCAAGTGAAGTTACATAATACAGTCGATACTTTCATCAAAGCTTGAAGAGCAAGATCTCATTTGGTTTCATTATCCATCACATAAAAGGACAAAAATTTAATACTATTCTATCTTCAGAGGAATAAAATACAATGAAGAGTGTTCACAAGATTCAATAATACACAATGTCAGTAGAGAATTTCCATTAGATTTTCAACTGCTTGTTACATTCTATTTCAGACAAGACATCTGGCTTTATCAACTTGTCATGGGAGAGAGCTATGGTAGAATGATTTATTCTTCCAGTTGTATTTCCCCCATTATGGGTATTATTATATTGTGATATAATAACACCATATTTCACAGATGGGATGAAATGGCTGAAAGGAAAAGGAATGACAAATATGCTTGGTTCTAAGAGAGACATAGATACTACCAAGACATACACAAAATATATATACATATATCCCACACAGAGAATAATATATCACATATATCTATACAACAAAGCAGAGTGTAAGAAGAAACAAAAAGGAAGGGTCTTACATATAATATAGAGATACTCCCATGTCTGGAGAAACCATGTTTGAGACTCCAGATTCAAATGGACCAGATTCATCTATGTTCCAGGCAAGGACATATTCCATGAATGGGAAAGAGCAAATCTTCGGTTTTTCCAAATTAAGGACTGTGAGCTGGAGTTTCTATTTATATCAGGGAATGATATATTCCCAAAAGGAAACAGCAACATGTGCTTGTAAGCTGCTGGGGAAGCAGATTTAGCTTCTGCCCAGTCCATGAGGAGCCCAGGCTAAAGTCAGCAACCTTTCAGTTTAGCTACTATAAAATACTGAATTTGACTGCCACTTTCATCACTGTATGTTGTGACATCAGTAACCGGTCTGTCACATGACCCATGTGTGTTATCTCCACAAAAGGGAGATAATCACCTTCTGTATCTCTACAAGCTGGAATCACCATGGATAAGACTCATAATGTTTATGGTTATTAAGAAAGGATATGAGGGATGTATACTTGCTCAGATCCACAAACAGATTGGAGTTCATTGTATAATCATATATTTTCTGTTAAAAGGATTTACCATTCTAACATGAAGCTGATCAATGTAGAAGTATACCAAATCTCTCAGAGGCATAATAGACCTAATTGTTTCAATATTGCACAGTAGAAAAGAAAAGTCAAGATTTTTTTCATTGTGATAAATTAGCTATTTTAACAGCATGGGACTATATTCTTATCATGGTTACTTTGTGAATTGGAGAGTGTAGCTTGAGGCTTAGATGAAAAAAAAAACAAAAAACAAATTCAAATTATTATTGTAATTATTCTGTATTAAAAACATGAAATGTTTCTTGTAGAGACAAGTTGGCAAGAAGGAATAATTTTGTTGTTTTATAGATTACAAAGTAATTCAACAAACCATTAAAGATTTCACTGCTAAAGTTCATTTTTTTCCTCTTCATCAACCAAATTTAACAGAATGTTCTCAGAAATTATCACATCTATTATAAAAGATCAGATTTTTAACAGGACTGATTCAATGCAAACTGCTCTCCTTGTTAAAAATGAAATCTTAATATTATAAACATTAACCAATACTTTCTTGAACAATTTTCAAAACTATTAGAACAAATTAATAAAAGCAGAGAGAGGGTTTTTAAAATTTGAATTAATAAAATTAAAATATGAATTTATCAAATTCTAATTTCAAATTCTATATTCTGGAATACTTACACTTTTTGATCAAGACCATATAAAAATGACAGCTTAAAATAGATTTTATAATCAAAACCATATAATGAAATTCTATTCAAGCCCATTCATTTATCTGAATTTGCTCTTGTGTGTCAACCCCAATTCTTAATTTGTGAACATTTTGCCATATTACTGTTGCTTTGCCTTATTACTATGAATTTGCCTTGCGTATATGGTTTGCTTGCTTTATATTCATTTTTGTCTTGTTCTTTTCTTGTTATCATTTATTACAAATTTTGTCAATTCTGTTTGTTGGGTAGTTCTGCTATTTATTTACATTTAACCATGGTCATACACTCTCTCTCTCTCATGTATATATAATTACAAAATTGATACCATAAAATATTCTATCATAATGTTTATATGAATAGCTTTGAAAAAATACTAAAAATATGATTACCAGAGTTAACTAACAAGAAGATATTGTTTGTATAACTCACATTAAAAGTTTAAAAGTAAGAAGACTTTCTTTATGATAAAGTTGGTAAATTAAGATGAACCATATTTCTTTGGTGGAGTTCATCTCTAGCAGTGAAATATTAAACAAAATAACCAAGAAACATGCAAGCAATTGTTGCGAGTAGATAGAAAGTGAATCTTTAAGTTCTTTGCTCTAGCTAATTGCACATGACACAGTTACAAGATGCCTAAAGAAAATCTTGTGACACAATAAACCTATGTGAGTGTTGACTTGTGGAGCAGGAGGTAAAGTGTGATATTGCACATGAGCTGTGATTAACTAGAACTAGAAAAGAGAAGAAATAAAATGCTAAAAGATATTAAAAAGGAAAATGGTGTTAGCATGAGAATACACAAAGGGAAAATCAAGAAGGGCTGTGACATTGAAAGAAAGGAAAATGCTGAGAACGAATAGCAGTTATGACAACATGGAAGAGAAAAAAAAATTGGACAAGGAATGGAAGAAAGAATAAATGAATAAGAGTAAATAAAGAGGGAAAGAATGAAAATAAAAACAACCAATAAAAGAAAGAGAGAAAAGTAAAAGGAAGATAACTAGAAGATGAATGGAAAATGCAAAAGAGAAACATGGTGACAAAAAAAAAAAAAAAAAAAAAAAAAAAAAAGAGTAAAGCAAGAGAGAAACGGTCAAGGGGAAAAATAAATGGAATAAAAGCTGGTGAAATAAAGAAGAAGAAAGAGTAACTGAAAGAGTAAAAAAGAAGAATGAGTGAGAAAATGGGAAAGTAAAAGAGAAAAAAATGAAAGTGAAAGACAAGAAAACAATAAAAGAATTGTGGGAAAAGTACTTAAACGGTTTGAGAGAGAGAGAGAATTGAATAATAAGAGAGAAAGAGATTAAATAAAGAATAAATTGGAAGAAGGAAGTCAGAAACAATATAATTATTTTATAGACTAGGGTACTATACAATATCAGAAGGACACAGTCAAGCCCAAAGATAAAAAAAAATCCAAACCAATTTACTAGATAGGATGCATTAATCATTTGGAACGCTTCTGGTAGATAAAGAAAAGAAACAAAAAAACAATTTGGAGTAGATAAAAACTAATAACAGTGTCAACACTGCATTGAGGCTATCATTTTCATTTTATCTTTCTTCAACAAATATTTCATCTCTAGTCAAGGAAGATAACTCAAAAGAAAAGATAACACTTTGAATATAAATCTTTTGAAAAATCTATGCTGTATAAAGAGAGTTCCATTGTGCATGCTCTTTTCAGAAATTTAAGATTTTTTTATCAACTGAATACAAACAATTGTGTATAAACAAAGGAATTAACTCAGAGAATTGTGAAGCAAGATAAGGAAAAACACTTTCCATGAAATTAAGATTATATTCATGAATGAAAAAAAACAAAACAAAAAAAACACTAAATCTGGTAAAATAAAAAAAACTAGAAAGTGTCCAAAGTCACTTAAAATTCATTTACTAATAACATAGAACTTGTATATAGAATATAAGGATTAAAAAAAATGCAAAGTATTTTAATAAATGACACAATCATAGGCAATAAATTACTGTGGTACAACCAATGAGTGGACATCTAAAAATTTATCACATGTTGATTGCAAGTTAAATGAATTATAAAATAGTTCTTTAGTTTGGAATAACATTTCAAAATAGTAAACAAGCATTAAGCATGGCTGAAACAGTCTTCTTTTAGGTGTAAAGTCATTCCAGAATGTAGGCCATAATAGCTCTTCACAAGTTTCTGTCTTTGATTATGTAAAGTAATTTTGAACCATTAACATCCCTCTTTTTCTTTGTTCTGCCATTTGTTCACACAAACATATTAAGTAAATTACATGCTGAGTCTCTCTATATTTCTGAGATGAGGTATTATGTACAGTATTTACATTACTCGGACACTGATGGAACACCACCAGTTGGTACAGTCTTGAACTTGTGCTTCAAATGATTTAGGCTCAAGCTCAGTGGCTTTCAGTATTGCTCCGAGCTGGTCCTTGTATCTTTGAAGAGGACAATGCTGTGGTCTTTTCCTTGAAGTGAGCTCACTGAATAAGACATGGCTCATGAAATCTTGACCCATCCATTCTTGCTACATTTACATGTCCTGACCATCAAAGTTGTTGATGTTTCATGATCAATGATTCAATGCTTTGACTGTTTCCATGACTTTGGTGTTGGTCATATAGTATTTCAATTTGATGTTAAAGATTGAATGAAGCTTTTGCTGATGAAAGTATTTAAATTTTTTAATGTTGCAACAATACAGAATCCAGGTTTCACAGCCATATAGCAAAGTTGAAATGACAAAAAGCATTATAGACTGTAAATTCTGTTAAGTACAGATCTTTGTTAGAGATGCATTTGATTAGTTTTCCAAATTACCTGTGTGCAGCTCCAATTCTGTGTTCCACATCCTTTTCTCAGGTGCACTTGTTTGATAAAAGACAGCATAGATATGGAAAATGCTCTACTTGTTCAAGTTGTGTATCAGATATGGTAACATCAAAATCTGCTAAGATGATATTGGAGCTGGCTGTGCAAGGATCTTGGTTTTCTTAGTGTTTACTGTAAGGCCACAAACAATGGTTGGCCATAGCAAAGTTGTTCAGACTGTTGGAGTTCTTTTGAATGACAGCCGTATTGTCATTAGCATATTGATGTTCTGAGATGCGTTGCATATGTGTTAGATGTTTAGATTGAAGCCTACTAAGGCTGAAAAGTCCTCCATCATATCGGTAATTGATGTCAACTCCCGAATTCCCTGTTGTTAGTTTGTGAAGCATTGCAGCCAGATACAAAGAGAATAACAGATATCAACAGATGAACCAACAGATGAAGAAGGACAGCATGAGGAACATGCAACAAAAGCCATCACTTGAAATTAGCAAGAGTCCATTGCAGGTTCATAACTGGATACTTCTGGTCTCATTTCATATTTACCATATAGGAAGGTCATGAAATCAGGTCTGTGGGTCACTTCCTGGCATATTTAGGTCCACTTTAAACAAATTCACACAATCAGCACTTTCTTCTACTCTGATTTTCTACCATCAATACAGTATGATCTGCATATCTTATGTTATTAAGATTATGTTCACTGGTTGTAAATTGTGGTAGGTTTTCGAGTTCTCTCAGGATCATCTCACTATATAAGTTGAATAAATCCAGTTAGAAAACACATCCTTGTTTTACTCTATATTTGTATATTCACTGAACTCATTCTCTATTTGCCTGCAATCTGTTCAGAGTAGAGGTTACACATTGCTTAAACATCTTTCTCATGTAAATCAAGTTTTTTTTTTTTTTTTTTTTTTTTTTTTAGTATTTACAGATTCTTGATAAAACCTATTATACTCTGCTTCAACTTGAATCTCTTTCTGATTCACTCTACATCAAAACCTTTTGGTCAGATGTGAATGCTACGAAAGCAAAAATAAAAAAATTTGCTCTCTGAACAGGGGCTTCAAGCATCACATCCAGCTCAGGAAACAAATCCCACCACCCAAAAATATAAAATAAAATTTAAAAAGAGCCAATCACAAACATCAAAAGTATAACAAAAAAATGCTGAGTCATGTAACCACCCTGTCTGCTTTTAAGGATGCTGTTCAGGCAAGTTGTCACCATCACCACCAGTGACCTTGATCAACCAACTCAATGCAAGCATGAACTCTATGCCCTACCAACTCTCCCCATCTTTCAGGTTGCTTTCCTCACCCACAAAGTGACATTCTACCCTGATGCTCTACATCAGCAATACAAAGAATTTTGCCTTGACAATTTTTGTCTTTCTGGTTTTGTTTGTTCTCCCATAAAAAATAAAAAAAAAAAAAAAATAGAAAAGAAAAATCTGCAACATTATTGTCCTGATCTGGCATCTTGTTTTCAATCTCTTTCTCAACATTGTATCATATCTTCTTTGTGCTTTTTCTATAAATATTTTCATAATAATTGCTCTGATGAGTTTACCTTTTAGGTACCTCAACTTTATGAATTTAATTGCAGTATTAGATTGGCAGCTAGGTCACATTTTAAAGGTGAAATTACTTAATGTATCTATGTTCTATGCTAACAGTTTCTTCTCTCACACTTCTCACTTGTTGAACTCTTCTGGCTTCAATAAAGTAAAATTTAAATGCAACATCAATCATTATCTTCCATCTTCTTAAATCTTTTTCTTTTATTGTTCTCCCTCCTTGACAATGTTTTTTCTCATTAATTTCACTAGAAAAACTGACAGTTACCAGTATACAAGAACTCTTGTCTTTATTTAATATTAGTCATACTCCTTTTTCATTTTTCTCTCTGTCTGTAAATATGATTGCATTTTTTGCTTGTGAAGTATTGGAAGGGATAATGCAGTGGTTTCTTATTACCCTTTCTATGATTACTTTGAGCCACCACCTTTGATTAGATGTTTGTTAACTACTTTTGAATTCATATGCCCGATGGTAGGGTCTTACTTCTCATCCTCCAAAACAGACAACCACTCTCCTTGCCTCTTTTGAAGTGGAACAAGTTAACTGATTTGGTCATTAACAATTCAAATAAATAAATAAATAATGGCAAAACATGTTATTCATGTCCTTGATGAATCTGTAGACATAACAAGAGAAATGGATTTTGTTTATATTCTTCAGAATAAACAAATTCCTTTTTGAGTTTTTCAAACAAACTAATCAGAATTTCTTGAAATCTGTAAAATATTACATTTGCATCAGCATCCAAATAAAGATAAGCTAAAAAATCATAATATCAAAGATTTTACTAATTCATAGGAATGGATGCTTGTCTTCTATGTTTTCAGCTTATGACCAACTGCTTTAAGAAACAAAAAGTGTTTTAATGGAACTTGGAATTAAGTTGATGAGAATTTAGGAGACAATGCTGCAAGATACAATATTTAATTCCAATAGGCCCAAGAAAGGAAAAAAATACAATTGCCTCCATTTGGCAAATATGGACCAGAAATAATAGAACATTTTTATAGGAATTTTTATTTTACATGCAGTTCAAATGGGAAGTGGCACAGTCAAAAAGAATTTTAATTATATCACATGATCAAAACATTTTCTTTTATTAATCAATCATGGAAAGTAACCTTTATTCTAGAATATACAAATGTTAAATTAGTTAATTTTAGATTAACTAAAAGCATTATCAATAACTTGTGAAGACAAATTTATTTTGTCTTGTCTACAGTTAACAGAGTAAAAGAACCAAAGGAACTTAAATATATGGAAAAAGAAAAAAAAAATTTTTCAAATGGAAATATCAATATTTGTGTCAAAATGTTATTAACACTGCTATTGTGTAGTGTTACCTACTCGCAGGAAGCAGTATGTACCAAAGATGTTTTATCCTCTTATTTTCTTTGGTACTTCTTCTGAGAGCTTTTGTCTCCTTGCTATCTTCCTCCCACTCCCTAAGAGATTGTCTTTTTCTTTTTTTCATAGGAGAGTTCCTCTAACAACTGTTCTTGTTCATCTTCAGAGTCTATATTTCTTGATTTCACTGTCTAGTTTGTCTTCCCTTGACATGACACTTTCGACTTCATTAGTTTCAGGCTCACTGTCATTTTCTCATCACTATCATGTTGCAATCTAACTTGGTCTGCATGTGTTAATATCCCATTTTTCATTTTTTTTCTATTATCATAGCATTCTGTCCACTTTGCATTATGAATCTTGCCTCTTGTAGATTAGATCCATTATTCTTTTTATATCATAGTTTTTCATTGGTGGCATATGACATGGTCAATGGGGCTTTAATTTGTCTACCCATGAGGGCAGATGGGCTTTTCAATCTTCCAGCATGTGATAATGTCCTATAACTTACAATTTTGGAAGAAATGTTTCTATCTTTTCTTTCCATTGTACACATATTTTCCAATTTGATTTTTATAGGTTGCACTATTCTTTTGGCTAATCTGTTTGATTGTTGATGGTACGAGGGGTTTATATGGTTTGCATCCAGTTTTGTTCAATCATTCACACAGTTCCTTGTCACAGAACTCTAGAACATTGTCAGATACAAGCATTTTTGGAATTCTATTTTTTGAAAATATGATCCATAACACTTGTTTTACAGTCAAACTTTGTTGGAGACCTGTATTACTTCTGGCCAGCCTAAATATGAATCTACCAGTATTAAGTATAAACCCACTCCATTAACATGGCTATGATCCATGTGTACTCTATCCCAAAGTTAGGACTCTTTAGGCCATCTATGCATTTTTGTCTGTCTAAATTTTCTTCTGGCATTGCACATTTTACAGCTTTTTATGTATTCTTTTACATCTGTAGAATAGCCTAGCCACCATGCCTCTAGCCCTAATCTCCTTTGCTAGATGTTATTCTGCAATGAACATTGTCATATATACTTTTTATAACTTTGCTCCTTTGTGTTGCTGGCAAAACTACTACTCCATAACAAATTACACACTTTTTTACAGTTGTGTTTAACCTCTTTAAAATGCCTTTCTGCCCAAGAGCAATTATTCCACTTATTTTTTATCCTGAACAACATGCTATACAATATGGGATCTCGCTTTGTATCCTCAGCTAATTTGACTATCAACAAAATATCAGTTTCTACCCAGTGTAAGAAAATATCTTCAAAGTTTTCCTCCTCTTTCTCACTTTCAAAAGTAATATACCTCAATCTCAACAAAGTGTCTACATGCAGAGTGGTATTGTCTTTCATGTACTCAATATCAAAGTCAAATGACATTAACATTATGGCCCATCTTAAAATTCTAGAAGATGTTACGCTAAGAAGTTCCTTTCAAGGACTGAATATGAATTCTAAAGGTCTATGATCAGACCTTAGTAAAATTTCTTTCCAATCAGAAACTGACAAGCTCTATTTGTTGTTCCTATTATGGCTGATGCTTCTTTCTCAATAGTTCAATTCAGCTTTTGACAATTTTCTCAAAAGATACATAATAGGATGACCATTCTGAGCTAATATTCCTGAGATCGAGTGTTCACTCACATAAGTTGTTACTACAATTTTCTTTCTTGGGTCAAATATTTCTATGGGCTTCTTTGCTAGAACAGCTTTTAAATTTTCAAATTCCACTTGTTCTTTTTTTTTCAAATAAATTCCATGTTCATTTTTCTTAAAGCAGCAAAACGTTCAATCAAATCAGAGTATTGCTCAATATATCATCTGTAGAAAGTTACAAGTCCTAAGAAAGATTCCAATTCATTTTTGTTTTCAGGTACTTCAACTTTTAATAGTCATTTAATAACTGGTCTGGTGATACAATTTACTTAGATATGGAATATCCCAAAAATGATATTTTTTAATGTTGTGCACACGTTTTTTTTTCATTAATTGTTAATCCAGCATTTTTTTTTTTTTTTTTTATTAATTAAAATCATACTGGTTTTCCATTTTAATTCTTTGTCATTAATAGTACAAACACAAATGTCATCCTGGTAGCATATTATATCTTTTTATATTACAACCAATAACTTGCACTATAGCCCTTTGAAAAATTGCATTTGCAGTTTTAATTCCATACAGCATTCGTTTCTACCTTAATAAGCCTATTGGTGTGTTTATTTTTGTGACTTCTTTAAAGTCTTCATCAATAGGTATTTGATGGTATGCCAACTTTAGATCAATTTTAAAGAATGTTTTCATACCCACAAGGGAGCTCAAAGCCCATTCTATATTGTGGATTGGATATAAGTCTGCACATATTTTGTGGTTTACACCTATTTTGTAGTCACCACAAATATGCAGATCCCCATCCTTTTTTCTTAAAATTACTAATGGGAAGAGTCATTTGATCCCTCTTGGTGGAACTTGTTCTGGTAATTTTTTAGTTTTTCTACAACTATTGGTAGTAAATGGACTTGCACTTTTTGTGCTTCAAGATATGAGTGGGGAGACATTTTCCTTTAGTCTTAACTTTGCTTCATAGTTTTTTAACACCCCAGGTTCTTCTGCCTTGACTTATTAATTCACTAATTTTGTTGAATTTATGTTCAATACATAATTTCTTATTAGACTGTAATTCTTTTCAGTTTGCTACAATAATTTGTAATTCATCAAACTCATTTTTTAGTTCCACATAGGCTTCAAAATAGCCTAACGTTTTTATCATGGATCCATCAAACTGATTCAATTGGACATGGCTTTTCTTTAATTTTGGTTTTCCTAATTTCTTCCAGAAATTTCTGAGAATCAATGTCACTTCCTGTATTTAGTTGCATGTGTCCAATAAACCATCATTGGTTCAGGTTTTTAATAAAACTTACTCATTTTTTTAAAAAATTTTTTTTGCAATGAAAAGACATCCATATTTATTTTCTCTTCATTTTGTTGGACTGTCTATATTTTTCTTTTGGGATTTACACATATCTTCAAAATTATTCATTTTGAAACACTTTTTCACATTTTTTCATATGCTACATATTTACTTTGATCTTGATATCCACAATAAATACATATTATTCTATTTTTTCTTTCTCGTATGTGTCCATTTCTTCTACCAGATCCATAATTTTTGTTTTATTAAATTTTCCAATTAATTCTGTTATCTGAACAAATTCAACACAGTTCTAGTGACAGCTTTCCACAATTGTAAATACATTAGAGTCATTTGCTGATGCTCTTCATTTTGAAGGCCATTTACCAATTTCATTTGGATCAAATCCTCTTTGAGCGACTGGTTTTCCAACCCTATTTTCTCAAATTCACAATACTTAGTGGCTTGTTTTAAATGAAGAACCTATTCGATAACTGGTTCATTCACTTTTTGAGAAATATTTATAAACTCAGCTCTCTCTGCATTCACTAGTTTTTTTTTCTTTCTTGGGTGCTATATTTTTCACTATTAGCTGGCTGATATCATCAAACATCATTTCCTCCAACTGTCTTGGGTGTGCAATTGCTGATAATTTTATAATGGCCTCACAACAAGCAGTTGCCAGCAAGATCTCCGTTATTTGGTTTTCTCCTCCAATCAATTTTGAATGCTTTAGCTTTTTTGTTCTAGCTTTAGCTTTTAGTATTCTAAGCCATGCTTGTGTGTATTCATAATTATCAAGTGATAATTGTTTTTTCAGTTTGTAAGATACCATCATTGTGTAGTGTTACCTACTCATGGGAAGTAGTATGCACTCAACTGCCTCGTGTAATAGACATAGCTATTTATAGTCTTTCTGACTTTATCTATAAATGAGACACCTCAATCTATTTTTCTCTCTAAGTAAATGTTTATGGTTTTAACTGGGTTTGTAATAAAGTTATGTGCTTTTAAAATCTTAAATATTTAACAGAATAAATACCTAGATGACAATGTCAGACCTTTGTGCTCACAGCAAAAAAAAAAAAAAAAAAAAAAAAAAACTGGAGTGTCAAAAGGTCAGTTTTCATTTTAACTACTTTCATTCCTCACCAATGTTTATTCTTTTAAAAAGTGATGATTAGAATTGTAATAAAACAAACATATATGATAAAAGTGAATTCATGCATTTTTTGTACTTGAGAATTAACAAAAATATTAAACAATATTTATTAGATTGTTTATTTGTAAGAATAATTTTATATTACAACTTTCTAAAATCTAATATAATTGTATTAAAACTAATGCAATGCAATATTTATCATTTACTAATTTATAAAGAAAGAAAATATATTTATATATTTATCATTTACCAATTTTATAAAGAAATATGAAAGTTTTTTTTATTCATAAATTTATAAACATTAAATTATTAAAATATATGAACTATAAGGAAGTCCTTATTTACCATTTTATAAAGATTGAATCAATGTTTTGCCAGCCATTCTAATAAACAATGGAATAAATAGTGTAAATAAACAATCTAATAAATTATAAATCCTCAAAAACAATAAAAATGTATAAATTCATTTTCCTATGTTGAGGTTTTATTAAAATTCTAATCATTGCTTTTTAAAACAACATTGCTGAATCCAACCACACACTTTATATATATATATATATATATATATATATATATATATATATAGATAAGAAATTAGTAACTTGAGAGCTATGACATGTGAAGTCTTTCCAGTTGTTATTAGAACTTACCTGTAAATTATGACAGTAATATAGACAACAATATAACAATTTAATATCTGATGATAGTGACTACCTCATTAGGAAGACAAAAATTTTTTTTCTTGGTTGAAGGTTTTATGCTGTATATTCAATCTGCATTTAACAATCAGAAGTTTTATTCTCAAAGAAATATTAGAGCCATTTATCCAATACTGATTATGCAAAATATTGCATAAGCAGCAAAAAAATGCTACAAGTATTTCAAACAATTTTACTCTAATTGGACCAATCATATTGTACCTATTATTAAAGAGTCTGTAGGAGTTGTTTTTTCTTAAAAGACCTTTCAAAAGAAAAATTCAAAGAAAACAGTTTAGCTGTTTGATCAAAATAAAAATTATCTTACTGCCAGAAAAACTTAAACCAAAATCCATGAAAATGAATCACTATATTGGAATTTTATCTCCGACTGATTTATATCGCAATCTTGTTAATACATTGTTTTAACTTAATGTTACTCATTTTTCATGAAACTCTTTATTCATAATTTTGGCTAATACATATACAAAATTAGATTGACATCATACCTGGCAAGTAAAAGGAAAAGTATAGACACTAAATAACAAATGTATTGTTCCCAGGGCCCATGGAAGGACTTTGTGGGCCCTCATTGAATTTATACTACAGGCCCCTCCTATGATACATGGACCCCCTCACTCTACTACATCTCAATTTTCATAAGGTAGTATTCATATAAAATACACATTTTATCATATACAATATAGGTGAACAATAGGACTAGAAAAATTAGAAATAAATACAATGTATCTAAATACAAAGTGGAGACATAAAAAAAAAAAAAAAAAAAAAATCAACAATGTCTTGTAGCAATATTTAATGTTAGCTTGAGATTTTTTTTGCTAAAAAGTTGAATAATTGTAACATTCAACATTATAGAAAAAATGTGAATTTTTGAGACTTAGCATTAACAAAACAAATTCATGGATTTGGATGGAACCCCCGCCGCCAAAAAAAAAAAAACAGAATTATGTCAAAATCTGTGAAAATTTTTCATTCTTTAATAGTCAGTTTGCTTAGTTTAATTTGTAATGTTTATAAATGTATGTAGAAAAAAAGAAAATATTGATATGATAGCAAGAGTCACAAAGCACTGGCAGGGGCTCCACAATCAGGTCACAGTGACTTGGTGGTATTACGCACTGGCCCTGTTAATTGCTCTAAATAAAGTAAAATAAAGGCTTTTCTATAAGTAAATGCAAAACTTGAAATAAAAATACTATTAAAGTTGACATGGTTTTTATTTTTTATATGAAATAAAGATTTATTTAATGTCCAGGTTAAACTAATTTTATGACATTGTAATTTAATCAAGAACATGATAAGGCATTACAAAATTGGTTTACTGGGAATTTGATATGCCAACTTCACAAAGGAAAAACTCATAAATTTGACCTTTAGATTAACTTGAAATTTGATAAGCTTGACTGGAAATATTTAATATTTTTTCTCTCCCATTAAAATTTCAAGTGAGGTTAAGTTCACAAATCTTTGTTTTGTAAATGAATGCAGATATGTTAGCCAAGACCTAGTGATAAAATACTTTTAATTGAATTCACCCCATGCAAAGCAGTAAAGCCACTAAGACACACAAAGTTACTGTGTATGAAAAAATTAGAAAACAGAAGTATTTTTGAGGAGGGAGAACAATAGAAAAGTTATCAGGAAGACACTAGATAAGGATTGAAATTGCATTTAAATTTTTGAAGATCAAACTTGACTGGAAAGCAAGAAATCAGAAGAGAGTTCTACAAGAAGTGCAAGAAAAGAAATTGTTAGCATAAAACATAAGGTTATATCTAGCCAATTCAACTGTAAAATGTTGAGACCTTGTTGCTAATCTAGTACCGCACTGAAATTCATAAAGACCATGTGCCATAGCAAAGAGTTCATCCGAAAAATTACCATAAAAATATTTACTGAAAAGATACAGGGAAACTATATTATAGCAGTGGGAAAGTGATTGAATCTGAGATGCCAGGTCAGGACCAGTAATATTGCTGATTCGTCTTTGGATTTTATTAATAATCTTAGTATATAACAGGAGCTCTGGACTATATGTGGCAGCAATATTTGAAACATGGACAAACGATAGACTTATAGATATGTAAGACAGATTCGGAAGAGAAAAGTTGTCTAGCATGACACAGTGAATCAACTTTCTTAGTAGCAGACCTAGCAATGAATTCAATATAGTCTTTCCACTTCGTGTCAGCTGAGAATATTAGTCCAAGAAGGCCCAATGAGCCACTCTCCTGGAGGTTAGCATCAGTCATGCTGATGAAAAAAAAAGGGATCTCTCAGTTGATTAAGAGAGAGCAGTTTTGTTTTGGAGGTGTTAAAATTAACAAGCCATCCTTTGCCCCAGTTAACAACAAACAAGACAATTTTGAGATCAGCTGCCAATTTGACCATATCAACCTGCTCAGACTGAGTAAATAGTTAATTACTCAGGAGTAAATGCTTGTGTCATCAGCATAAATAACAAGTTGATAACTGAAGGTCATTCATGGAAATTAAGAACAAAGGAGGATCTACATTAATACAAAAGGATCTGGAGGAGTGTCCATTCAGACAACTTTCATTTCATAATTTGATAAGTAAGACTGAATCAGTTAAATTCATTCAGAGACACCATAATTTTTCAACTTGTGAAGAAAACCAGTATGCCAAAACCTGCCAAATGCTTTTGAGATATCCAAAGCAATAGCCTGAGCTTCACCATTCTTATTTAAAACTTGATAGACTATTTCTGCAGTAATTGTTAATACATCAGCAGACAACCAAGAGAAACGGAAGCCATATTGCTTGTCTGAAAAAAGTCTGTGATGTGAGATGCTTAACCAATTCAGCATTGATTAGGGCCTCTAGTAGTTTACCAAGAAGACAGAAGGCTAATAGGCCAATAGTGGGAAGAGTCAGACTATTCACCAGAGTTTTTAAAAACTGAAACAACAGATGAGGATTTGCAACAAGCAGGAAAGCAAGAGGCAACAAAGCACTTATACAGTTTAAAGAGGAGAGCCAACAATTTGAAAAATCAATGTTTTAAAAAGCGTTGTATAAAAATAGTAAATATTACTTTTACCAATTGTTAAAAGATAATATTGGTCATGAAAATTTAAAAAAGAAAAAAAAAAAAAAAGAGATCAACTCCAATTAAATACATTTAAGAGAGCATTGTAAAATTGAATCATTATTAATGATCACCCTGGGATATTAATCACTGATAATGTAATATTAAAGTGACAATATTATTTTCTATAAGCTTTTCAAATAAAAATTGATGGAAAATGTGATTAGTATGAATGTAAAGAAAAACAACTTGTAGATTATATATAGAATTGTTTTTCATTAGGGAATACAAAAATGTCCAGTAATTCTGAATTAATGAAGAAACATCATGTAATAAATTGTAAATACCAATAATGACTAACTGGATCAATACAGACAAGGGTCACAGGATATGTATATAAAAAGTTAATGAATAAAAGATGACCAAATAAATAATAAAAACAAAAGTAAACATGACATAGAAACATTAATTTGCTCTGGAGTTTCAAATAAATAATGACCAATCCTTAACTGAAGATTTACAGATATAAAATACAAACATTTTATATAATGAGAGAATTTAAAAAGAAGAACCAAAATAAACTTTCGTACAGAAGAATAAAACTTGAGATTTTGGCACAGATACTAGAATGACAGTTGGAAAAGTTTTTTTCACAGGTATTAAGATTTTATGTTTTATAATTTACTAGCTTAAAAGCTGCCCTATTGGACAACATTTAAGCTAGCTCCTGCAGAGGGCTTTTGATTGGGCCTCCATCACAATAGGTAGGGAGGAGCAGATGTGATAGGCAACAATGAACTACAGAACAATGATCTACAAAATTTATCACTGCATTTAAGTATTACATTAAAATTCAATGATAATTCTTCTGCTTCCACTTAATTTAAAGACAATTTGATGTATGTAGGTCCTTACTTTCCATATAAACAATTATTTTTACCTCATGGGTGACTTTTGCTGGATTTTGCAAATTAATTTTGATTATTCCTAAATTTATTTCCAAGTTATAAAAATTTTTACAAAGAAATTTATTGCAAAAAAAAAAAAAAAAAAAAAAAAAATCACAACCCCCCCCCAAAAAAAAACAAAAACACACACACACACTATCATAGTAATGAAAACTTGGGAATGCAAAATTTTAGGATTGTGTGTACGCATCTGGCCCAGAATGTTTTTAATTTGCTCACAGAGCCAGCCTGATTTTAAAATGGTATTATATGTTGTGCTATGGTCTCTAGTTGTAAAGTTGAAAAAGTGTGACACACTGACATTCACATTTATTATATAGATAGAAACAATCATAGAGGAAATGGGGCAGTGGAAAAAGGACCAATACAAAATTTTAGTTGTTATGGTATGACAAATTTCAATGTTGTTGAATGGTTGGCAGGGAAGGAAGTATATAATTATATACACAGTAAGAAAAATGGCATTTAGACATGAGGTGACAAAAAAAAAAAAAAAAAAAAAAAAAAAAAAGATCTCACCTTTCTCAATGCACTTTCTCACACATTCTGCTTGGTAAGAAAGACCAGCACTGTTTGGGAAGTTGAATTTGAACTCCCCTGAAGAAAGTGGAAACTCCATTTCTTCATCATTAATTGTTACTTTTGTAGGAGCCCAAAATGGAAAGGGAAGCTGAGTATATGAAAAAAAAAAAAAAAAAAAAAAAAAAAAAAAAAAAAACACGAAACAAAACATAGTTATTGTTAGAAAATGAAGGACAGAAGAAAAATTCATGGATAAAATATAACCAGAACAATAATCTCTATCATTATTTCTTGACTTTTTTGTAATAAAGTAAAATTTTGAAAATTTCAATTACAATTCAGATTGAAAAATTTTAAAGTTGTCAAAGAAGTAATACATTCGCGCACGCACACACATGTGCACAATTTCTTGCTGCAAGATTCATGAATACAAGCATATATATTTCTGTGTCTATAGATATCTATATCTAACACAGTTAAACTTTAGATATGGTATTACACAACCCACAAGCATACATTTTTAGTTCATATATAGATTCATTACTTATATGTGCAGATAAATATTGCTAACATACCTTTATTTAGATACATAATTGCATTTGTTTAATTTCTTTGCTTATGCTGAAACACTTTACAGCCATTCATATTTATGCCCATAATCATTTTCTAAATATATACATTTATTATACAACAAACATATGTATTCATTGTATTGTTTATTCTTAATGCATATCCTGAAGTAAAAATCTTTTTCAATAATAATTTGGAATTCTTTTCTTTTTACACTATTCATCTTAATATTTAAACATTTCTGTGAAACTTATTCTAAAAATACTCCAAATTTTGCAGTAGATTAAAATTATTTCCCAAAAATGTATTTAAAATGATATTGCTATGACAAGCATGTAATAAATTCAGATATAAAAAGTTTCACTTTCTAACATGTGCATTTCAATGTTTTATTTTTAATGTTCTTAGAATTGTGTCATCAGGAAGAATCATTTAAGAAATCTTGAATGATTTTAATGAATTCATATTTTATTGTGATATGTAATATTTATAAGATATATCTTGAGTGATGTTAACACTATTGTCCACATCTTTTTTTTTATGTTCATAAAATGAAATGGTTAGCAAACCATAAACTTGTTTAGTGAGATCAATTTTCATAAGTGCCCTATTATTGCAACCTTGTGCCAGACTAAGTTAGGTTTAGTAAATATCTACTCATTATATCAAATTGGTAGATCAATTTTTGGTTTTCATGAAACAAGGAATTATCTTTTATGGGTCAAAGTCAAATAAGCTATTAGGTTGGTGCAAAAATAATGATGTAATAATGTCGTTTTTTGACATTAAAAAATACGTCAAAAAACGACATTATTACGTCATTATTTTTGCACCAACCTAATGTATAGACTTTATGCATTGGTTAACTTTAAAATATTGCAGAAATGCAAAGAATGTGTATAGTACTGATTGCTTAAATAACAATAGGAAAATGGACTTCAAAAATATCTGCAGTTTCTTTTCCTGATTTTTGAATTTTTTAAAAATTGGTTACTTTAAAACTTACATGTCTCTAATCAGTGGGGGAGGGAAAGGAACTGAATATAGCTAAACTATGAATCTGAGTGGAAAATTACAAAGCTTCATATTCTTAGAATAAAAAGATGTATATACTATGAATTAAAACGCTGCATTTGCATGAAACAATTACATTATTAGTAATTATAGATCAATATTTTAAAGTATTTTCAACTAAAGAATATTCTGGAAGTAAATTGCTATCTGTAATTTATAGATGGCCTCAGCATTTGTGAAAAGTCAGATGTTTGATGAGTGTTAATATTTGAAGAATACCTATATTTCTGAATAATAATAACAACAAAGGAAAAGAAAAAATAGGACCCTGCAAATTTAAACTTAAAATTACTGAACATAAGAAATGTGGAAGCAATTTATATTTTTATAATGATAAATATGGAGATCAATTTAAAAAGATGCAAAATAAAAAATCTTACCTGGATCCTGCCTTTTGTTCCACAAATACTTGCAGTACATTCTGACTGAATCTCTGTATTATACGTCAAATTAGCCATTTGTCCTCCTTTATATTTAAAAATAATTGTTGCACCCTGGTCAACTCCTGGTTATAAAAAAAAAAAGGAAAAAAATTAAATTTGAATCTGATGAAATTTTAAAGAAATCTGATGTAAACAGAGTTCTGTTTTCATTGGTTATCTCACTCTTTGATCTAGTTATACTTAGTAAATATCTCTACAAAAATTATATATATATATATATATATATATATATATATATATATATAAAACTTTAAAGGTTTTTAGTGGATACCTATATTTGAATAGATGCTCAGTATATTTACTTATTGTCTACTTGCTTGAATATTTGTGAAATCTTATTAAAGAAAAAGATATACTCTCTGACAGGATTAAAACCTGCATCACTCTTTTCAGGAGAAACTGTCATTACATCCAACTTTAGACGAATGTAACAAAATTGTGCCTTAAATCACAAATCCTTCCCCAATCCTCAAAAGTTTCTCAGTTTCATGTCCAAATGTAAACAAAGCAATTACTAAAGAAGTAATGGATTTTTTTTTTTTTTATTTATTTATTAACCCAAGAGGATTTTATCACTTTAAACATTATATTTTAGTATATACATAAATTAGAGTCAACACTCCATTTATTTATTAAACAGTATACTTATTTATTTTCCTCTCTTGGCCTGAATGTTTGAGAAATCTTATTAAAGAAAAAAATGCACCCTTCAAATATGGGTATCTACTATAAAATAACATTTAAAGTGATAAAATCTGTCAGATTAACAATTTTTTTAAAATCCATTATTTCTTCAAACACACACTATATAAAAATAATAATAATAAAAAAGTTAAATGGTCAGAGTTGAACTAGACAAGGAAACAGTAGTATTAAAAAGTGCTTAATACATGTATAAAAAAATAAAAATTTAACATGTAGTGCTTTTAAGTATAAAAAATTAGGAGATCAGCCAATTCTGCTACCTTGGTTTAAACTTTTCGGTATCTTCAGGTAATTTTGGTCAATTGATCTCCTAACGCTTTATTTAAAAAAAAAAAAAAAAAAAAAAAAAAAAAAAAAATTATGAATGCTATATTATTTAAAAATAAATAAGTGCATGACATGAGGTGTAGTAGAAGGTGAGAAGGATGACGAAAGCAAGTGTCTTGGAAATGTATTGGGGGGGAGGCTAAATGAAATCTACATATTCTCTTTTCATCACACTTCATATGAAAAGGAACTTTTTAGTATATATACAACAGGTCATAATTTCTGATCTCCCATTCAAAAGTTTTTTTTTCTGTGAAAATGTTATTATAGCTAATTATTCTTGCTGACAAAGGTTGCAGATATGACTATGATTGTTGTAAGGTTTTATTTTTGTTATTTTCATTTTTGTGTAATTTAGATGACATTTTATTCATCATACCCAGTGTGTATGCATATATATAATATATATATTATATATATAAAATATTATATATATAATATAAATATATAATATAATATATATATATATATATATATATATATATATATATAAAATAAACCTATTCATAAATGTATTGCATTAACAAGTAAAAACCAATATAATCATCATAGATAAATTTGAAAGTTTATGTGCACATCTGCTCAAAACCTTATGTTATTCTACAACATGTGAACAGTAGTCAACTTCAAGAACTGTCTTTTACTTTTATAACTATATCTATTCTACTTAACATGTGCAAATAGGTACAACCTTATTTACCAATCTACTACACCTCCCTGAACCGAAGAGGTTTAATACCTTTGGTTGTTCTCAAACTTCTACAACCTCTTTCCTCTTTGTGGTTTATGTCCTGTTCTTTTTAATGGAGGTCTTTGTCTCATTTCATCTTCACTGTCTAAGCTACCCACCCCCACGATCCTCCATAGACTTGTCTTCTGTTGTATTATCCTGATCTGAAGAATCCATCCTTTCTTCCCTGTCAAGATCTTCCATTAAAAAGTCTTCCTCTTCAATTCTGGGTCTTAATTGGTCAGAATAGTGTGACACTATATAGCTATGGTAATTGGCTAACTAATTAACCATAGATATTAAAAATGGGCAATACTTAAGGCAAGAAAGAGCTATAGCAAAAGATAGACTGAGCAACATTAAAAAGAATTTATTTTATTTACAAAAGAAAGATACTTTTCGCAAAAGACAGAAAATTAGTAAGGAGCGAGACTGATTCTGTTAAATTAATTAATGTCACGATAAGGAAATGACACGTCAAATGAAACAGAATTCTAAAAGATAAACAAAGCCGGTTGACGCATATGACCATGGAGGAAATTTGGCTTGGTACCACCCTGGAGAGTGGCCATTGATTATCTTTCAGAGACATCATTTGACTTTAATTCCTGATTCCAGCGAGGGAAGCCATCTGGTCTATGTACGAATCTTGACATAAAAAAAAAAAAAAAAAAAAAAAAAAAGAGAGAGAGTCGAAAAGGGAATCATTATTATTGCTTATTCAAACTGTCAACTCGAAAATAAGCATCTGGTGATAAGACAATTTTATGACATGATAAAAATAAAGAATTTAATTGTCAGGTGAGCTAAGTGGATTTGGGTGTCCCCAAAATTACGATGTGATAAAGAATTATTTGGCAATCTGGGAATTGTAAATGTTTTGGCCGAAGGAAAAGGAAAAAGAGAAAAAAAAAAGGATTTTGTAAACATGAGGGCCAGTCTAGCCACACCCACACTGCCGAGAGATCATTGGCTTAAGTGGTAGCATGAGTGATAGGTGGAGGTTAATGTACAAGAAAGATGGAGAACTTGTTAATGCCTACTGAGGGGATTGGTATGAGATACCAATGTGAGAGAGGAAGAGTCTAGGAGCATAACTCTCCTCCGACCTTCCCTCATGCACAAAGGAGAAACCCCCTAAATGGAAAGTGATTAATCTTCCAAAAATGGCCTAAGAACAAAGAGAATTTTTGTTGGGAATTGTCAAAGAACCCAAACCACATCAGGCCCCACCCTGGAGTTGGTCGGTGTCCATATAAACAAATGTCTTGAGGTAACTGAGGAGAGTTTCAGAGTTTCGTCAGAGTTACAGAGTCAGAGTGTTGTCTCGCAGAAGCTGATTGAATGATTTCCAGGTTCTTTTCAACTTAGTCTTCCTACCAAAAGCAAGTTTTTATTGATGAATGACTTAAGATACCATAACTTGCTTAAGAAATGAAAAAAAGTGCCACAAATCCATAGAAATGGGCCGGGAAAGAAACACTCCTGTATTCAACAGATAAAGTTAATCATTATTTCTCAACATATTTGAACCTCGTGAGTTTGTTTTATTATTTATCTTTTCCTTATGCTTGTGCGGTATCACCTTTACCCCGGATTCAGTTTGCACTATGGCCCAATGCCAGTTTTATTTTGTCTACCTAAGATCAAAGTCACAACGTGGGTAGGTTAGACGAGATCAAAGTAGTTACTTTGGTAACCAGATGTTGGAAGTGAGCTGGGAACGACAAGTTGGTATTGAACCAGGAATGACCAGATCGACCGGGACACAGGCTGGTGGCAGCAACAACAAGTCAACCCTAAATGCTGGTAGAAGAAACCTTACAGCTTCGTGCCACAACTGGGAGTTGACCACAGGCCAACAGCACAGTGCCATATGTTAACGTCGCGACCAGTGAACGTCACATATTGGCACTGGACTGCGACCACCAGTGGGTGTTACAATAGACCATGAAGCCTTTTCCTTTCTTTGATATAATGGTCACATTATGTCCCCTTTGCCTGACGAAATTAGCTATCTCAGGACTTGCTACTTTGTCTTATAGCAAATCTTTTCAAATTCAGGAAATCTTATTTATTTACCTATTAGCACAGATGGGCTTTGCAATCTATCTGAATGTGGAATTGTCCTATAACTAAGCAGTAACCTTGGTAATCATATAGTATCTGTACTTGAGGAAAATGTTTTTAAGTCAATTTTTACTACCTGCACCATTCTTTCTGCAATCCCATTAGATGGTGGTTAATACAGTGGTGTTTTATAAGAGAAGCAGCCGATCCGCCTCAACCAATTTCATAGATCTTCATCACAAAACTCTAGTGTGTTGTCGGATACCAATGTTTTAGGGACACCATTTTTAAAAAGTACCATTATTAGTATTTGTTTTATTGTAATTGTTTTTCTGTCTTTAACTTTAATGACTTCAGGCCATCCAGAAAGGAGTCTACTAAAATTAGAAATAATCCCATGCCATTAATGTGTACATGGTCCATATGAACACAAGACCATGGTTTAATTTCTTTAAGCCACGAGTGTATTCTC
Source organism: Acanthosepion lycidas (assembly GCA_963932145.1). Lineage (NCBI taxonomy): Eukaryota > Metazoa > Mollusca > Cephalopoda > Sepiida > Sepiidae > Acanthosepion > Acanthosepion lycidas. The sequence continues at coordinate 37,356,249 of OZ010572.1, read as the reverse complement.
TTTTGTTAAAAGTTCTTTATTTCTACACATTTTTGGCATTTGTGTACATAACTTTCTATATTGTAATAATGCACTGGCCACCATGCCTCTAGTTTTAATCTCCTCTGCATAGCAGTCATCCCACAATACACATCATCATGTACACTTTTTAAAATATCTCTTCTGACTGTTTCTGGTGGTACTATCACATCTCTATTGCAAATGACACTGTTTTCCATTGTTAATTATGCATTATTTCTTTATAAGGTCTTTCAGCTTTGGAGCAATTACTCCACCTGTTTATTCTTATTCTTTCAGCAATCTTGCTTAATATTCGATCTTGTAGAGTTTATGATACCAATCTTTGTAAAGATATCAGTTTCAACACAATGTAATATTTTTTAATCCGAGATTTCCATCTTTTCTTTTTGATCCTTACCATGAAAATGCATCAACATTTCAATATTTGAATAATTTATTTCTGCTGTCACCACTCTTTTTTGAAAAGTACACTATTCAATGGCCTTCTTGCAATAAAATTGATGACACAGCTTGCTCACTCGCATCTATAGTTAACGTAACCTCCTTTCTGGAATCAAAGATTTTTACAATGGGTTTTTCTGCGAGTATCACTTGAATTCTCAAATGCTAAGCTTTGCCTTTGAATCCATTTGAACTCACTATTCTTTTTCTGCAGTTCAGTAAATGGTTCTATTAAGTTGCTGTATTTTGGTAGGTATCTGTTATAGAAATTAACCATTCCTAAAAAGTATTTTAATTCATTTTTTATTAGCATGTATAGATACCTCTGAAATTTTCTTAATTAACTTTAAATCTCATACAATGCCATCTTTTGAAATTCGGTAACCTAAATATGATATTGTATCACAATCAAATTCTCATTTGTTTATTGTCATACCCGCATTTTTTAACTTGTTTAACACATGTTCTGTTTTTTGTCTTAATTCATCTTTTGTGGTAGCATCAAGGCAAAATAACACCTTGATAAATAATCATATTACTGATTCTGTCAGTTAACATATTTTCCATTGATCCCTGGAAAATGTCACTTGACATTTTCACTCCAAAGAGTATTTTTGTTTATCTAAATTATACTCTGGGTGTGTTTATTGTGGTAATTTTCTTGAATTTATCATCAATCTGTATTTGATTGTAGGCTGATTTTAAATAAATTTTTGCAAAACATTTCATGTCTGACAATTTGTGGATAGCAATTTCAAATTGGAAATAGGAAAAGAGCCTGATCATATGATTTATGCTTATTTTCAAATTACCACATTCTTAAATACCCATCTGCTTCTTGCAAGACTATAATGGGAGAAGCCCATTTACTGGCACCTGGACGAACTTGCTCCACAATTCGCTCCTCTACGATTTTCTTTAACTTAGCAACTACAAAAGGTAGAAGTTGAAATGGTAATTTTATTCCGAAATAGAGGAAGGGTACTCTTTTCATTTAATTGTATACTCCCTTTATACATCTTTAACACTCCCATTTTTACTTTTTTTTCCTGATTTTATGCTACTTATTAATTTTGCTGTATCCACCTTTAGCACATCTATACCTTATAGTCTATGAATTTTTTACATTTCACAACTGTAATGGGAATAATTTCCAATTAATCAAAGGTTTCAAATCTCCTATTGAAGTATCCCAAAGTTTTTATAAAAGGTCCATCAAATTGTCTTAATTTCAGATTCCTTTTTCTCAATTTTGGTTGACCCATTTGTTCCAAAAGATTTCTTGGAAATTTTCATTATGGCTTCACAACCTGCTGAAGCTAGAAAGAGGTCAGTTATTTCATTTTCGTCCCATATTGCCTGGTTGTCTTTCAATTTTTTTAACCCTAGCTTGGGCTGCAAAACACTGGATCCAAGTCTTAAATTCTGGTACATCCATACAACTTAAATATCCTGTTGGCAACACCATATTGTTGTAACACGTTGTTCTATGACACATGATCAGTAGTCAATTTCGAGCTTGTCTCTTACTTTACTATACCTTTATATCTCTTCTACTTAACATATGCCATGACCAACTAGTATTATACAGCCCCACATATCACATAAGCTGAATTCTAAAATTTCTATTCTAAAAGTGAGGTAACTTTAAAAATTGAATTCTTAGAATATTAATTAACAATGTACAATTACGTGGTATTCAGACATTATTTCAATTACCTAGATATGTTTTCAACAATAAAATGCATATTTACAACTTTTTCTTTTTACTAATCCATGAATTATAAACGGATCTGAGTTACCTCGCTTTTATGATTTTGATTTGTGTAGACAGCCTGTTTTGCAAATGAACACTATTAAGTAAATTTTCTACCTCATAATCCATTGCATTTAAAGATTAAATTACAAAGTTTGTTGTGATATTTTGTTTAACAAAAAATGGTTAGCAAATTTGTTGTATTCGGCTGTTCTGGTGGATATGTTACTAACAGTGAAAAAGTATCAACATTTTCTTTTTCTCTTGGAAAATCCGACCTTGTAATATATATATATATATATATATATATAAATAAAAAAAAAATAAAAAAAAACATAAAATTCATTAATCGTATTCACTGGTTTCCTACAAAAACTTCAGTTATCTGTATGAAACATTTTGAAGAGAAATTTATTTTGAAAGGAAAATGAAACAAACTGCATTGGGATTTTCATCCAATACACCCAGAAAAAAATAAGAAAACCATCTCTTTTGCTGAGCACAAGGGAATTTAGAAAGCCTCTAAAACAACAGCTGGTCCAAACTGATGAATTACATGATTTTATTTCAGCTGATATAAGATTTTATTCAATTGGAAGAAGCTAAGTGTTGTACTGTTTTGAATTTAAAAAAAAAAAAAAAATAAAAAAAAAAATAAAAGATTATATTCTAATTTATAGAATAGTCTTGACCCTGACACACATTTTCCATCTATAAAAGAATGTATTCACATTCATCATGTCCAGCTCCAGTGTGTTTATACATGGACATAATGCTAAACACTCAAGATTTAGCATGTTAGAAAATGTTCCAAACCACATACAAAACGTGGTGGAAGAACAACTATACTCAATTTGAAAAGAATTACAAAAAAGACAACATTACCAACCAAGAGGTCATCTTTTATTTTCTGCTAAACTAATATGTTATGCATTACTACTGTGCAATAAGTTTCAACAAACCTACAAATTACTTCTGGAGAAATTTCCATTACCATCTTTTTCTTTATTAGAGGAAAATCTTTAAAAAATTAAAGGTTTTCAATGTGAAATGTATTTCCTGGTCATGGTAGGCAATGATAGTGATGATGCTACAGAGAAGCAGTACTTTGACTTACTTTCTCAAGAAAGTCTTACAGTTCCGTCTAACCAAATGGCAGTGTACATTTGTGCTTGTTTTGCTATACTTGACTATGCAGATAAATTTATTGTAAAACATAATGAATCCACTACAAGAAAGTCTGCTGAAAGAATTTTGGAAATTTATTCTCCAGAATGTTTTTACTCGTGAACAAAACACTTAAAAAGGGCTTCACTTTGCAGCAAAAATTGTTGTGAATATATTTTACAACAAACGAAAGTTTTCAATGGATGAAGTTTGAAAAAAATATTGTAGAATGCTTGACAAAAAAAAAAAAAAAAAAAAAAAAAAGGGGAAAGGTCAAAAGAAAATTGATTTTTTAAGAAACTGTTGGTAATTTTTTTTTACTTGTATCTGTCTTGTATTACTGCTTAATTTTTTAATAACTTTTTTGTTTGTTTACAATCTTTTAAAAAGAGAAAAAACAAAAAAACATCCTGTTTGCGGATTTTTGGACAGTTTTAACATGTTTTAGATAACAGAGATATAAATTGAGTATAAACCAAATAGGCCTGTTAGAAATTATCCTAAAATGTGACATGCGGGGTTGTATATACTAGTGGGCCATGCATATGCAAATAGGTACAATTTTATTTACCAATCCACTACACCATGAAACTTAAATATGTATAAAGTTGATTTTGTATGTGTGTGTGTATGGACACAAATTTCATGAATATGTGACACTAAATAAATATATTTTTATTATTTCTATCTTCCAAGGTGTGTCTTCTTGACAAACTTAACTTTTTTTGCTTAATAGAGATAAGTAATTTGTATATTCAAGCTTTTAAATGTATTTTTTTTAAAATGACTTATCTTATTCATTTCCGATTGTATACTTTGAAATCTTCAAATATAAATCATAGACAATGTATGAAATAAGCAACAAAAAAAAAATGCTACATCTGACAGGGAGGTTTAATTACTGTTGTAAACAGGTCCACCATGAATGGTGTGGTAGCAGGTTAGGTCCCAGCTATGGGCAAATAGCAACCCCCAAACTGCGATCAAAACACTATGAAAGTATAAAAATAGATTTTTATTGTAAAAATACCAGCAATATATTTGTGAAAATATATATATTACCAGGAAGACATTAAAAAAAAAAAAAAAAAAAAAAAAATTTCTATTCATATGAACCTTTACTAAAAATCTTGTTGGCATTGAGGTTGATAGAAATAAACCAAACCAAAAATGCTTAAACCTATTGAACAGCTTTAATTTTACATTAAGATATCCCTTTGATGGGCTTTTATGTCCTTAGGCTTAGATTAGTTCCTGTTTTTATTTTGTTTCTTTAGGCAGGAGTGAATGTTAGTGGGTAGAAATTCTGGATTATTTTTTCTTTGAGTGTGTGAGTAAAAGCTAAAGCTATATGCGGAGCCTATGCACAGTTGATGGAATTTTAGCTTAACCTTGGGTTTCAGAGTGTTCACATCCAGCCAGTGGTGGAAATTAGCATGAATCAGAAGATCTTGTTTTAGAAAGAATGTAACAACATGAAAACCAATCTGAAAAGATTTTCCCATATTTATGAAATTCTATCACAAAAAATTAATATATTACTTTAAAAATATCTTCTTGAAACAGATAACCATTATAACCTTATAATTTTGGAAATAATATATAATTTGTACATATATCAATGCATGCATATGTTTGTGTGTATCATTAAATATAAATTAAAAAAAAAAAAAAAAAAAAAAAAAAAGCACTTACCAGTTTCATGGAGGTGACCAACAGTCAAGATTTTATCTGGTTTTTCTTTGAAAGCCAACAAAGCCCACTGAATGACATAAATGCCAATATCAAGTAGACCACCGCCACCCAATTCACGCTTAAATACTCGCTCCCTATGAATAATTGGTTGGCAAAATTCAGCTTGAACATAGCGCACCTGAATAAAATTGTCACACAAAATTAATTTGTACAATATTTGTCAAAGAAATAATAAATGACATTTCAATCATTTTATATATCTGATAAAAAAAAGGAAATTAGAATATTTATATATACCTCCCCAAGAGAATTTGAATCCAGAGCATTGCGTACTTTTTCATAAGCTGGAAAGAATCGGGACCACAGTGCCTATAAGAAAGATATTTAGTTTTTAGGTGCTGTGGACATGAAAACAAAATTTAGTCTATTTAGTATAAAAATTATATTTACAGTAAATAATCTAATAATTAAAAAAAAAAACAAAAAAAAAAAAAAACTGTAATTTCCATTTGAACATGTAAAAACAGTTACAAGATTTTAAAAAACTTAGCTAACTCCATGCACTTTTGATGAAAAATAATGTGATAAAAATATGCCCAAAATTTGTTTAAAAAGTTAATTTTATCATCAATTGAATTGTTATTGAGAATAAAGAAAGGAGAATATTCTGTTATAAAAATTATTTTTTCTCCACTATATAGAACGAGATATTTGTGTTTGAAAATGTTGTTTAAACTGTACATAACAGAGTGCTATTATAATTTGCATAAGATTTTTAGGGGTGGGGGAAATAGAAAAGTAAAAGAAAAAAAAAAAAATTTTAAAAATCTGATAATTATTGGCTTTCAATGAAATTGGTGCATATTCATTTATGATTTATTAATGAACAAACTATAAGAAAAGATTTCAGAAATAGCCAAGTTAATCAAACTTCCTTTATTTTAGAAAATCTTAAAATGTCTTTTGGACAATAAAAATATTTACATTTGTATAAGTTTCTAGAGAAATTAAAATCACAGTACAATCCAACTTTTTCTTTGTTTTTTTGGCAAATAAAAAAAATTAATAATTATGAAACTAAAGTTTGAAAAGATGAAATTTTAGCCAAATATTTCTTTTGTGCATATGGAATATATGCTAAATTCCTAGGTCACAACATTAAATCAAATTGAGTTCATGATGGTCTGAAAAGTTCATAGGCTGACTATTAAAGAGTGATACTAGAGCTGTGAAATCTTGTATATATTAATTTCAACTCTTATTAATAACTGCATTGTTTCTTTCCAGGTAAACTGACATCTGATTGTTTAAAGAAAACTTCAAGGACATATGACCCAATGGATAAAGGTTTTGGTTAGATCCAGTGACTATACTCAATAATACCAGGCTACAGCAGTGGTGAACTAAAACTTGGAGAGTGGAGTTAAAGGGAAATAACTGAGACACCTGAAAGAGGGATGGCATGTGAAACTAGAACAATCTACCCTGGTAGATGAAATAAAGGGTTCGGTTTGAAATTCCAATCACCTGAAGAAGGCTGAGTGTACAATGGCTGAAACATTGTGAATATGGCAATGAAGATGAGGATAAAAACACTGAATAATGTAAATAATGTAAGTAAATCACATTTGGTCACATTCCATGAAATTATCTTGGTCAGCCTATGAACTTTTCATCTTATCCTCAATTTTTTTTTTTTTCCCCACTGTTCCAATTCTCATTCAATATATTAAAAAAAGAAGTGAATATGAATGCATATTATGATAAAATGAAAGCCAATGGTTAAACGAAGTAATAATCTAGTCAAAGAAATGACTCACAAAACTATTCATGAAAAGCTGGGTGCAACAAAATAAAAAAACTAAAATTAATTACTGATGCAATTTCCAATCTTCTTAATTATTTTAAACTACATGCTGTCAATAGAAAGTTTTTTGAGAGTTTTTGCAGGAGTAATGACTTTGCAGTAGCTAATATTGTTTCCCAAAGTTCATTTTGCATCTCTCAGCACATTTATCATACAAGTCTCTAAACACACAAAGTTTTCATAATTTTTATTCACCTATATTTCAAGCGTGATCACAATTGAAGCAGACTCATTCATGGTGTAATCTATCTACTTTTGGATGGCATAACAAATTAAAATAAAAATAATCCCAAGCCTGATTAAAGTATACAAAATGTATTTTTTTAAATTTTTATAAATCACCGAGTTCCTTGAAATTACATCCAAAATTTAAACTTCAAAAGAACATAATTAAAATATTACAATATATTAACAATAAAATAAAAAACCATGATGGCACCAGTACTACAAATATTTTCTTAAATATCTCATGCTCTTTTCATATATATATATATATATATATATATATATATAAGAAATCTTCCTACATCCAACAACCACAAAGTCTGAGAAAAAAAAAAAAAAAAAATTGTGCAAATTCTAATTCTGAAATCAGGAGATTATCAGTGTCATAAGAATTCAAAAACTGTCAAAAAAAAAAATCTCAGAATATCAAACATTATATTAAAATCATAAAAATTTCTAAACTTGAAAAAAAATTGTTAAAATTTTGAAATAATTCCAAAACAAATAAAAGAAAAAGAAAAAAAAATTCAAGTCATCAGAAGTTAGTAAATTCTCCAAATTATTTCTGAATCTTTGTAATACCAAATCTGATTTTAGAGATTAAATAAAGGTGTCATTTTGAAATTATCTGAAGGTTACCCGGATCAATAATCAGCTGAAAAAGGCCGAAGAGTACAATGGCCAAAATGTTATGATGGATTTTTCAGTGCAACAGCAAAAAATATTTTTCAAGGGAGGTAACTATTAAATGCTAATTACAGTATACAATCCCTTATTTATTAGTAGGAGTAAAAAAATAATCTGTATTAAAATAAAAAGTTCCTCTTTTACATATAATACACTGAAGATAACATTTTTGCAATAGGAAAAATTTCTATGAAAATTTCCAAAACTGTGGAAATTGATTATTTATAAAATACAAAAATAATCCTCATCAGACTTTACCAAAAAGAGTGCATAGGTAAAACTTTTCAAAATATCATCTTAACATTCTTAATTAAAATAAGCAAAACAGGAGTTTGGTAAATGTTATTTACATATATCATTTACATCAGATTTTGAGAAAGAACAAAGGTTTATACTCAATATTAAAATGTGTTTGTCTGTGTGTGCATTATGGGAAGCAACCTTTCTTTTATACATCTTTCGTTGAATATGACAAACAAGGAAAACTTCTTTTTTTTTTTTTTTTATTTAGTTTTTTTTCAAAATTCTTACCTTTTTCCATTCAGTTGGAGTAAGAGAGTACAAAAATTATCCATATTGTTTATTGTCCCAAGTGCTTACTGGCCACTTTCAAAAGAGTTTGTTTTTAACTGTTGTTAATTTCTCTTCATGTTTCGCTGTATGTCTTTTGTGTTGTTTTGAATACCAGTAGGAGTGTTTATTCCAAGTTTTGCATGTTGAACACGGCAGAAATTCAAGTGAGCATCTTTCTATTGTCTGTAATATCCATTACCACTGTTGAATAAGATGAGGTTGAAAAGGAGAGCAAGATGCTTTATATACAGGGCCTCTCTCATAAAGAGAGATTTCCAGTAATTTATGTAAAATTTTTGTGTTTTCAACCATAATTTTCCTTAAGGGATCTTGTAAATCATGGGTGGCTAAATGTTTTTTATGGCACTTTGATCTGATAAGTGATATGTGAGGAGAGATGGTAGTATGTCTGATATAGGTAATTGATTTTATCACTGCTATTTTATATCTTTCTGGGCATTGGCAATCATAGTTTAGAAGACAGAGTTTGTACTGATGGGTTTTTTTTATACAGGTAGGTGGTAAATACTGTAGATTTTAGTTCTTTATTGATATCAAGAAAAGGGATTTTGTTATTAACCACAAATTTGTATCCTCTGCTTCAGGAAATTCTTCTCACCACTGTCAAACAGAGAAAAATGGCATGGTTTGGACATGTTACAAGGCACAGCATCCTATGCAAGGCACTGTCGAAGGTGAATGTAGGAGAGGATGCCAACACAAAAACTGGTTGGATAATGTCAAACAATGGACAAGTATGACTATACCAGAATTGGTTTGGTTGAGTTTTATGGCCTATCAACCCTTTTGGGTCATTTAAAGCCAAGTACTGTTTATAGATTGATTTGAAGATAAAGTTTAATAGGTAGCAAAGTTTTTAAATGTTAAAATAATTTCAAGAATACCAGAATTTCTGATGGCTGCCATTGAGAGACCATTGTGGTGGAGATTCAATGTGCCTTCTGCATTTGGATCCCCCCTACAATTACAAAAGCCAAGGAGATGATGATGATTGTATGTAAATTTTAGGGTAGAGTTTTTTTTTTTCAAAACTTTATTTTAGATTTATAATTTCATCCTTATTTTTTTATCAAACATGCTTCCCTGTGCCTTTTCTATAAATATTTTCACGGTAATTGCTCTGATGAACATTAGCCTATGAATTAAAGCATAGTATAGATTGGTGATAAGATCTCACCATTTTAGAGTTGAAATGGCTATAGATGTAAACATAAGTTCTATACTAAGTTTCTTCTCTTGTACTTCTCAGTTCCAGCTTCTTGCTTTCCAGTCAACTTTGATCTTAAAAAAAAAAAGTTATCTTCTGTTTTGTAATTTTGTTCTGTTATTGTTCTCTCATCTTAATGCTTTTTTTTCTTCTTATATTCTCTCACATTTAGTAACTACTTGCATCTTAGTGGCTTTATTGCCTTGCTTTGGAGTGAAATGATTAAAAAAAAATAATAATGATGATGACAACAATGCTTTACAAATCTGAAAAGTTTCAGTTTACTTCAAATTTATATAAGGCAAAATTAATTTTTACTGACAAGGACACAAAAAAAAAAGTGAAAGAATTTTCTTAAAACTTATACATACCTCCATAAAGAACAGTTGTTTGTCCTTTGCGACTTTTAAGACTTTTTCCAGTTCTTTGAGGTTCAGAGTGGCTGGTTTCTCACAGAGAACATGTTTACCATTGTTAAGCATCATGATTGACAAATGACCATGTTCAGTGTGAATGACTCCAATGTAAACAATATCTGGACACAAAACATCATTAATATTAAAAATTTCACTTTATTAAAGCTGACAAAGGTTTTAAACAGAAAGTAGACAAATGAAAATTTTTCTAGAAATATTAAAAATATTTAAAAAAGTAAATAAATAAAATCACTTACATTTGTTTCCTTGGGCCTCATTTGCAAAATATATTAAATGTAGGTACCTCTACGAAATCGCTAAAAAAAGAGCATAGTCTGATGAAAAAGACGCCAAACTTTATGAAAACAAAATTTTATCGTCTAAATGCTTATGTTTTTATGAAGAGGATAGACCAAATTTTTTTTTAATTATTTTTCAAAATTTTTTCCATCTTTTTAGAATATTCTAAATTTTGTTTTAAAAACTTTGTTTATCTTTGTTGCAAAAAGGGGTAGTAAATAACATAGATAATTTTAGCGCGTTTTTTTTTGTATTTACACACATTAATTTTGAAAATCTTGTAAAAATAAAAATAATTGTCAGATGTTAATGAAAGTTTCAGAAACTATTCACAGATGATCGAAATTATTATAAATATGTTGTTTTTTATAAAAGTCATGGCAGAAATATTTTTTTTTCATTTTTATTAACACCCCATAACTAATTTTATGAAAAACTCTAGAAATTAGATCTTGCCGCCCCCTACAAATTGCAATAGTTAAAAGCACAAGGCTTTGAAGAATGCAAATCATGTATTTTTTTTTTTAATTGTGGCCAACGTACCTGAAAATCAGCTCTGAATTGTAACATACAAAACTCAATAAAACAAATATATTATTTAATTTCAAATGCTTTTATTTGCTTCTATTTGTTATTTCTTTTAATTATAATAGATTTTTACATTAAGTATTTAAAAATATTATAAAATTAGTTAAAAGCAGTGCCTAGCTTTCAATTGTGTCCAGATGAGACCGCCATTGTCTAGCGCTTTGAAAATTGTATCGTTTGGACCAATCCGATTAGCCAACGTCATTAAAAATGTAACTTTTATGCTTATAATAGAGCGTTAATTATAAAGTACGGAAGATCAACCAGGATACAATCTAGTTGCATTATTTGAGTTCAGCATTGTTCTCCGCTCTTAAGGCCTTTACTTTTGCGAAACACGTATGGAAAAATATAATTATATATAAAATTATAGTATTTTATGTACACTTCTGATAAAAATTCATAAGGTACGTATAAATAATAGATACCTCTTTCTTATGAAATTTAATCTCACTCTTAACAGTCTTATTTTTTAATTTCTTTATATTTTCCATAAAGCATCGTAAACGTAAAGATGAAAGCTAAGTACAAAAAAAAAAAAAAAATGAAAAATTAGAGCGCTGAAAGTTTTTCTTAAAAGTAACAAGGTAAATAATTTGTTCATTTAAATCTAAATAATTTCACTTCCTTCCATCCGTAGAAAGAATTATCCTCCCGTAAGTTGTCTAAACGTCATAAATCACAGCTGTCAACAGCTGTCAACGAGGCGAAAGGTTATGACCTGCTTTGTTTTATTTTCAAATTACATTTTTTCGGCGCAGAAGCTAAGTTAAGCTTGGTTCAAAATGTTTTAAATAAACATTATAATTTCTGATTTTATTAAAATCAGTTTTGAAAAAATGATAATTGATTTTTAAAAGAATATCAAAGTCAGATTTTCATCTTTTTAACAAATGATTGAAAATGATTGATTATCTGTCCTTTTTTGGTGACAAAAAAAACAAAATTTGTAACGAAAATTTCGGACGTGCTAGGAACGATTAAAAAATGTAAAAAAATACCCCAAAAATACTTTGATCTTTCCTCTTTAATAATAATATGAACATTAGACGATAAAAAATTGTTTTCGTCAAGTTCGGCGTCTTTTTCATCATGCTATCTCTGTTTGTTTACATTTTCGTGGAGGTACCTAATTAAATGGAATCTTTTGATATATTAATAAATACAGAGTTAGTTCCCTAGTAACTATTTATAGAGACCAATCACATTTCAATTAAACCATCATGCAGCTATGAGCCATCAGAGTTAGTCACACTATGGGTTACTACATATAAGCATGTACATAGTACATTTTATCTCATAATTCACTGTTACTAACAGTTGTCCAGCATGGTACACAACATGATGTCAGAATGTAACTTGCCCACAAGGAAAAAAAAAAAAAAAACAAAAAAAAAAACAGGTTAACAGCCTAACCTGGAAACAAAAGAATGAAGTATTCCCTTGTTTGAAATTCAGACTACCATTAAGAACAGATATGCACATGGATACTCCGAAATAACTTCAGATGTGTAAACCAGAATTAAAAAAGAAAATGTGTTTGAAACTGTCAATGCCAACTTTAGAAGAAAACTGGATGAAAATTTGTATGATAAAACAAAAGTTAAGTTTCTTGATTTGTGGAGAATGGAAATGGATTAGCATATTTTTCTATGCAATCCATTCCATTCAGTGATACTTGAACCATGATTGGTTAGAAGCTAGTTTACATAAACTCAATGACCTCATTCAGTGGTGAAGCATTTTTCTTTCTTCTGCAAGTTTGGGAGCAACAACATGATTTTTATTTGGTCACTGCTAAAGTAACAGAAAAAGACGAGGGAAATTTTCAACTTTTGAAAAACATGACAAGAACAAAATACAATTATGAGAATTGAAAAAAGAAAAATATGTCAAATATTTATTTTCCAATAGAAACCAGTTACCGTCAGAAAAATTTGATTTACTTCTAAACACTAAAGGCTGAGGACTGCAAATTTGCAAACTTTAGGACCACTCAGTCAGAGATATTTGTATATGGCATTGTAAACAAAGATACTTGCAAATCACTACTTTGCACTGACTTAAAACAAAAGACAAATGCTGAGTGATTGGTCAAGTTAAAAATACAAATGAAGAAATGTCAATTTCAGCAGTAATACTGAATGGAGAACTGAAAGAAAAAAAAAAAAAAAAAAAATATGAGAAAATTGAAAAACACTGCATCCCAATATCAGAACACCAGCCCTAAATGTCACATTCCATATGGTAAATGTGGAAAAAAAAAAAAAAAAAAAAAAGAACTCATTGAAACAATGCTTGGTTTACTAAAAATTCAACAAACTCAACCATTTTGCTACATATGCCACTGTAAACAATGAGGTTTGGTTTGGTTTGTTTTGTTTTACCTCAATGGGTCACGTCATTTAATGACAACTTTTTTTCTTTTCCTGGTAATATTTTTGTTTTGTCAAAAACCTATTTCTGTTAATATTTTTTTTCCTAAAAAAGTATAGCTGGTAATATTATTTTTGCCTCAAAAACGTATAGCTGGTAATATTATTTTTTCTTCAAAAACGTATTGCTGGTAATATTTTTTCTTCAAAAACGTATTGCTGGTAATATTATTTTTGCCTCAAAAACGTATTGCTGGTAATTTTTTATAATGCTTATTTACCTCAGTTTCGGGGTTAACTATTTGCCCATAACTGGGACCCTAACAGGTTCTACCACACCAGGTCAGGGTGGACCTGGTAACACCAGCAATTAAGAGGTGGTTCCACACTCCTCAAGACCTCCTGATCAGAGGCCTTGCTGTTGGATGTAGTTTATTGTCTTACCCAAGATGCGTATGTAGTCTCGGTTTCAGGTTTTGAGGTGTATCACAAATAAATGCCAAGGAAAGCAATGACTCACTATACTGCTACCTATTTTTAGATGGCATCATGCTAGAAATAAATGCAGTAACATTTGATGGGATGCAATAGATAATAGTAAATAACACTGCAACCAGTACTTTTGAGCCTGACACTTTAGCACAAGCCAACATAATACCCAAGAATGTACATGCATACATTTTACACCAGTTCACTTACATATAACCAAAGTCTGAAGAGTTACAGTCAACACATCGTCCAACCCAAAGATCAAGTAAAACTGAAATGCTCTGACAACAAAATCTAAGATACCTGACATTTCAAGTTATCAATCTGAAAGTTTCACTAATCCTGAGAAAAGATGCATGTGTGGACTTAAGGCTATTGAAATGATTGGGAGGTATATACCATTAATCTATCAACAGAAGTAAGAAATGCATCAATAGATAAACTTGGAAAATCTGCATAACTTACACTGAGTCGTCTAAGAACATTATTACCCATATCACACCATTTACTCTATCCAAATACAGAAAATACATCTGTAGTTTGTAAAAGACATGCTGAATGTTAAAAACAGTAACAGAAATGTTAGAACCAACATAGAGGAAAAGAACTTACATCGTTGAAGCCAGGTGATCATGTACAAATACAATTACATAACAAGAACATACATTGTCACAATTGCATCAGGACAAGCAATAGAAGAAATATATGACAACCAAAGATCAGTACTCATATCTGATCAATTGAACTGTGAAGAACTGTGTCAGACACTAATGAGCAGACCACTTCAATCATGTCACACTCAGAATCTGGTAAAATTGCAACAAATGGTTGGATTATGAACAAACCCATCAGATACAGAACAGAAATGTAATAAACGCCAGAATAATGCCATATTGTTCATATGTCATATTTTAATGATATAGAATATAAATATTTCTTATTTGTCCGTAAGAATAAAGAAGAAATTTCAAGCAAGAGAGAGATAGAGAAGATTCTGCATTCACCATTACCAGAGGTAAGCTATTATATTTTGTCAGTCATTACAAAGTCAATAAATTGAAATATCACGAGGAAACCAATAATGTCTATTGAAATGAAAATTACAATGCATTAAAAATAATCACTTAATAACCCCTAGAGACTGTTTTCTAAGGAAACTGATACAGCATGGAATATCACAAATGCTAAACACCCATTTTCTAACAGGGAATTTGTTAAATAGAATATGGCTGAAGTTGTGCCAGTGTTAGATTCAAATAATACGAAACTTCAGTAACTAATAATGCAAACATCATTTTCATGCCACTTTGCAATTTTGACTGATTTATCTATTTTTTACAGTTTATCAACCTTTTGAGACTTATTTAAAGCCAAAACATACATTGGAGTTGCATGAATAATTATATTTTTGGCAACTGAATATTGCATTAACAATTTTTTGAGAATAACAATGATTTTTCCAGATACAAGTCCTACTATTTAATCCATGGCTGTGGGGAGAAGATAGGGATTCATATCTTTTCCCAAAGGTATTTGTGTGTAAGTGAATGTAACAAAGCTGACTGGAATTGGAACTCTGCTCTCCTTTGCCATTTTACAGAAAGGCAGATCTCCCAAATCAGTGGTGACATATCAGGCAAAATGCAAAATGATTTAAAGAATTTCTCTGCATTCAATAATGCTATTGACAATTCTACAGACATAAATGAAAACAAAAATTTAGTGGCATTTGTTCACTATATTTTATCTGGTGTACCTAAAAAAGAAAAGATGGACTTTTTGGCATTATGTCAGATGCTGAAAGTTCTTTGCCAAACCAAGAAGTGATTAAAAAATATTCTGAGGTTTAGTCATTTGGTCAGATTTTGGAAAGTGGGCTAAGGTGTGAACTTTTGTGTGGCAAACGCGCATCAGTACAGATGCCTCAGGTCGCATGCAGACATGTTTGCCAACACCAGTTACATCTGGGTTTTTCCAGTTAGCAGCAGGACAGTTTGGCATGTCTAGATATGGGCCTCTCTGCAACTGGTCAAGATATAGGTCTTTGTAAGATGTCTCATACCAATAAAAGCAAAAGGTAAACCAGCAGTTGGTAAGACATGGTGTCTTGTGAAGTCAGTTATATATGCACATTTGCTGTGGTTTCTGAGGCAGTATTATTTTTGTTATCTCCCATCTCTTTCCCCTATCTGCCTATTACCCAGTAGCTGTTGAGAGAGAGAGAGAGAGAGAGAGAGAGAGCAATCAGGTGTTTTCCCCACCAACCTCAACACACTCTTACAACAAAAGAAACAACATTAAAAATGCACTTGACAAAACTTTAAAAATGCTGATGCTTCAATAAATAAATCTGTCAGAAGCTTCAATTGAGCACATGCAAAGGTAAAAGAAAAAATTAATGATTAATTGCATTTTTGAAAAGTGACCACAGCTTTCTCTACTCATTGTAGTATTCATGAGGAACACCTGGCAAGTGAGTATGAAAATCTGATGACATTTGTCCTTGAAATTGTAAACAGAAAACACTTAATTGGGAAACTCGTGACTATTCTGAGATTTTATTGAAAAATTAAAGATTGAAGAATTGAAAATACACATTTATGTCTCTTTCAACAATAAGGTAGTGGTCAATAGAAAAGATTGTAAGTGTAAATTTTGTCATGTGACTCTCAAACAACTTAAGTTTATGTGACTCTTGCAATGTTCGACTAAACTGTACTAATACATTCAAGACATAAAACAAATTATATCTGTATTTAAAATTTAATTTAAAAAAAAAAAAAAAAAAAAAAAAACATTTACCAACAGTTGGTTCTCTGGCCAAATCATCATAGCATCCAAAAGCTTTTGGTATTTTAAATTTATCAGCAAATTTTTGGGCTCTATTAATATCTCTGGCAGCAACAGCTGTAATCTAAATAAAAACACAATAATATGAGTATCTTTTTATTTTTTTTTTAATTCTGGAAATCATTATTTCTCTTGAATCAATAAAAGTGAAATATTTGCAAATAAAAAAAAGCTATAAAGCATGTATAAAACTTAAATTTTATGGTAATTTGTTTCTACTAATCAAAAACTGAAAGAATGGAAAAAATACTGATATTTATGGATTTTAAACAGAAATGGAAATATTTACATTTAAAAAATGTTGACATGTAAACACTGTCACAATAAAAATATCATTGCTATTTTTTTTTTTTAGGGGGGAGGGGCATAAATACATCAATTTTAATAATCTTACAAAATTTTAATAACACTTTTGGCAATTATGTAAAAGGGAATATAGAAAAATATATTTTTAAAGCAATTTTTTCTTCAAAAATTTTTTTTTTTTTTTAATGTCATTTCACTCCATTTAATTTGATGGGTTTCAATTGTATATCATTGTTTACACTTTTTAAAGCAAAGTTCTTGAAAAATCAGAACCCACCAGAAATATCTATATGGATGCCTTATTCTGAGATTTTTAAAATAAAATATGGCTTTTTCTAATTTTTTTCTTTTTTTTAAAATTCATATTCAAGGACATGTAACTTTGATTTTATTTTTTTGAAAATTTCGGGGGGTAATTTTCTATAATATCGATTTAATAATTTTAAAAGTCTTTATATATCCTTTTTTGTTTTCGGAATTTTGTTTTTAAAAACTTGATGTCCTTTAATAAATAAATAAATAAACGAAGACATTGAGAAAATATTCTCTGCAATTATTATGAAAATAATTTTATAAATATAACATTCCTGTTGATGGGATATTATTATTCACTATGGCTGCACAGACACGTAATCATTTTCACTTTTTAGTTATCATTTTTGCATGAGTGACTCCTTTTCTTTTTATTGTCCTTTCTCCTCATAACATTTTCTCATTTCTTTTCATTAACTCCTTGTATCTTAGTGGTATTATCATCTTGCTTAGAATTAAATTAATAAAAAATTTACATCTCCTACATTACATTCAGCAGAATTTTCTATATAATTTGTAGAAGAATTAACCAATATATTACAAGTTAATATTGAACGCAGAGTAATATACATGAAATTTAGGTAATGGCAATATGCAGTTTAAAGGAAAAAAAATCTTAAATTTTACTAATAATAATTTACTGAAGGATTAAGTTGATTACTACAGTGTCAGAATAAGATCTAGGAGTAGATTATTTAAATAAGAAAGTATTTTTTTTTTTTTTTAGATTAAACTAAAATAGTAGATATTGCATTGATTTCTGGTGTCTGCATGCAAATCATTGAAATATTTTGCATTTGTCTTCCATGTAAAACTTTTTGTCTTATTGCTCCAATACTTCATTTGTGTGTAAGTGATAAGATTTTTTTTTATTTTGGAAATAGTTTGCTTCCTAAATTTTTCATAGTTGTGACGGGTACACACCTGGCCCAGGGTCGAATCCTTTGGTTACGGCGCCAACTGTGACATCGCTCCTCCTGGTCGCTCCTCCTGGTTCCAAGCGTGCCGCTCCAACCTCTTGGTTAGATGATCACCAGCCTCGCCTTTCCCAACCCGCTTCCAATACCTGGTTGCTAAAGCAACTGTACTGATCTCCGGTCTGTCTACCCACGCTGTGTTTAGATCTTAGACAGACGGGACCAGCAGGGATTGGGCCGTATGCAAGTTGAGTCCGACGGGGGTGGCAAAACACAAGTAAAAGAAAAAAAAACTCACGAGACAAAAAAATTACTGATAAAAAAAGGGTGACAACCTTTTATATCTAATGTCCGTTACATAAAGAAAAAATTGTTCTCATTCCCGACCCGCTCTGTGGACTATGGCACCAAGCTTCTATCATACAACTTAACGATTTCGAATTGTCTACTCTCCAGAATTGTGTATGTCGGAGTGTGGTTTAGTTCGACACTGGGGCTAATTTCTATCAATCATTCGCAGTTGATTCTTCTCTTCGACTTGAGTTGTATTTCTTCACTTCGATCTGGTTGGGTCGAATTCTGTTCTCGGCTGGGCTTGATTTTAACTTCTTCTTCTTCCGTCCAGTAACTCTTTGGCCTTGTCTTCGACTTGGCTGCAACTTCTCCGCGGCTTTCGAGTAATCTTCTTCTTCGTCGACTTAGATAGAACTTCTCTTGTCTTTGACTTGGGCCGGAAGGATTTCTTGTTTTCGACTTGGGCTGGAAGGATTTCTTGTTTTCGACTTGGGCTGGAAGGATTTCTTGTTTTCGACTTGGGCTGGAAGGACCCCCCGCCGCACCCCCCCCCCGCCGTCCGAGGTGATCTCTTCTTGCTGCCGTTCGGGGCTGAACTCATCTTTTGTCAATTGGGGTCCTGCTTTTATTGACGCCGCAGCAAACCGGGGTGGGTCTGTCGGCGTCAGGGCTCTCTCGATAATCCCAAAAGTCGCATTAGTTCTGATTTCCCATTATCGCTATTATTTTCACCCCTACTTCCTCACAGTGCCTCTGGGGGGAAGACGCATACCCATCTCTCTCGTATGTCAGGTGACCGTTTTCGACCAATGGTTTTTGATCGAGCATTCTCCCTCCTCTTTCCGCATATCACGTGACCGCTTTCGGCTAATGAGACTGTGGTGGGACGCCTCCCGTCTCCAATCGGGCGTGGCTTACATCGTTCTTGTTCTAAAAAAAAAAAAAAAAACAAAATCTAATTTGGCCTTTTTCACACGTACGAAAAATGATAATCTTGGCTTTTTCTCACCTGGGTTCTGTCAAAACAGCCTGCCGCTAATTAGATGTGACTTCAGGAAAGAATATTGGCGCTATCTGTGAGCCGAGACAATCGTTTTCTTTCCTTCTTTGTTTTTGGTCAGACCTGATAGTCAAAAATCTTAATTATCTGAATTGAAAATGTCTCCACTTCATCATCGTGGGGTTCCAATTTTTAACAGGTCAGAATCTGTATACAGTTCCACCGGTCACCACCTCAACACAAAAAACACCTTTCCTCCGATTAAAATTTTGTTTTCATTGTTCAAAAAAATCTTTATTGTTTCAGCCAACCTTAACAAAACTTCCATCCTACGCGGACACGGAATTAGTTCAAGTGCTTGACCTGATAATTTTGACACTTGTTAGGTGCTGGTCGTACGTGTGTGTTTTCGCTTACGACCTGGTCTCGTATTATGTTTCTGTCTTTCCTCTTCCCTTTGTTTTATTTCATTATCTCCAAACTCTATTTCTTCAACCAAATATAACAATTTCTATTTCCCTGGATTTCGGTCAGGTAATTTGACCTGATATATTTTGACACCTGTCTTGTCTTAGTTTTACTTATGACCGGGTTTTGTATCATCTATTCCTCTTTCTCTTTATTATTTTTTTTTTTTCTTCTTCTCTTTGGATCGCCTAAATACAGTTAGAGAATTATTCTCAAAACTCAATTATTCTTCGTTTCTAAATAACTAACAACTGGTTAATAAACCGAATAAAAATTAAATCATATTTCTATGAATATCTCTTTTTAGTCTTTCTAAAAATGCAGGGTGCCACAATAGTGAAATTTTACTTCTGTAAAAGATAAATCATTTTCACTATAAATATTACTCAAGACCAAAAAATAGTAAAATGCGTTTGATTTTTTCTTACATTCTTTATAATTAGATAACCTCTAAAAATTCACAAAAAATGAAAATACATAATGAGAAAAAAAATGCCCAAAACATAATAAAGTTTTGTCAAAATCTTTGTGAATATTAAGTGGAAAAAGAATTCTTTATGTAAAACTTAATTTTTTTTTTTAAATCCTTTTTAGAACCATAAAAATCTTGTTTAAAAATCTTATTTCCCTGTCATTGATGAGGACGAGCTAGAAATTAGTATGAGAAATTCAAGTGTCTTTTTTGTAGTAAAAATTTGGGAATTCTTGCAGAAATTCGATAATTGTCGGATTTTAATGAAACTCCCCACTAATTTAATTTTATGAAATTTCAAGAAATTCTTTTTCTAGCACTTAATATTTATATCCATTATAACAAGTCCTCAGAAAATTCAAATCATCAAACATGACCCCCAGTTACCAAAAATCTACACTAAATTGTAATAAAACTAAGATATTTAATTAGAAAAGCTTTTAACTACCTTTATGAATAAAAAAAAAAAATTGTCTTAAGAAAAAAAAAAAAAAATTTTCCATGGATAATGAATTTTTACAAGAATTGTTTTAATTTTTTTTAAATTTTAATTAGAATAATTTATAAACTTTTTAATCTTTCAAAATTCTGCATTAATTTGTATTAGTCAAGTGATATTGTTATTAAATAAAAACTGTATTTACTAATCATAAATGGAAAAGCTTACTACAATCCATAGTCTTTAAAAAATATATATTTTTAAAAGAATTTTTTTCTTGTGTGTCTATATATAAATGTGCCAATTTTTGTAATACGAGACATTATCAGGAATTAAGAATGATAATTTAAAATTTATTGGTAATTTTCTAACATTTCTTCAACAAGCATAACTAACTTTGTAACTAAGTCTATAAAGCCAAAGTATTAAAAATTCAATAAAATTAGAGAATGCTTAAAATATTTTAAATTTTAAGGATTACTGGGTAGTTAAAAAAAATTATTTAAAAAAAAAAAAATTATTAAAAAAAAAAGAAAAAGAAAAAAAGGTCATTTACATTGTATTCATCAAGTAATTTTATAATAATTATGTCCTCAGATAAATTTTACAAGCATCAGGTTGTCAATAAATGTGTCACCACCTCATGAAAACACCCATGTGAAAAATGCTTTTCTGCAATATTTTAAACTAAAAGTAATGTTTCAATTCAGATTAATTTAACTTTAAGTCAGCTAATTTTTCTTAAATAACGTTTTAGAAAAGTATATTTTATTTTGAAAGATTTGTTAATAAAGAGAATTATGTTGTGTTGACAGATTTGTTAATATGGACGATTTTATAGATTTTACTGATATTCAGAAAAAAATTAATTCCAATCAATGTAAATTCAATTTGAAATTCAGCAAAGTATTTTGCTTATTGGAAATATTAAATTTAATCTATTAGCTTGCAATTACTAAAAGCTTCAAGAAATTTTTCATTTTTAAAATGCATTTTAAATCTTAGGTATCACTTTTTTCAGACATACCTATTTATAATCAACATTTCATGTGTTCTAGAATTATCTTTTTAAAAATAATGATTGTTCTATTTTAAAAATATTGATTAACAACAAAAAAATTACAGAAATTTTTCAAAAATAAAATATTAATATTATGGACTTACAAACTAGAAACAATTTAGTTTAGAACCATCAACATGAATTTGTGCCACTGATGGTCAGCCAGTAATACAAATATCACCTCACCCACCCAAAATGAAATTTGACTCATACTGACTGATGCAAGCCATCTATATAAAAATACATTTTTCAAAATAAAAGTTGGGATTTTTTGGCATAGTTAAATTAAATAAAGATTAAAGTAACTATTTCCTAATAAATTATCTTGATGTTGCTATTTTTAGTAAATTTTTTATTTGTTTACAATAGTCATTCTGTATCAAATCAAGAAGTGTCTGACAAACACTTACACATTTTTTTCATATTTGATACACTTATAAAGCATCATGACAGAAATTGAATGGTACCTATTTTACATCTCTAGGTCAAAGGGCTCCCACGATATGAACCTTTGACCCTTGCCAAAAAGGTGAATTTGGGAAAATAGTCAAAGTTTAAATATCAATATCACAGTTGTTTTTTCACCTACAAAGCTCAATTACATACTATTTTAAAGTAATTCAATAGATCTAAAAAGTGATTTTTTGTTTTTTTTTGTTTAAAAAAGGTCAAAAGAATTATCTTTAATTTTTTTTTAAAATTTGGCAACAAATTTGTCTGCTTTATGGCAAGATATCTACAAAATTTTGTGATGGACTTTTGATTGTAGCCTGAGTTACAAGGGTTTTACTGAGTTGGGCAAATTCAAAATGGTGGATTTTGGTATTTGCCATTATCAGCTAACATTTTCATATCTCCCAATATGGTCAAGTTGTTTATCTTTAGAAAGCTTATTAAATGCCGGCTGAGAATTATTGATTTATTTTGCAGGATGCAGATTGTTCTAACACAAGGGGAAATAGAAAAACCAGGCATAGCTGACCACATATGGAGGGAAAAGGGAGATCACTGCTCCCTGTGGAATAAGGTTGAAATAATAGACAGAACTGGAAAATACAAAAACTTAAGGAATTAGAACATATGCTAGCCCACAAAAATCTTCTGAGCTGACCAAGCATAGAAATAAATACAATATGGGAACCAGTAATAAAGAGTGTTAGAGAAAAGCAACAAATAACAACAGAAAATTGCAATATAAGCTCTGGTAAAAAAAATATGCAATAATAATAACAGAAAAAATTGCAATATGAGCACTGGTGAAAATGGTTGCTGAGACATGATGTTTATAAGTCCCAGAAATTCATACACAGATGTCCTCAAGGTTCAGTGGAGAAAGGCATTGGTTAAATCCAGTGACTAGATGCAAAGAGTTGTGAGTTCAATACCAGGCTACAGTGGTGGTGAACCAAAAAACTTGGAGAGTTGAATTAAATGGAAATAACTGAAGCATCTGGAAGAGGCATGGCATGTGGAACTAGAACAATCTACCCCAGTGGATGAAATAAAGGGTTTGGTTTGAAATTCCAATCATCTGAAGAAGGCTGGAGTATACAACAGTCAAAACGTTGTGGATATGGCAATGAAGATGAAGATAACAGTCCAGATAATGTAAATAATGTAAGCAATGTCAACTGTCATCTTCTGTCTCCTTGAAACCTGTTCTTTTATTGTCCTCTCTCCTTAATAATTTTTTCTCAGAAACTTTCACACTTAGTAACATTTTAGTGGTTTTATTGCCTTGCTTCTGTTGGAATAAAAAAAAAAAAAAAAAAAAAAAAAACTCTCCAAATTGAATTTTTAATATTTTTTGAGGAGGGAAGGGGGGGGTTAAAGTAAATAATTAACAGGTATAAATAACTAAAAGATGTTTTTTGTTTCTCAAAAGCAAAACAAAAAATTAACCTAAGAATAACAAGTGAAGCAGATCCTAACATGCATCATTAGTTATTCAGTTTTATCACTATGAACACATTGTTTAATCACAAAATGAATTGGAAAAATATTTGACTGAAAATTAATTGAACAATTTTAAATGTTACATTTTTTTATTTAACAGAAAAGGTTAAATAAAAATGATGTAATTATTGGATTACTAAAACAAGATTTTTTTTGCTGTTTGTGTCACTAGATGGCATGAGATGTGTTGGCTCAAAAAAAGATGACTTGAGCTGTCACATCAATAACTTGTTTTGAAATTATAAAAATTTGTATATTTTTTTTATTGATTTACTGAAAATAGAAAAAAAAAAAAAAACAAGATACCTTTTCAGCATATATGTTTTTTAAGGAAATTAAAACATGCAACTCAAATGCAAAAGAAAGATTTGTGCATTTTAATGCAAATAACTGGACATCTTGAAAATTGTTTGCAAATAATTTTGTTGGAGAAACTTTTTTCAAATGCCATATCCCTTCAGATGATCATAGCTTTCCATGGATTCTATTTATTACTTGCGAATTGCATAAAAGGTAATGGAGTGGTTTCCCATTGCCTTCTCCTAGACTCCTAACCCAGTCTAGCCTGCTATTTAATCCATATTTAGGGGAGAAGAAATGCCTTTTGTACAAATGTGAATGCAAAAGACTGAGTAAGAATTTGAACTGGAAATTACTCTTGGTGGGATGGTTCAGCTGTGGTTGATAATAAAATCACATTACTCAATATTCAACATTATAAAATGACCAATGTAATCAAAATAACCAAAACAAGCAATGAAATTCTTTTGCACCAATTTGATTATGTTAGTTGTTTTGATGTGTTGCTTCCACAAAAAACGCTCATAAGTTGGTGTTACAAGAGGTGAACAATAATTTTTTTTTTTCAAATATTAATTTTATTTATACTGCAGTCATAATCCCACCACTAATTTTTATTATATAGTTTTAAGGACTAGTTTGTGGTTTATTTCAAATCTATAATTGTCACAAAGGAGAAATTTCTATTTTTAATTTATTGAAAGTTTTTGGAGATATTTTTAAATTTTTTCTTTCAGTAAGTCACAATTTCAGTTACCATAAATCAATTTTTGTTAAATTAACTGTTCCAAACATTTCTCGTATTTAAAAAAATAAAAAAAAACACAAAAAAACACTGAATTACTTTTAAAATTTCATTTACTAGAGTCATATTCTGATATTTTGATCTGTTTGACTTGCACCTTGATGTAAGCAGTAATATTTTTAATTTTAACCCTAAAATTCTGTAGGAAAAAGAGGGGCAGCATGGCATGGCCATTGCTTCTTGTAATCCAGGCACTATCATCAATATTCATTTCAATAGCATAAAACAAAACTTGGTGCACCTCCTTGATTATTACAAAAATAGCAATAAAAAAAAATGAGGAAAGTCCACCTTTTATGAAGGTATTATTGACAATCTTAACTGGGTCCCAGGTACAACTTTGCCGTTTCAGTCAGGAATCTGTGAAGGCACTCTGATGGCTTTTTTTTTTTTTTTTTTTTTAAATTATCCAATAAAAATCATATGGGTCCCGGTAAACTTTCGCACAGTAACCTAGTCCCGTAAGGGCGGCCGGGCTGTACCGGAGACCCAAGAAGATTGCGGCCGATTTCCGCAAATTTTTGAAATCATAATCATTCTTTTTTTTATGTACCTTAACTTTACGTTGAAAAAGGTCCCAAACTTAATAAAAAACAAAGTTTTACAGTCAAAAATATGTTTGTTATTGTTTAAGAGGAAAGACCAAATGTCGCCGAGACACAAAAATAAGAAGACCCAACTAAGATTGTCGATATTTTCTACTAAAACGGTAGGTTTCTGTAAATTTTTATAATGTAGTCTTTGGAATATTCAGGCGTTTTTTTGTTTTTACAATCGATTTTCCGTCAATTAACCACAATGTTATTTTCAGTATCAGCACATTGAAAATTTGACAAGTCACAAAAAAAAAATCTTATATTTTTTTTTTTTTTTTTTTTTTAATTTGCTTAGTCCGACATGAAGCCAAAAAATGAATCAGGATAGAAACAAGACGATGTTATTGTTACTTCAACTACTTTTTAAATTTTACTTCAATACAAAATTTTTTTTGTGGGAGGTGGGTGGAAGCCGGCATTGAAAAATCAACATTCAAATATTTGTAGCCGGAATATCGACTTTGTTTTGTTGACAACTCACTCAGTCAGCAGATATCTCTGCCACAAAACAAACATCAAATTCGATAAGCAAAATAACTAACTAATAAATTGCATAAACATTTTAACAATGAATTGTGAACGATGATTCAAGAAAGAAAATAAAAGACTTCGAAATTACCACTTTGACTTAACTATTTTTTTTACAGGAACTATAAAATAAAAACGACGAACAAATGGCCCCATGTTTGAATTTCATTACTTAAAAATTCAACACGTGTGTAACGCACTGAATAGTAACTTATAACTAGAAAAAAATGTAAAATTAGAAGTTATCCCTTCAATTAATTAACGTAAAAAAGTAAATTAATAGGCTTAACCACAACGTTAAAAAATAAACTGCTTCCTAACCACAAACAAATAAAGGAGCGACTTTAAACACAACACATTTTAAATAAAACTTTCACACAATAAAAATCTCATTGGACTTCATTAAAATAAACAATTTTTGACTCACTTGATGGTCATCATGATTTAATAACTGCAAAGCACTGCAAAAATCATTACAAATATTACCAGCACCACAGATTCCCCACTTCATGTTGATGGTGTTGTATTGTCTTACGTTAAAGAACTTATGAAGCATTAAAAAAAATTGTTAACTCTTTTCCGAAGAGTTCTATATTTAAAAACTTTTTGGATCGTTTTATTCTCATTTAAATAAAAAAAGTTTTTCTTAAATAATTTTGACTGTATTCAGAATTAAAATATTTTAGTTTAGTTTGTTTGTACCTTTAAAAAAGTGACGGCATTTTTTCTGCGAGTTCAAAAAAAAAAAAAATATTCACAATATTTTTTATCGTTTTTAGTTTCATTCATTGAACCTGTTGGGAAAAGAAAAAAACAAAAACTAATTTATTTTTCATTGTATCTTATTCATTTTTATTTATTTTTTTACGACTGATATAGTTTGCTGATAAGCAATTTAGATTTCTGAGAGATCTAATCGAATTAAGAAAATAGAAAACAAACTGGAGGCTGATAATTTTTTCATGCTTTTTTTTGTAGTTGTTCCCCTTCATAGAATATAAACAGTGCCTTTTTTTTAACGATTTTTCTTTTTGCATTCATGTTTATTTAAACATTTTCAAGAGTTGACTGTTACGTACTGAAGACTGTGCGGTCACTCACATCACAGCAGCAGAAATTAGCCTTGTGTTCACGGAGATAAAAGCATACTTGACAGTAAATAAAAAGTACAGAAAAAGCATGGTATTGGTAATTGTATGTTAATTTCATACAGTTTGTTTATATTTTTCTTGTGTGTATTGGTGTGTGCATTTTTTAGGCTACAGTTTGTTTATGGTGCATAAGATAAAACAAAAGGGAGAAGTCACTCCATACCTCCACTTGGTTGCGTAAAAAACAGCATAGCATGATGAAAAAAAGGCCCCAAACAGAAACTCAATAAGAACAAAATTCTGTCATTAAAATGTTTGTTATAATTAAGAGGAAAGAACAAAAAATTTGTTACTCCTTTGAAGCACGTTCGAAATTTTGGTTAAAAGTCTTGTTTTTTTTTTTTTAACGTCTGCAGGACGTTAGTTTTTTTTTTTTTTGCACATTTTTCTGGTGAAAAACACACTGACTTGGAAATTCTTTCAAAAATCAAATAATTGTGGGATTTTAATGAAACTTTCAGGAGATATTCAGAAATGAATGAATTTTTTTTTTTTAGTAAATCTTGGTAAAAATAAATTTTCTACATATGTTATCATCCACTTAATTTCATGAATTTTTGAGAAATTAAATTTTTAGGGTGGGGATTTTTTTTTTTTTTTTTAATTAAAAGCAGGACTCCTTGAAGAAAGTAAATCATCAATTTTTTTTTTTTTGTAAAACAGTTGGTCCTTTCACCAAAAATCTGCTAGCAGTTCCCAAAATCTTGATTCTTATCAGAGATAAGAATATATATTCTAACACATGTGAAGGCCAGGAAATTGTATAGCAGTTTTGGAGGGAAAAGTTCCTGATATTTCTGAGCCTCCTAATCTCCATAAATATGGAGAATCTGTGCCACTTTGGCAGTGAGTACTTGACACTGTGATAACATCAGGTCGGTGATAGAACACCAGTCATCTTTGGAACCTGTTTCAAGAAAGACATCTACCTGCTAGTATGCAAAGACAGAACGTCAGCCCACTATCAAAAAACTAATTGCAACTAGAAATTCCTGTCGTTGGCCTACCAACTTACTCAACTACAAAATTTGGATCTTTCCTCCTCAACAAGAGCTCTGAAGAAATCTGTTAAGTGTTGACTCCTTAAGAAAAATCTACTTGCTTAAATAACTTTTAGGCACTCAGAGAAATATTTTGAGCAAGCCTTTATATGAACATTTTTTTCTTCCTTTAAGTTAAAGGAATTTTCTTCTTTCTTTCTTTCTCTCGTATTTGTGTATAACCTTTTTCATGTATTTAAATAAGCATTTTCTTCTTTAATTGTTACACCCTGAGCATGAGTATATTCTTCCACCTAAAAGAGAGAATTGTCCGCTCTAATCTTTCAAGCCATTGTTGCTTTTATTAATTCTGTCACATTTAACTTTAACCCTTTCATGTGGGAAAGCTGGGACAAATTTCCCACGTATTGATTAATTCACTGAAATGAAAGCCTTTTTCTTATTATCAATCCTTAAGCATTTTTTCCTCAGTTAAAATTAAAAGTAAGACTGAACTAAGATGAAATCAGGTAAAATAAATGCAGTGCAAAGCTGTACCATTTTATTTGCTTGTTTTTTCCTGAATTCATCTAAACTTCCCACAAATGAGCATTCCGAAAATTTGAACAATATTCTTAAATCAAAAAATATGCCAACCTAAGAAAGGAACATGCTTCACTATGAAGAAATGCATTTAGAAGGGATTCTAAAAAGAAATTTTTCATATCATCAACTTTCATAAAACACATAATTAAAGAATCTAAGAACCGCATAGCTGTGGCCAATGTAACCTAAGTCTTCCCCTCCCACACCAAACATCACCCAATCAACATACACACAGACACTCAGTCAGTTAAGAACTTAAGCGGCATATGATTTTCAAGCAGTAGGTTGCTGTTTCTTTTTTAAGTAGACTGGTTGCCAACCAAGGCGATAGGACCTAGTCTGTCCTGCTATTTAACCCAGAGCTGTGAGAAGAGCTGAATTTGTAGAAAAATGAAATGAAATCAATAAAATAATAATAAAGAATAAAAAAATACATTTTCCCATGATGCATATAATAAAGTAACTGGAAAGGGTTTTTGGTTATTTGTGTGAATTTTATGAATTTTAAGATTTCACTTCTGGAAAGAACAGAACCTTTCTCTTTCCATTTTCCAATGTTTTTGGAACATATTTTCCAAATGTTCAGACATTTTTTGCAGCACCCCTCATGAAGTAATTTGGTTGTTTCAACTCAGCACAAAGCTGACTTGAGCTTGACCATTATAACCATTCTTATCCTTACTTACCCTAACTTACCTCTGGACCAGAAAAAAAAAACAGACATACCCAAAAGTCATTGAGAACTTTGTTTCACTACAGTTTATATAAAAAAGAGAATAAATGCTCTGTAGTAGAAACACAAGTTTTTATTGCTTCTTTAATTGTTTATATGTGAATATGCAGACACCTACAGGACACCAAGATACAAACTTTAAATTGCATAGATTCATAGTCAATGTAATGAGCCAGACTAAAAAATACCCACTAGACACATATATGCACACACATTATCACCAAAATTCCATAAGACCAACTAGAAATTTTATACTCTAGAAATATGATACAGAAACATACAAGTACGCCAACATCCCACAAACATCTCAGAAATGATATACATAGACACAACCAGATGGACACTAAAATGTTCATTATATTCCAGACACATACATTAACACCACAAGACAGACATGTATGGTCTATTTGACCAATGAAAAACAAACAACACAGAACTAAAAAACAAAAACATAAATAATTGCACAACTAAAAAAGGAGAGAGAAAATATTACCAGGAAATCAGCAGTACAAATCCCAAATAGATGACATTTAGACCCAGCAGCCATTCTTTCTGCTTAGAGAGGGAAGGCTGATGAAACTTAATATAAATAGTCTCAACCTTTTCAGGTATAAGAATAATCTATTTTGCATATGACAATGGCAGTGACAAAAAAATAATGTTCCTAAATTGAATTTGAAGTTTATATATCTCAAACATATTGTTCCTTATCAATTTACTATTAGGAAATACTTTTATGAGTTGTGTCCCTTCAAAATGTAGAAAATCATTGCTCTCCACAACTTCCTACTGGCTTACAACCATATCACATTGAAACACCAGTTCCCATACAATCACCAAAGTTAAGCAATGTTGAGCCTGATCAGTACCTGCATGAGTGACTACTTGTGAATACCAGAAACTGTAAGCTTAGTTGTGTAGGTGTTGTAATGGATAATGGCTCTGAATTGTTAATCAGAGAGCAAAGTTCCAATTCCTGTCGGATTTGTTATATTCATTTGTGTACAAATACCCTTAGGCAAAGGTATGAATCAACATATTCTCCTCCCAGCTATGGCTTAATTAGTAAAACATGTATCACTAAACCATTATATCAAAAAATATTCTTACAACCTAAAAATATTTTCAGACTTTAAATAATCTGCAAAGGGTTGATAAGCCATAGAAAATGAATGAATCAATCAATAAAACACCTTCCTAGCCTTGGTCATGCTAAGTAATGTTTGTTCCTTAACTATCCCTCACAGTGAATGTTCTACCATCTATTTATACAAGCCCATTATCTATGTTACATGTTTCCCTCATCATCTATTACCTTCAATGTTCTATGAGTATCATTTCTCCAAGCCCTCTTTCCTCATCACGTGTCCAAGAAATTTCAACTATCTCTTTCTGATTCTAAATAAAAGTATTTCTCTTGTTCCCATTTTCCTTAAAACTTCTTTATTGCTCACATGCTCTATCCATGGTATTCTCTGCATTTATCTGTAGAACCACATCTTTATTGCCTCAAGTCTCCTCTTCATCTGTGAAGAAATTATTCAGCATTCACTGCTATATTGGAAGATTGATAGAATATAGCAGTTAAGCACTACTTTATAAGTTTTATATTTCTTAATATTTTTTAGCTTTTGGAAGGCAACTTTTTCTATTTCAATTTACCTCATATTTTGGTACCACAGTAAAACATTTCTCAGGTATATAAATTTCTTGATTTGACATCTCCCATTCATAGCTTGTATCCCTGACTATTCCTCTTGCTGATAACCATAAATTTTGTCTTTTAATAATTGATAGTGAGTCCTTTTTTTTTTTTCCACACTTTCCTTTACTATCTTGTTAAGAGATCCTGCAGTTTTCTTTCTGTAACTTTCATCAATGCAGTGACTTCTGCATATAATGTTATGATAGGACTTTATAAATTACTTTAAAATTTAACCAATCATATGAACACAAATTTTCAATAGTTAATCTAATAGATTTCATAAGATTGAGTTGCTAAGTCCTTGCTCACTCAATTTAAATTCACTATTTTTTCTTTTAGACTGGTTACCACCTCTATTAACTACACACAGATTGTAACTTCATCTTTAAATGCAATTAAAATTTAATTGAAATTGTAAATAATTGGACAATCTTGAAAATATCTTCAATGGATACATGATACCTTTAAAATACATAAACTGATTTTCAAGAATGGGTTATGCTTCAGTCAAATGCCATAGGTGATACAAGCTTGGGCAAATCATGTATCTTTCGATACATGACTGACAAGGTAGATTTATTCCCCTAGTAGGTTGTAATTTTCTTTCTGCAGTAGACTGGTTGCTAACCAAGGCTAAAGAACCCAGTCTGTTCTGCTATTCAACCCATAGCTGAGGGAGAAGAGATGGATTCATGCCTTTCCCAAGGATATTTGTGTAAGTGAATTGAACAAACTCGTCTGGAATTCGAACTTGGCTCTCCGTGTTCTCACTCCGAGCTGATATCCATTACACAATGCACAATAAGTATTTATAAATATATTACTGATTAATATATATCAAAAGAACTTTTAATTTTAAAATGTTTTATGGTTTATTTGAGCTTTCATTCCAGATGAAGCAAGAATTATATACTAAATTTAAAGCTAATAATGTAAATTGTACTTCAATCTTTTAGTGACTATAATACAGAGTGCAGCAAGAATATCTCCGATGTATACTTTCCACAGATGAAGACACCATTGTAACTAATGTCTTACCATTATGTGGGAGGTATTTGTTACATTCTTCCTAAAACCAGATCTTCTGATTCATGCTACACTAATTTCTACCACTGGCCAGATGTGAATGCTCCGAAAACCCAAGACAGAACTAAAATTCCATTCAACTGCACATACGTTCCATTTTACTCACACACACAAAAAAAAAAAGCATATACATAATAAAAATAAGCAAATACAATCCAGAATTTCTACCCAATAGTACCAACGATTTTGAGCCTAAAAGATGTAAAAATTCATCAAAGCAACATTTTCAGCAGTTGGATGGCATCTTGGCATGGATTCACAGACTTTGTTGGAAAGTGACCTCCCATCTCCCAAAGATAATTTGCCAAAGGTTATGCTGCAGTAAGTCACAATTTCCCCTCCTTCTCTTACTGTACACCTCTGCAGACACCTTTCTTTTTTTCAATGACAGACATTTACACCAATTTATCATTTGTTGTATTTTATGTTAATACAATTGTTTAGTTCTTTAAACATCCATTGTTTCTTCCTTGCTCTGCCACTATACGCTTAATATAACGTATATGAGGGAGGTGTTTCTGCCACACCCTGTGTATAATAAAAGTGTTTTTCATTGTACTCAAAGAGAAGGCCACAATATCACATTCTCCATGTCAAAATTCTACAAGACTGTTTAGTGCCTACAAACATTATTTAAAATTGATTTTAATTGTTGTGGTGACATTAAAATACTGACCAATTTCCACAAAATGATGTTGATTTAGCACTACAAGTATGAACACAAACTCGTTCTGAAAATAAGAAAAAGGTTTTTATATTCTGTATATATTATTTTTAATAAAATAAAAATATTTTAAATGCTTTTTTTATAAATTTTAAAATATTTTCAGAACAATTATATATTACATAAGTTTTTTATTTCATCTGCAAGAATCTTTCAAAGAAAATTTCCAATCCGCATCAATTTCTGCAAGTGAAGCTAGGTTTACAATCAACATGGTTACTATAATTTTTTGTGTATAAAATTATCTTTTCAACACTGCAGTTACAATAGTTTATACAATAAAATAGATAACTTGCCTATGCATGTCATCCCTAGTGGCTATGTTTCTGATACTAAATAAAATGAGAGTAGGAGATGTACATGCACCCCCAAGCAATCTTCATTACTCTCTTCTATCAATGGGTCTTTTAGTCTTCATGCATATTAGTGAGGTTGCCTTGGTCTCAAATCTGTACAATGTTTCTGACCCAAGGAGTAGTTATGTTGACCTGACTTCTGATATGTATACTAGAAGTATGTCTTCAGTGTCAATTCTAACCTACGGCAATCAATTATGACGTCTTTTAACCCTCCCACCAATTTTTTCATATTCAGTCCCTTGATACAAAGTTGATAGTACAGTTGTTGATGGCTTGAGCTGGCCTATAGTCTCCATGCAATAACTATCAATCCTTCCCAATTAGCATGACACACTGTTATGATTTTGAACAAAACTTCTGGAACAAGGCTTTAAGTCGGAGGCTTTTTCTTCAGGGCAGCAAATCACATGAAGTGGTGGTTCTTGTTTCTCCGATCGGCCTCATCTCTGCAGTCTCTCTCTGTTGTGCGTCTGTCGTAGTGTGTCTTCCTCTACTCAGCATTCTGTTTTTATGGACCCAAGAGCTGGGGGTGAGAAATGATGTGTTCTGGGTATGCCAGCATTCCCCAAACAACCAATCAGGGCTCTCCCTGCAAATATCCAAATATGGGGGAGCCCCTCATTGGAATTCTACTGTCTCCTCCTTGCTTTGTGAAAGTGCCTCTCACCGTCACTGCCCAATGGGTGGGGGAAAGTCCTCCACCTTCCCTGAAATTCCACCAGGCCCTTTTCCTCTTTGGTCACCTGATCAAACTCATCTCCCCAGGGCTAGGTGTGGTTTAGCAAAAATGATCAAATTTTAATTATTGTTCAAAATTCTTTCTTATTGTGCTTTTGTGTGTGGTCGTTTTCGCATCAGGAATTTATCATTTTTTATGTCTACATCAACCCTTTGGCCAACAAGTGACAAGAAATTTTGATTTGGAAAAGTTTCATCACATTTCAGCAGATGAAAAATTTAATTATATATGTTCTTTTGGGAACCTGCCCACTTTTAAAAGTTAATCATTATCAATCAACTCAATTCACAGAGTTCTTTCTTCCTCTCCATGGTCATAAAAATATTATTTCTTTCTTTCCAAGGTGTCGTTGGACCTCCAAGAATATCACATGACTTAATCTCAGTTCTAACCAAAACTGTATGGTCTTTGTTTTACCTCTCCGGCAGCTGAGATATTTAATTACCTTCTACTTTTTTTTTTTTTTTTATTGAAAAAAAAAAAAAAAAAAAAAAAAATCCATTTCTTTCATTTTTCCCCCTGATCTGGTCATTAGTATATCTTCAGTCTATTGGAAATTAGTGTTTTTCTGTTTTCTATTTTTTTTTTTTTTCAATTTACTAGTGCCTTTCCAATAGTGTCACAGAAGTATCATGACTGAATCTATTTTCCTGGGTTAGTTGGCCCTTCATTGAAGGGGCTAGAGGTAGATATTTTATGGGTTTTGGCATTATCTGCCTGAAAGTCAGGGATCCAAACCTTCAGGTAAATTCAGCAGATGTACAATATCAGGGCTATTGTACTGCCATTTTGCAAATGGCTTCTGGACCATGCAGTGGTCTCCTGTGAGTCCTCTCGAGACTATGATAAAGGGGACTGTTGCAGCAGTATCTCCAGATAATTGTTACTTTCCACAGTTTGTTACTTCATCTTTCAATGCAACTAAACTTTATTTGAAACTCTAAATAATATAAATGGACAATCTTGAAAATATCTCCAATAGATGCATAATAACTTTAAAATTACATAAGCTCTGTTTTTCAAGAGTGGGTTATTCTTACAAAGAAAAAATTATTGGAATAAGCCCCTATAAATATATTACTGATTAATACATATCAAAAGGACTTTTAATTTTAAAATTTTTAATGGTTTATTTGAGCTTTCATTCCAAGCAAGAATATTATACTAAATTTAAAGCTAGCAATGTAAATTGTTCTTAATTGTTTTAGTGATTGTATTATAGGGTGTAGCAAAAATACCTTCCACATAATGCTAAGACATTAGCTAGATAAAGACCCCATTTCCACTAACATCTTACCATTATGTTGGAGATATTTCTGCTACACCATAAAAGTTTTTCATTGTACTCAAAGAGAGGGCCACAGTACCACATAATGTCACTGTAAAAAATCTACAAGACAGTTTACTGCCAAATAGAAATGATTCAAAATTTGACTTTGTTTACTTCACTTTATTACTTGTTGAAATGTTTATTTACCAGAAGATAAAATTAACTACAGATTTTATCAAATGATAGATATATAAAAAAGGTTGTTTGTAATATGGTGAGATTGAAACACTGACCCATTTTCTTTCAGCAATACAAGTATGGACACACACATTCTCAAAATAAGAAAAACATTTTTTTATATTCCATATATTTTAATTAAAAAAAGATTAAAAAAAACTTTTTAAAATAATTTTCAAATGTTTTCAGAACAATTAGAATTTCTTTAATTTTATCTGCAAGAATTTTTCCAGTAGAAAATTCCCAGGCAACATCAATTTCTGCAGGTGAAGCTAGGTTTACTATCAATGTGATTTACCATAATTTTTTGTCTATAAAATGATTTTTTTCAACACTGCAGGTACAGTAGTTTATACTATACAATAACATTTTTCTGGAGTACAAATAAAAGAATCATCGATTTTCAAGTTGTAATGAAATTCTATAATCTTAATAAGATTATTCAATGGTTAGTCCTTACAAAATTAAATAAATTGGTTGAGGTGACTCATTTACATAATAAACCACAAAGACTAAATGGACATGAGTCAGTAACACTACATTACAATGGCGTTGCCAATATCTAAAGAACCGAACAAACAATTATCACTTGATAATTATGAGTACACACAAGCATTGCTTAGGATACTAGCAGTTAAAACTAGAACAAAAAAGCTAAAGGATTTGAAATCAGATGGGGGAGAAAACCAAATAACTGATCTCTTAGTAACTGCTGATTGTGAGGCCATGATAAAATTATCAGCAATTGCACACCCAAGACACATAAAGTGATAAAGAAAAAAAGATATAATAATGTGTACTTTTTGTGGATATCGACATCAAAGACAAAAATGTCTGGCATATAAAAATAACATGAAAAATGTTTCAAAATGAATCATTTTAAATGTAGGTGTAAGTCCCAAAAGAAAAATGTAGAGACAGTTCAACAAAATGAAGAGGAAATAAGTATGTCTTTTCATTCAAAAGAAAAAGGGTTAGTAAGAACCCGAATCAATAATGTTTTATTGGACATGCAACTAGATATGAAAACTGCCATGATGTTGATACCCAGAAATTTCTGAAAGAAATTAGGAAAACCAAGATTAAAGAAAAGCCAATTGAATTAATTTGTTGGATCCATGATAAAAACATTAGGCTATTTTGAAGCCTATGTGGAACTAAAAAATAAGTTTGTTGTATTACCAATTATCATGGCAAACTGAAAAGAATCATGATATAATAGGAAATGATGTATTGAACATAAATTCAACAAAGTAAACAGAGATAAGGCACAAGAAACTGGATGGTTAAAATACTATGAAGTTAAGACTAAAGGAAAAAGTCTCCCACTCATATTTTGAAGCACAAAAAGTGCCAGTCCATCAACTACCAACAGTTGTGGAAAAACTAAAAAATATTGCTGGAACATGATCTACTTGAATGAGTTCCACCAGTAAGGAGCAAAATGGACTCTTCATTAGTAATTTTAAGAAAGAAGAATGGTGATCTGCATATTAGTGGTGATTACAAAATAGGTGTAAACCACAAAATATGTGCAGATTCATATTCAATACACTATATAGAATGGTCGTTGAACTTCCTCATTGGTATGAAAACATTCTCTAAAACTGATCTAAAGCCGGCATACCATCAAATACCTATTGATGAAGACTTTAAAGAAGTCGCAACAATAAACACATCAATAGGCTTATTAAGATAAAAAAAGAATGCCATATGGAATTAAAATTGCAAGTGCAATTTTTCAAAGGGCTATAGAACAAGTTATTGGTATTGATATAAAAAATGTAATATGCCAACAGGATGGCATTTGTATTGGTGCTATTAACGATGAAGAATTAAAATGGAAGACTTGTATGGTTCTGAATAAGTTAAAAAATGCTGGATTAATAATTACCAAAAAAAAAAAAAAAAAAAAATATGTGCCCAACATTAAAACCATATAATTTTGGGGATATTCCATATCTAAGGAAGGCATATTACTAGACCAATTGGTAATTGACAAAATATTAAAAGTTGAAGTACCTAACAACACAAAAGAATTGGAATCTTTCTTAAGACTTGTAAATTTCTACAGATGCTATGTAGAGTGATACTCCAAATTGACAGAACCTTTTGCTGCTTTAAGAAAAAAGAATGTATAACTTATTTGGACAAAAGAACAAGTGGCATTTGAAAATTTAAAAGCTGTTCTGACAAAGAAACCAGTAGTAAAAATATTTGACCCTAGAAAGGAAATAGTAGCAACTGACACAAGTGAACACTCAATTCTGGGGAATATTAGTTCAGGATGGTCATCCTATTATGTTATTTTTTGAGAAAATTGTCAAAAACCAAAGTGAACTACTCAAATACCATGAAAGAAGCATTGGCTACAATATGGATGACAAATAGAGCTCATTAGTTTCTGGTTGGAAAGAAATTCCTACTAAGGTTTGACTATAGACCTTTAGAATTCATATTTAATCCTAGAAAGGAACTTTCTAAGGTTATGTCTTCTCTTAATGTTAATGGTGTTTGACTATGATACCAAGTACGTGAAAGACACTACCATTCCACATATAGACACTTTGTCAAGATTGAGGTACATTACTTCTGAAAGTGAAAAAGCGGAGGAAAAATTTGAAGATACTTTCTTACACTGGGTTGAAACTGATATTTTGTTGAGCTGAGAATATCTCGAAGTGAGATCCCAGTATATTGTTCAGAATAAAAAAAATAACAAGTGGACAGAACACTATGATAATAGGAAAAAATGGATATTAGTGCATGCACACCGTTAGATTGTAGCATGATAATGATGAAGAAATGTACAGTGAGCTTGAAAATAATGAATGTAAAAATGTCACATCAAGGCAAGACGAACATGACAGTGAAAACAAGAGTAAGATAAACTCTGAAAATGAACAAGAACAATC
Source organism: Acanthosepion lycidas (assembly GCA_963932145.1). Taxonomy (NCBI): domain Eukaryota; kingdom Metazoa; phylum Mollusca; class Cephalopoda; order Sepiida; family Sepiidae; genus Acanthosepion; species Acanthosepion lycidas. The sequence continues at coordinate 37,317,613 of OZ010572.1, read as the reverse complement.
ATTGGAGGAACGCTCCTATGAAAAACAAAAGATCAAGATCTCCCATATCTAGACAATCTCTTAGGTGGAGAGAGAGGAAGATAGTGAGGAGACAAAAGTTCCCAGAACTACCAGGGAAAGTAAGAGGATAAAATCTTCGGTACAGGAAGATAAGGTAACACATTTATATAATGAGTTACAAAGACTATAAATAGCTATGGCTATTACCCATGAAGCAGTTGAATGCATACTTCTTACAGTGAGTCAGTAACAGTACACTACATTATTTCTTTTTAACTTGATTTTGTTTTCTTAATATATTTAGGATTTAATTCTCATAATTATTTTCATCCCTTATCCTGAAATGAAGATTTGAAAAAACAAAAAACAAATCCTATTATGGTTCAATGTCATCAACATCATATTTGACACCAAGTTGCCGACGAACTTCATCCATAATTGTCATGATTGTGATTGATTCTGAGTGGGGAAACAGTGGACATTCTAATTGGCCTGAAATAAAATAAAAAAATAAATAAAGATTTTGATAACAGAAATATTTATTTACAATAATCAATGAATATATCTGCATTTATGTTTAGACTGATTATTTTATCATTTATAGTGGATTTTGTCATATATGGAAAATTTGTCCCAGCTTTCCTACATTAAAGGGTTCAGGTTAAAAATGCAACAAAATTGAAAAAAAGCAACAATGGCTTGAAAGATTAGAGTGGACAATTCTCTATTTTTCGGTGGCTCTTTTAGGCAGAAAAATAAAGACTCAAACTCTTGCTCAGTATGTAGCAATAAAGGAAGAAAAGGTTTATTTACATGCACAAAAAAGAGTGTATAAGGATATACACAATTATGAGAGAAAAAAAAGAAGAAAATTCCTTTAACCGTAAAGTAAGAAAAAATGTTCATAAAAAAAGAAAAGTCTTGCTCAAAATATTTCTCTCAGTGCCTAAAGTTCTTTAAGCGAGTAGTAGATTGTTGTTTAAAGGTTAAAACACTCACAGATTTGTTCAGAGTTCTTGTAGAAGTGGAAACTGTCAGAAGATACAAATTTGTAGTTGAGTTAGAGATATCTGTCGCCAGCCTACGAACTAAGTGCAAGGAGGCAGATCTCAATTGGTTTTTAGTCATGGGCCGACATTCTTTCTCGACAGCCCATAGTAGATAGTTCTTTCTTGAAGATGACTGCTTTTCTTCCGTCGACCTATGTTACAGATGGTGGTCGAGTATTCTCTAGCAAACAGGCATAAATTATCCATATTTATGAGGATAAGGAGGCTCAGAAAATATTGGGGGATTTTTCCCTCCAAAATTGCTATACAAATTTCCTGGACATTTCATTTGTTAGAAAATATATTCTTATCTCTGATAAGAATCAAGGTTTTGGGAGTTGTTTTTTGGAAGCAAGGGTCCGACAAGTTGTAAGCATTACCCCCAGACTTCATGGCACCATGGTCAGGCTAATGGTGGTCAAATTTCTTTTTATATTTTCAAGCTCTATAATCGGAAAATATATTTTTATATCTGATAAGAATAAAGGCTTTGGGAGCCAGATATGAAAGCAGGGAAAAAAAGATGGGATAAGAATTAGAAAATTGGCTAGAATGTGAACCTGTAATATATTGTAGCCGTGGTTCTCAAGTTAAATTTTAATAAATATCAACCTCAATATTTTGAAAATAATTTTATGGCTTCAACTATATATTTTGAATGCAATTGTATGTCTAATTACAGAAAATATATTGTTGATAATTCTATTATAAAATATATTGTTGGTAATTTTACTAGAAATATGTATTGTTGGTAATTCTTTATATAAAAAATTCATTGCTGGTATTTTTACTATAAAAGTGTATTTTCATACCTTCAGTGTTTTGTTTGGTAAGCTTCACTATTTGCCCATAGCTGGTACAATAATGTACTATCACCTTAGGTCAGGGAGGACCTGGGAAAAACAGCAATTAAGAGGTAGTTCCACATTCCTCAAAATCTCCAAGCTCATGATCAGATAAAAAAGAACCTTTTTTTGGTTCTTCTTTGAGAGAAGACTTTGGATGTTTTTTCTTCACAGAAACATAAGTTGAAAATGGATATCTGATCAAATATTTTCACAAATGTCTACTAAATAAATTTTAAAGAAAAATGTTTTTTAGTTGTCTCCATTGTTTTGACAATTTATATGTAAGCAACATGTATGTATATTGGCTGATGGAAACAGACATCATCATATTATATAAACTCTCTTTATAATGGCTTGATATGCTGCTATTAAATTTTGGTGGTAAAGCAGGAAAAAGCAAATTATATAGACAGATTTCACACAGAAAAAATATTTTTCACTATTTTCTTTTGTTTTTCTGGAAAAGAAAAAAATTATTTTTTTACAAACCATATCAAAAATTAAAAGATCAAACAGAATAATTGACAAGAGCTTTATTTGAAAATTTGAATTCCCTTCTCAATCATCTGACTTTTAAAAATAAAAAAAAAATAGTTCTCTTGCCCAATAAACAAATGTTATCTCTCCTTCTCTCATGTCAGTTACCAAAACTTGTAATAATAAAAGAAAAAGTTAAAAGACTACTGTATTTCATACAAAAAAAATGTCTCAGACTAAATGTATTTTTTCACACATATTATGTCTTTATAAAGTTGAAAAAGTTTAGCTCTAGGTAACCATTGCTGATTATCCAGATCAAAAGAAGTGTCAAAGAGACAAAACTGTTTTATGAACAGAAAGATCAGCCTTACTTCATTGGAGAAGGGAAAAACTGCTTCACACAATCATTAAGCACTAAAACCAAATGACATTTCAATTTGCATTTTATCAAAGATTTTTCAGCTTTATGGCTATCTATAAACTATCTGATATTAAATCAGTCAGTCAGTTATGTGCCATGCAGAATACACGCTTAGGTGATCATGTTTCTTTCGATACATGACTGACATGGCAGATTTTTTTTCCCGCAGTAGGTTGCCATTTCTTTCTGCAGGAGACCAGTTGCCATTCAAGGCTATAGAACCTGGTCTGTCCTACTATTTCCCCATAACTGGGAGGGAGAAGAAGAGGATTCATACCTTTCCCAAGGGTATTAGCATGTAAGTGAATGTAATGCATTCAACTGGAATCCATTACATTCACCTGATATTAAATACATGGTCTAAAATAAAAAAAAAAAAAAAATAAAAAATTACACTTTATGAATAAGTTTAAAAAATAAAAATCTTTCATATCTTTTACAAAAAGCTGTTACAGTGCAACCCGGATATAAGAAAGTTGTCGGGACTGGAGAAGAAGTCTCTTATATCCGGATTTCTCTTATATCCGGGTTTGGTCTATTTTGTTTAGGTAAGTATGGCTCTAATTTGGGACCAGAGAAGAAGTCTCTTATATCCGGGTTACACTGTATTTACCAAGTAGGATAGTTTACTAACAAAGTGAGATTATATAATACAATACATGAAATAAATACAATAAAGTGAAATTATATAATACATATTTTCATCAAGCTTGAAAAGTGAGAATCATTTGGTTTCATTATCCATCACATAAAAGACAAAAGTTTATTGCTATTCTTATCTTCAGAGGAGTAAACTACAATGGAAAGTGTTCACAAGATTTAATAATACACAATGTCAGTAGAGAATTCCCATTAGATTTTCAACCACCATTCTTATTTGTTATGTTCCATTTCAGATAAGACATTTGGCTTTATCAGCTGGAATCTTCATGGATAAGACCCATAATGCCATAATGTTGATGTTAGTCATTAAGAGAGGATATGATAGATATATCTTTGCTCAGATCCACAAACAGATTTGAGTTCTCATTGTATAATCATATATTTTCTGTTAAAATATTTACCATTCTAACATGAAACTGATCAATGTAGAAGTATACTAAATCTCTCAGAGGCATAATAGACCTAATATTTCCCAGTAGAAAAGAAAAGTCAGGATTTTTTTCATTGTGATAAATTAGCTATTTTAACAGCATGGGACTATATTCTTATCATGGCTATTTTGTGAATTGGAGAGTGTAGCTTGATGCTTAGATGAAAAAAAAAAACAAATTCAAATTATTATTGTAATTATTCTGTATTAAAAACATGAAATGTTTCTTGTAGAGACAATTTGGCAAGAGGGAATAATTTTGTTGTTTTATAGATTACAAAGTAATTCAACAAACCATTAAAGATTTCACTGCTAAAGTTTATTTTTTTCCTCTTCTTCAACCAAATTTAACAGAATGTTTTCAGAAATTATCACATCTATTATAAAAGATCAGATTTTTAACAGGACTGATTCAATGCAAACTGCTCTCCTTGTTAAAAATGAAATCTTAATATTATAAACATTAACCAATACTTTCTCAAAACTAATAGAACAAATTAATAAAAGCAGAGCAAGAGTTTTTAAAATTTGAATTAATAAAATTAAAATATGAATTTATCAAGTTCTAATTTCAAATTTTATATTCTGGAATACTTACACTTTTTGATGAAGACCATGTAAAAATGACAGCTTCATTCAAAATAGATTTTATAATCATAACCATATAATGAAATTCTATCCAAGCTTATTGTTGACTCAGATAATGAATATTCTATTCTATATTTATTCTATATTTTTGAACTGCTATGAATTTTACAAGTACCAGTTAAATGGCTCTAGAGAAGTTAACACTCACGTAATGAAAAAAAAAGATACATATTATAAATATAACTATCAAGTAATTCTGCCTAACTTTATTGTTGACTCAGATAATGAAAAGATCAACAAATCTTATCAGGAGTATCTTAAGCTCAATTTATACTACAAAATTCATACCATAAAATACTCTATCGTAATGTTTATATGGATCTCTAATAACATTAGGAAAATACTAAAAATATGATCACCAGAGTTAACTAACAAGAGAAAATATTCTTTGTATAACTCACATTAATGTTAAAAGTTTAAAAGTAAGAAGACTGCTATTTCTTTATGATAAAGTTGGTAAATTAAGATGAACCATATTTCTTTGGTGGAGTTCATCTCTAGTAGTGAAATATTAAACAAAATAACCAAGAAACATGCAAGCAATTGTTGCGAGTAGATAGAAAGTGAATCTTTAAGTTCTTTGCTCTAGCTAATTGCACATGACACAGTTACAAGATGCCTAAAGAAAATCTTGTGACACAATAAACCTATGTGAGTGTTGACTTGTGGAGCAGGAGGTAAAGTGTGATATTGCACATGAGCTGTGATTAACTAGAACTAGAAAAGAGAAGAAATAAAATGCTAAAAGATATTAAAAAGGAAAATGGTGTTAGCATGAGAATACACAAAGGGAAAATCAAGAAGGACTGTGACATTGAAAGAAAGGAAAATGCTGAGAACGAATAGCAGTTATGACAACATGGAAGAGAAGATTAAAAAAAAATTGGACAAGGAATGGAAGAAAGAATAAATGAATAAGAGTAAATAAAGAGGGAAAGAATGAAAATAAAAACAACCAATAAAAGAAAGAGAGAAAAGTAAAAGGAAGATAACTAGAAGATGAATGGAAAATGCAAAAGAGAAACATGGTGACAAAAAAAAAAAAAAAAAAAAAAAAAAAAGAGTAAAGCAAGAGAGAAACGGTCAAGGGGAAAAATAAATGGAATAAAAGCTGGTGAAATAAAGAAGAAGAAAGAGTAACTGAAAGAGTAAAAAAGAAGAATGAGTGAGAAAAACACAGAAAGAAAAATAAAAATAAATAAAAAAATGCTTGAAGATTATATTTGTGAATTTTAAAATATAAACTCAGCCAGATAAAGTAAAAAGATGAAAAAGATTAAAATCCACTTAGTTAAAACTCATTTACTAATAACATAGAACTTGTAGAATATAAGGACTTAAAGGAAACCAAAGTAAATAAATAACTTGTTCATAAAATGATATGGCAACTCAATTTCAAAAGGAATGAAACAAAATTGCAAGTCCAAACTTGAAGAAAGAAATGTCAAAATCGCAGAGCTAATGCCAAAAATCCCAATACACATAAACAGTCAGAAATCAAGGATGAAGACAACAGTTCAAGTGTAAATAATGATAACTCCTCATCCTAGAAATCCAGAGAGTGTCGCTGTCAGTGACTGCCTCAGTCAATGTGTGAGGGGAACATTGACAGGCAGAGTGAAATACCAAAAGCCAAAAGAAGGAGAATTGTTTTCTATTTATCATTATTTTTTGTGACAAATAACAGTCTACTTGGCACTTGACATGCATATGGACAGAAAATGCTTGATCAGTAGTAGTAATCAATGATTTTAAGCCCCCCCCCCGACCTCAACCTTTGTGTTCAGAAATTGATATGACAGTTCAATTTTAAAAAGAAATGAAAAAAAAAAAATCGCAAGTTCAAACTTAAAGATCCAGGGTACAGAAAGAAATGTTGAAATCACAAACTGCTGGTCCAATATCAAAAATCCTAATACACATAAATGGTCAGAGATCCAATGTACAGGGCAAGAGTCACTCACAAGCTGACAGGCAAGATAGAAAAAATAAACTGCCCTCCAGTATGAGAACCCCAACCACTTGTCAGCGGAACAATTTTTTTGATTTGTTTACTGTCGAGGAGGACAAACAATATTAGCATATCTGAGATTCATTTGTGGCAACAGCTGCTATTGACTTACTTTTATTTTGGTTATTTTGTTTTTGGCATATCGTACAGAACACAGATGCCCTTTTCTTTAGCGACACTTTGTTCAGTTTTATCTATCTAGTCCAATGTGAATTTTATCTTATGGTCATTTTGTTTCTTACTTATAAGTTGTACCCAAATTGCTATGGTAATTCTTTTTTGCTTTGGCTAAAATTTTTTCTGAGTTTCTCACCTGGAATGACATCCAAATGAAATAAAATGTGGAAATAAAACTAATAAATAAATGTTGATTTCACAGAAGTTGGGAATGATTGCAAAACTTTTCCCCTACTCCTCTTTTATCGTCCGAAGTACAGGATATGCATGCTGGCATATTTTTCTTAGCCAATAAAATGGGATGGCTTGCATTTTGATATGACTCAATCCAGATCTGCCTTATCTACAAGACAGACCTATTGTGTTTACTTGTCTGACCTTGCTTTTGTGTGCAAACACCAACACAGTTTGTGAACTCTTTCGTGTTCTTACCTTTTGTTCTTTTTTTGTATTGTTTACTTCCTTGCTTGCATGATTGTTGCTGCTTGATTCTTTTTGCCCTTTTTTCTTTTTATTTCAAAATTTATTAATTCTCTTTGTGTTATTTATCTTGTATTTTGACAATGGCTTCTAACTCATCAATAAAGTTAGTTTTGAGATATTGGATGAGTTGAGGTTTTCTGAAGAAATCAAACATAAATATTAACTTGGAAATAAATTACGATTGTGTATATCCAAGTCAGGTGAAAATGAGAATAAATGATCAATTAATGCCTCAACTCAAGTAAATTATTATCTCAAAAAACAATATTGTTTATATTTAAAACATATCCATCAGTTTTGTGTTGTTTGTTAGGCAAAATAAATTTAGAGGATTGGCTTTTTCCCAATACACATGTGACTTAGTAGATGAAGGAGCATTAAATATCCCTACAATTTCAGAAATGGAATGGACCATTCATCTGGTGCCCACTATTATATAGCTGAGGGCATTTCCATTATGTCAAGGTACTAACTACCCTTACAGTTACAGACTTATGTCATGAATCATGGCAAGTTAACGTAAGTTGACAACTCTCCCTCAAAAAGCAATGAAATTCAGTAAATGATCTCACCTTTCTCAATACACTTTCTCACACATTCTGCTTCATAAGAAAGACCAGCACTGTTTACCAAGTTGAATTTGAACTCCCCTGAAGAAAGTGGAAACTCCATTTCTTCTTCATTAATTGTTACTTTTGTGGGAGCCCAAAACGGATACGGAAGCTGAGTGTATGAAAAAACGTGCAAAAAATTATTGTTAGAAAATATAGGACTAAAAAGAAAATGCAGAACAAAATACTATAAAATTATCAAATTTTGTAATAAAGAAAAAAGTTAAAAACAATTGACTTAATTCGACTAAAAGATTAAAAACTATTTTAAATTGCCAAAGTGTTTTACAAAATATACAAACCTACTTGTTACTTTTTCTTCAATAATAATTTGCAATATTTTTCTTTTTACAATATTCATCTTAATATTTTAAAATTTCTATCAAAAAATACTCCAAATTCTGCAGTACATCAAAATTATTTTCCAAAAATCTATTTAAAAGAACATTATTCTTATGACAAGCCTGTAATAACTTTAGATATTAAAAAGAAATACAAAACATTCTGGTTATCACAATTTGCACTTAAAGACAGATAAAAAAATCTCTTTGTCACAAACATTTCAATGTGTTTTATTATTTTATTTTTTAATGTTCTAAAAATTTAGTTTTTGAAGAAAAATTAATTCAAGAGATAAATTCTTATGTGATATTTAATACTTATAAGATATGACTTGAGTGATGCTAATGTTTTTGTCTATGTCTTTGTTTATATATTCATAAGATGAAATGGGAGAACCTAGCAATAGTTAACAAATAAGCAAACTATAAACTTCATAAGTGAGATCAATTTTCATTAATGCTGTATTATTGCAGCCTTGTGCCAGACTAAGAGAAGATTAGTAAATATCTATTCATGAGATCAAATGGTAGATCAATTTTTGTTTTTTATGAAACAAGGAATTATCTTTTATGGGTCAAATTTAAATAAGCTGTATAGACTTTTTGCACTGGTTAACTTTAAAATATTGCAGAAATGTGTATAGTACTGATTGCTTAAATAACAATAGGAAAATGGACTTCAAAAATATCTGCAGTTTCTTTTCCTGATTTTTGAATTTTTTAAAAATTGGTTACTTTAAAACTTACATGTCTCTAATCAGTGGGGGAGGGAAAGGAACTGAATATAGCTAAACTATGAATCTGAGTGGAAAATTACAAAGCTTCATATTCTTAGAATAAAAAGATGTATATACTATGAATTAAAACGCTGCATTTGCATGAAACAATTACATTATTAGTAATTATAGATCAATATTTTAAAGTATTTTCAACTAAAGAATATTCTGGAAGTAAATTGCTATCTCTAATTTATAGATGGCCTCAGTATTTGTGAAAAGTCAAGTGTTAGTATTTGAAGAATACCTATATTTCTGCATAATAATAACAATGAAAGGAAAACAAAAAATAGGACCCTGCAAATTTAAACTTAAAATTACTGAACATAAGAAATGTGGAAGCAATTTGTATTTTTATAATGATAAATATGGAGATCAATTTAAAAAGATGCAAAATAAAAAATCTTACCTGGATCCTGCCTTTTGTTCCACAAATACTGGCAGTACATTCTGACTGAATCTCTGTATTATACGTCAAATTAGCCATTTGTCCTCCTTTATACTTAAAAATAATTGTTGCACTCTGGTCGACTCCTGGTTATAAAAAGGAAAAAAAATTAAATTTGAACCTGATAAAATTTTAAAGAAATCTGATATAAAGAGGTCAGTTTTCATTGGTCATCTCAATCTTGTATCTGGTTATACTGAATATCTACAAAAAATGCATGGATATAATATTTGATTAACAAAACAGTAAATTCTTGTACATATTCAAATGTTTATGCTATCTCTAACAATTTTTACACATGCTGTAATTAATTGTGGATAATAATGTATGCCTGCATTTATGTTACAAAATTCTGAAAAAAAATCTGTTCATCTTATATGTAATATTTTAGAATTTGTATCAGCTAAATTTAACATATATTCAACTTTTCTAGCTAGAAATAAGAATTTGTATAGTTTACAATATGTTTTAAAACAAAATTGCCACAGTATTTACAGCAACCATACTGATATGTTCATACAAAAAATACAAGAAGCTTGTAGCCAATAAGTTCACACTAGGGGGACAAAACTTAACAATACCCACTTTAAAAGAAATGCAGAGTTTTGTTAGTAAGTTAAATTCTTTATTACAGTCTTTACTCATCTCAAATCAAACAAAATTATCATAATAATTATAAATTAAATGTCAAAATTATTCCTCATAGAATTTCATAAATATGAGAAAATCTTTTCAGTTTTGTTTTCATGTCTTTCTGTAGTAGTTCAGAAGCTGCATGTATTCCTGCCATTTTATAATCTGTTGAATAGACTGGTTTCAATTTAATTTTCACTTTGAAAATTTCTCATGGCCTTCAACTGGAAACCTTTGGTTGCTAAAAAAACACTTGATACATAACAATAATCCACCATTCTCAGCAAATAGGAAAATTCCAAATAACTATCCTGGATCAATCTCATATTAGCCAAAATAATGGACACCTGAAGATGGCCAGAAGCTATTTGGCTGAAACATAACACGAGAAGATGAGAACAAGAATTTGAATAAAAATGATTAAGTTAAAAGAATATTTATAACATGGATGTCATAAAATATAATGAAGTAAAAAAGTACTTACCAGTTTCATGAAGATGACCAACAGCAAAGATTTTATCAGGTTTCTCTTTGAAAGCCAACAGCGCCCACTGAATGGTATAAATACCAATATAAAGTAGACCTCCTCCACCCAATTCACGTTTTTTTACTTGCTCACAATGAAATACTGGGAGACAAAATTCAGCTTGAACATAGCGTACCTGAATTAAATTGAATTGTACAGAAATAATCATTTCAAAGTTAACATGTATAAAAATATTAAATATTTGTCCGTTAAGCCTCAAAACAAGAAGTAACAAATAATGACAGCAAATAGAAATAAAAAAGTTTTATTCAAAATGAATTGATGAAAAAATATTTAAAAAGGAAATAAAAATTTGAAATCATCTAACAAATTCTTATTATAATGAAAAGTATGACAAATACTGTGAAATTTATTGCATTCTTTTATCAATTTTAAGTGTTTAAATATGTCCATACACTCAACTCCAATTTTCCTTAGATTCATTGAAAATTAATCCATTTAATGCCCACTGCCATGTTTTGGGATTAAAAATCTATAATAATAGAGGATTTTTATATGCCTATAATACCAAGTTTTTTTTAAAAGCCTATAAGTCATACCATTTTGTTTTGTTTCAAAAGATTAATTAATACCAGATTCCTTAAAAAAAAGAAGAAAAAAATGGTATAATGAATACCAGATTTTTGTATTCATTTTTTATAATATTAGGTTGGTGCAAAAATAATGACGGTTTTTGACGTATTTTTAACGTCAAAAACCGTCATTATTTTTGCACCAACCTAATACCATATTTTATGGCAGGTATTAACAGGTTAATCAAAATAACAATTTTTTTCAATAAATCTGCAAAGTCTTTTCCAGAAAAAAATATGGCAGTATAGATCATTTAGAAATGAGATTTATTATATTAATGACATTTCAAGAAATAAACACAAGTTTTAGTGTTTCCATTTCCTACTGGATGTATTTCCTCATAATAATGTCTGTCCACTTGTTGAACAAGGAAAGCCACAAAACAGGTTGTGGTGGATGAGGTTGTTCTCCAGCATCCAATCCTCCAATGGTATTCATTTATAATCATTCATAAATTGTGCAACACACTATAAGGATTCTCAGCATCAGACAGCTTTGATTCAATGACAAGAACCAGTCAAGATTGCTGGAGACTGTGCAACTGTAGCTCTGTTGCTGTGTCTTTTGCTGAATGCCACACTTACTTTGGCTTATCTTCATTAGTCAGTCTCTGGTGAGCCCACTCTGCAACAATCCTGCATCCACACATTTTGTTTCAGTATCCACAGGAATATCGGTGAAGAACTCTTAAAAATCAGGCTTGACTCCTCTCTATCTTGGCTATGCTTGTGAAAGACTAATGTCACCAGTGCTGCCAGTAAACAACACTCATTAACAAGTGTAAAAATCACAATTTTTATTTATGGTATTATGATTGATTAAGATCATGAATACATAAACAAAAGGGATTTGAAAAAGTTTCCCCATATAAGGAATTCTAGAGCTGAGAAGAAGAGGTTGACTGGCAGTTGCATTTATGGCTAAACAGCTCAGAGTCATTCAACTATTTAAATGACAGCAGCTAATGGAGGGAGTTCAAAAAGCAGTGTAGAAAGATAGTCTTCAGCTGATGGAGGCATTATGGTCATCCATCAGAGAGAGTCTTGGTCTACTAGTGGCAAGACCTGTTTGATCTTGCTACTGTTCTTTCGGTGACTGTTTTTATGGAGGAGCAAACTCCAATTGTGCTGTTCTGTTTGGTTAGTCAATAATAATGCTTCACTAATGGTCTTGTGCCATGTGCATTGAAGGGGAGGAAGGAAAGTCCCCAAAAACCTAACATGATTGGTGGTCCAATCAAAATAATGACCTTGTGTTGTAAGCATCAGAGGGAGAGATGATCAACTTCATCCCAGCCCCTCTCTAATTAGTGGGCCAATCAAAGCTGTGGCATTGTATTGCTTATATCCACCTTCAGTAGAACATTTTCCATGTTAAGGAATCTCATATTTGGCCACATTATCACAGGTGTCATCATCAGCTCCATCTGTCAGTGTGTCATATCTCTGATTCAAACAAATACGTAAAGATTTATTTTGTGTCATTTATTTCAACTAATAATTCTGTTATCAAATTAAAACAACATTAAAGTTCAATAGACCTAAGACTGTACCTAATGACCAATCTCACCCAAGCTTATAATTTGATCTCTCACACTATATTCCAAAAGTGACACAAACTTGAAAATTCATGATTTTACATTGTTTTAACATGGAAAATATTTTTCCTTCCTTTAAGACAAAAATTAGATCACCAGTCAACCTTTGACACCAGTCATGGTATAATACAACATATGATTTGAGTAGTCAGATGGTAAGAGACTGGTGGAGTCATTGATATCCAGATAATATCACTATGATATGACCGTTGATATTGCTTACTGGATTGGTGGTTCCTAAATGCCCCACTCCCCCATCTAAGTAGTGACCAGACTTGACATTGCTTGACCCTGGTGATCAAATGAGAACTCTTGCCTTCAGTGTGATTTGACCATAATCATTATATTTCTATTGTTGATTATCTGATTTTATGACATTTCAACCATTTTATGTATTTGAGGGAAAAAAAGGAACTGGAATATTTATATATACCTCCCCAAGAGATTTTGAATCCAGAGCATTGCGTACTTTTTCATAAACTGGAAAGAATCGGGACCACAGCGCCTATAAGAAAGATATTTAGTTTTTAAGTCAAGTAAACAAAATTTGTTTTTTTTATGTCAGAAATTTTGACAAATAAGGAGTGTAGAATTATATACCTTGGTTTAGCTGAAGAAACAAACAAGCAGCAGAAAGAAAATAAACTTATATATTAACTTATCCCACAAGCATGGGAAGTGGAAGGAGAACAATCTATCTTGTGAGTGAAATAAAGTGACCAGTTCTAAATTCCAAGAATGTTATTCATTATTCCTGAAGAAGGTAGGAAGGCACAAATGCCGAAACACTGATTATGAAAACCAAGATGAGAATACAAATCTGAATGGAAAAGCATGTATAAAAATTTGGTCTATTTAGGAGGATAGATGGCCTGAAGTGCAGAAGTTCTATTGGGAGCAAATACTTTCAATATTCAGCAAGCTTTGAAAACAAGAACTTGATATGCAAATGTCTAAATTCTCAGAAATTTGAAAAGATTATTAGTGGCAAAAGAATGCAAGAATTAATGCAATCTGAATATAAAATATTCATGAAATTAAAAATTTTAAATGAAAATTCTGCAAATGAGAAACAGCTAGAATTAAGACAAAGTTTAAAACTAACTTAGGAATTAAAAGAATCAAGTCACAAAATTTCACATAATTAAAAGTTGTAAACATTCTTTAGTTCATTTTTTTTTTTTTTTTTTTTTAAATCAGAATCTTAATAACACAGGATTTAAGATTCACAGAAGTTTTCAAATACAATCATGCAAAGATTAATAAATTATAGAAGATAAAGTTTCCAAAATAGGAAATTCTCATTACTTACAACAAGGCAATGTTAAATACTATTTAAAAAAGCAAAAAAAAGTGAAAGAATTTTCTTAAAACTTATACATACCTCCATAAAGAATAGTTGTTTGTCCTTTGCAACTTTTAAGACTTTTTCTAATTCTTTGAGATTCAGAGTGACTGGTTTCTCACAGAGCACATGTTTACCATTGTTAAGCATCATGATTGATAAACGGCAATGCTCAAAGCTAACAACTCCAATGTAAACAATGTCTAGACACAATAAAATAAATGTGAAAAACATCAGTTAAGAAATTAAAACAAAAAAAAAAAAACATTATTCTTGTTTATTAGATATGACAAAGATTTTAAAACAATGACATTATTTATTCTAGAAATATTTTAAAAAAATGAATAAATAAAATCAAATACATTTGTGTCCTTGGGCCTCATTTTCAAAATATATCAAATGGAATCTTCAGAATATTCCTCTTTATAAATATTGTAATATGCTAGTTTATAATGACTGGTGGAAGTTACCTTATAACAATGTCTGTTCCCACCATATATTTTATGGTTTTGTGTAATGGCCTTAAATGAAAATTAAACTTTTATATAGCACAATATATACATACAGAAGGATAAAGTGTAAGTTGGAGGCACAGATATCAAATCCATGCCCTATAGAAACTCTGCATCCTTCAAGTCACTTCCCTCACCCACAAAGAGACTTTCTTTAATTCTCTATATTGGCAATTTAACAATTCTTATCTCTTTTTCATTTTACTTCAATGGCAGTACTTGTTTCATTTGTTCACTTTTGCTACCATATCTGTGTTTGTAGCAACTGATGTCATGTGCTGGATAGTAGAATTAATGAAATGGATTATAATAGCATTATCCAAATAGAAATAAACATCCTCATAAAGTAAAAGCCGGCAACAACCCTGAATCAAAAATTGACTCTACACACACACACACACAGACAAACATTCAGACATACAAGAATGTTGACAGCCCTAAAATCTGCTGCTACTAGGACCACAGACACAGCACAGAACCAGACTACAAACTATCGATGCACTATTAATGCAGCAGCAATCAGTATGTGATGCAATGTGAGATATCAGAAAATTTGAACTGGGCGATGACGTCATTTGCTTTATTATGAATCTGTAAGAAATTTGGGATTGCAAAGGAAATACTTGTCACAGATTACTTCCAAAATGCAGAGAATAAATTACTAAGTTCAGACTCGAACATCGGGGACAGAAAGAAATGCCAAAAACTCGATTTGCAGGTACTATCTCACAAATCACAATGCATGCCACCAGTGAGAAAAATAACTCACTCTCTGACAAACGCGGTGGCCAAAATACCTGAATTTTTCCTCCCAGATTTGAGAAGACCAACCGCTTTTATCAGCTGAGCATTTTTTCATTTGTCGACAACTGGGAGAGGACGCCCAATTTTTGCATATCAAAATACTTTTATAGAGACTCCTGTGACAGACTTGTTTTTAATTTAAATATTGTCTTCAGCATGTCATGTGGAATACGTGCCCTTTTTGTTGGTAAGTGATTTTCTTTTTTGCCACATTTTCCGTCGTAGGATACACGCAACACGCTGTCACTTGGTTTGATGACACACTACAGAATCAGAACAAGATATATATGATCTTAGTCAAACCAGAACTCGCCAACTTTCCATGAATGGAGGATAAATTCATCAAAACTACCAAACTCCTTAACAAAAGCATATTCCAACAGTGGGGAAACTTTCAACAGGGCACCTCAATTTAGGAACAGCTAAAGGCATACCTTATAGTTACTCATATAGTAAAATTGATCTAGACAAAATGTATCACTTATCAATAAGCTTTAATATACTCCCCACAAAGTGTGATATGGCATAAGGCTAGTTTAACATGGGTCATTTCGAGCTCATAGGCTCAGACAAAAATTCCCCGTAGAACCCGTATAAACGTGGTCAGGTAGCTGTCTACCTTCCCAGAGGAGACTGCCCTTCGGCAAAGCCTCATCTGGGTTCCTCTGCTCAGAGAGGTTGATGAACAGAGCCAGGCAGTTGGCCACCGGACTCCTTGAGCTTTAATATACTCAGTAATTAGCCAAGTCCTCCCCACTAGGTGAAAAGTGGCACAAGGCATATAAATCCTTTGGGACTGCTTGGCTGAGTAATGGATTCAAATGTTCTGGATTGGGTTTTTTGTTGTTTTTACGTATTACATACCAAAGTTTATGTTTTTACATATAAAATAACATTTGTCCTGGTTAAGTAGAAGCTTGTAATTTTTCACAGC
The DNA here is from genome assembly GCA_963932145.1 of Acanthosepion lycidas. NCBI lineage: Eukaryota > Metazoa > Mollusca > Cephalopoda > Sepiida > Sepiidae > Acanthosepion > Acanthosepion lycidas. The sequence goes on along the minus strand of OZ010572.1, from coordinate 37,301,282 downwards.
CGCCATGAATAATTTAAGATTTTTGTCATATTCCCCTCAATTTCGCCCACAAATAGTTACATTATCAATGTATGCATAAGTGCCTTCTAGGTTCTCTTTTGATATTATCTGGTCTATCGCTCTTTGAAAACTAGCTACCCTGTTAGTTATGCCAAACAGTATTCTGTGAAATTGACAGAGTTTGTTGCTGGCTTCATAGGCCATATAGGTCTTATCAATGGTAGGCACCTTTAAGGTCCAGAGTACTAATTAGACCGTTTTTGTCCGTTTTCTCTATCATATCGTCTATTCTTGGCAGAGGGTAGGCATTCAGCAAAGTAAACTAGTTTATCGTCTGGGAATAGTCGATTACCATGCACTTTTTTCTGTTCTCAGAGGAGACTATGAAGACTTGGCCTCTCCATGGCAACTGGGTTCAGTTATTCCTTACTTCAGCATATGAGTAACTTCAGTTTGGATAAATATTTATTCTCCTCAGTGCAGATTTAGTAGCTACCAGTTTACCATCCAGTATTAAATTGCTGAAGAGAGCTGGATAACGTATTCTCATAGATGTTAGACTTTAAAGAGTGGCTTAGAGCCTCTGAAAGGTATTTCTGCTAATGAATGTTTGCATAAGAAGTCGTGCCTAAGTATTTTTATGGAATGAGATGAGTTAGTCATCACCACTTTGTCTAGGTACAGGTAAATTTTACACAAATTTACTTTTGCAATGCTTGCATTAAGGAAGTTTTCTGTGCTTGCCGTGCTTTTAGTGGCTGTCTGTTAGCCATGATTTCTCTCATAGTTGATAAGCAACCAAGTATATCCAATGATGCAGAACAAGGTACAGTTTCACTTTCCTTTTTCTTACTTTTATAAACTTTAGCCCAATGTCATTGCTTTCCACATGTATAGCATTTGTCCTTTCTAGTGGGACTTATGACCTTATGTGTTTCTTGATCCCACAGAAAAAAATATGTGTGTTTAGTTAAGACTGATATTTTCAGAGAGCCTAGCATTTCATACTATTGGGAAGCAAAAAAAAATTGGCTGGTGTCAAAGGTTGACTGGTGACCTAACTTTTTTTCTAAAGAAAGAAAAATGTTTTTCATGTTAAAACAATATGATACCATGAATTTTCTGATTTGTGTCAATTATGAAGTATAGTGTGAGAGGTGAAATGGTAAGCTTGGGTGGGATTGGTCATTAGGTATGATCTTAGGTCTGTTGAGTGTTGTTTTCATTTGATAAAGGAATTATTAGTTGAAATCAGTAATACAAATTAAATCTTTACAATTGCGGTTGGATCAGGGAGATGACAGACTGTCAGAAGGAGGTGATGATGACACCTGTGATAATAACGTCAAATGAGAGTGAGATGTGAGAACATGGAAAATGTTCCACTGAAGGTGGATATCAGCAATACAAGAATATAAGCAATACAAGGCCATGGTTTTGATTGGCCTGCCAATGAAAGAAGAGTTAGGATCGAGCTTTACATTTCCCCTTCCAAGACTTATGACACAAGGCCATTATTTTGATTGGGCCACCAATCATATTGGATTCTTGGGATTTTTCCTTCTGCCCCTTGACGCATATGACTCAAGACCATTAGTCAAGCATTATAATTGGTAGGAGTTCAAGGACCACGACAAAGGCTTACATTAATTTCTGCACCACCTGTGCAAAACAATTGTGTAACTGACTAGGTCCATTGCACTCATGTTCGTCACCTTGTACAGTGATCGAATCATCTTCAATGCACAAACTTTCCACCAACCTCTACATTTACAGAATCCTCACCTAGTATCGAGGAAGTTAACTCCTGTTTGGGGAGTATATAATGACAAATGACTCTAGATCTGCTGAAATCATTCAGATACTACCCAAAACAAATTACAAACAATTTCCAACAGACTTTAAAGTCTTCATCATGCAATAATATTAACAGTATAAACACATCAAATCAACATAAATACATCCATCCTTTCTGCTCATATCCACTCACTAGCCATGAATCAGTTGAAAACCTTGGAGAGCTGTTATACTCTGCTTCAAACTAGATCTTTCGAAGTCACTCTACATCAAAACCTGTTGGTTGAATTTGAACATTAGAAAGAAAAACAAAACTGAAAAATTACATTCTCTCTGTACAGGGCCTCTGAGCATCATATACAAAACAAATCCCTTCAAAAATAAGTAAATACTCAAGCATATTGGAAAAAAAAAAGGATAAAACAAAAATGTAAAATTCTCAGTGGCCCCTCTCCTTCATGTGCATGTGTAGTTGTATCAATGTAAACATCATTTTTGTTCAATGAAGTTCTGAAGGACAAAACAAGTCACACAAATTTTTTTCACTTTGTCAGTTTTTCCCCAAAAGATTAATACTGTTAAAGATAGAAAACAAATTGTATATGTAGCAATAAAAATCTAATTACAACAAAAAACAAAAAACATTTACCAACAGTTGATTCCCTGGCAAAATCTTCATAGCATCCAAAAGCTTTTGGTATTTTAAATTTCTCAGCAAATTTTTGGGCACTATCAATATCTCTGTCAGCAACAGCTGTAATCTAAATAAAAACAACATGAACATCTTTTTTTATATTTTTATATCTTAATTTTGGAAATCATTGTTTCTCTTGAACCCATGAAAATGAAAGATTTACAAATGTAAAACATTACAGAGGGATAAAACATGTATAAATCCAGTTATTTTTAGGATCTGATCAAGTTTAAGAAAGAAACATCTTCAATGATAGGTGATATAAATCTTCAGGTGAACTACAATTCTTGCAACAGCTGTAATGTCATACTAAATGCTTAAGTCCTTAAAATGGTTTATATATGGGAAGAAATAAAAAATGGACTTATACTGCCTTTCTTAATCCTTTGGGTGAAGAATGGTTTCATCCTTATAAAAAGGATGAAGAAAGTTACAAATATATTTAACTTTGAGAAGATTTGTTTGGACTGTTAAACTCCTGTAGCCCATTCATGTACTGCCATATTTTAGCTAATCCATTTTACAGCATTCTTTAGGTGTATAATTTGTAAAGGGGGAGTTCTTACTATAACAACACAAATGAGGGGGTTGAAGTGTTGAAAACAAGTCTTGAGAATGAATGTTAACTCTCAAAAGGTAATATTTAGACTTATCTAATTTCTTTAACTTACACAAGCAAACTTGTTTTATTTTTACATACTACTATGATAAATTGAGATAACACTCATAGTAATTTGCAATATATCCTTACATTTTAACTTTTTGTTTTAAAGAACCTCAATAAGTGACAATAATAATAAAAAAAATCATTTTAACTAATTTAAATTTGGTTTGAAATACAGCAAAGTATTTTGCTCATTGAAAATATAAATTTTTTAATTAGCTTGGAATTAGAACTAAAATAATAGCTTTAAGAGAAATTTTTCATTTAGTAAAATGTATTTTAAATCTTAGGTATCGCTTTTTTCTTTTGGCAGTACCTTCATAGCAATGACCATTACCTGGATCTGCCATAAAAAAAAGTTTAAATGAAATCGCACTACCTTACCAATCTTTTAAAATATCTTTTGGATAATCAAATGATTGTAGAAACTTTAAAGCAAATTCATCAAATATGGCTCAGGATAAATTCAAAACTAATAAAAAATTATTTTAGAGCCAATAATAAAATTTTCTTTTCAACTAATATCTTCTAATTCAAACTTCAAAGGATTAAACTGACAATATTTGGATAAATTGCTATATAAAATCTTTTTTTAGATTTATTGACCAGTCAGAACACTTTATTTTGGCAATCAAAATGTTAAAAACTGGTTTGATCCAACTAACCCCTTTATAAGGAATGATGTTAATCAGTTTAATCAGATTCAATCTCATTCATCTCTCAAACACAGTTAAACATACACACACACACACACCACACTCTTTCACCAAACATACAGGCCATCCAGTCAGGCAGAGTCAACTGCTCAAACCCCACTCATAAATACACATTAACAAAATTGTTGGAAGCTTAATTTATTTGGAATCAAATAACAAATTATTACCAACTTGATCATCATATTATTCTACCCAATATATTGTCAAATTTTTCTGCTGCCCTCAATGTCAAGACTGAATAAAAAATTCTATGGCACACAGTCAGTCGGTTAAATGCCATATTTGATATAGACCTGGGCTATCATGTCTCTTTCGATTCCCGACTGACTGGACAGATTTTCCCACAGTAAGTTGCTATTTATTTCTATGGTAGACTGGTTGCCAACCAAGGCTATAGGAACCAGTCAACCAATAGCTGGGGGAGGGTAGGGAGAAGGGTTCACACCTTGTGCATAAGCAAAAGTAAAGAACCCAATTGGAAATCAAACTCAGCTCTGATTTCTCATTCTGAACCATTCCTCTACTTTCATGTGCGTCTTGCTGTGGTTGTTAGATAAAGAATTATAGCTTCTATTAATGGGCTGAATTTAGAGATGTTTCCCTTAACTTGAGTACCTGTGATGAACTTCCTAAAAACACATTTTAAATAATTTAAATGCTTTTGAAATTAAAATTCAGAAAAGGCCTACAGTCCAAAGAATTAAAAAGAAAAATTAATTTCTATATATACAAGAGTGGGTTGAAAAGTTCATAGGGTGACTATGAAGGAATGATGCTGGAGCTATGAAATCTTTCATGCATTAATGTGGGGAATTCTTCCCATTTGTGTGTGTGTTTGTGCTTGGCAGTGAGAGAGGAATGAACAAAACCCAAGACTTGAAATAACTGTTCAACAGCTTTTATTTCTGGTTTAAAGAGAGTGCTAAATAATATTTTGTGGGAAAAAAAGTGGGGTTTCCCAGTTAAAGTTTTTGAGTAGTTATTTTTGAATTCCTATAGGAGGAACAAAAATTCTGTGTGTGAAACTGCTAGGATAGGCCCCGTTAATGGTTGTGTGTAGTTTTCTTTTAATAGGTGTCTCAAAAAGATTTCTCCACTAGATCCCACGGGAAGAACAAGATATCAAAGTCAAGCCGCCAGGACAGGCCTCATCTTCTGCTGCAAGGGTTATATGTCAGTCTTTGAGCTGGACTTGAAGGTTGTATTATCAAGGTGAATGATACACAGAGAAGAATGAGTGCTTAATATATTTTGTCATCACCAGTATCCAGTGCTAACAGATACATACAAAAAACACAGAACAATAAGTTACGAAACAATTAAGACAACTTACAAAGAATAGAGGAGGGTCAAATACTGAATAGCCAAATGAAGTAACATCAGTCCAAATATTAATCAGCTTAGTATCAACTCTCTACAATTAAGGATAATAGTAGACTATTTAAGGCCATGTGCCAGTCCATCTGGTAGAGTGATGAAGGGGTGCTAGCTACTCTACAACATCTCCCCTTTGAAATTTTTATGTCCTGTGGAAGACATATTTCTGTCTTTTAAGGTCTATTTCCATAATACCTGTTGGAATTCATTTTCACTTACTTGATCGATTCTATTGTACTAGTTGAGGCACATATGTCGAACATATTGTAAATCACCATCATAGGTTCCTCCTTGCATTGATCTGTCTGACATATACTTTAATCAAACTTTCAAATATTCTAAAAAGGATGAAAAAATTTACTAAAATAATAATAACGGTAATAATAAAAACACGTCGGTCCAGTTTTCCTCTTGACATAATTTTAAAACGATAAAACTCAGTTTATGGGCATTTTTCGTCATAGCATGCAATTTTTTTTTGGCAAATTTGTGAACAACACTTGTCAAGTCTTTGTCATTGCTAATAAACTTTGTTTAAAAAAAAAAGAATCAAAAAATGTAAAGTTTAATACCATATTCAGAAATAATTTTATTTTCATCTTATTCTTATGATTTAAAATGTAATTATTCTAAATTAAAAAAAAGTTAGGGTTTGATTTTTAGCACTGACTAAAAAAATTAAACAGGACCTCTTAATCTTTCTAAATCAATATTTTTAAATTAAGGACCAATCCGACATTGTATAATGGTTAGCAAACTAGATAAATTACTTTAGGACTTTAGTCAATCCTTAAAAATAGGTACCTCCATGAGATTCATGATGAAAAAGATGCCAAACATTGATGAAAACAAAATTTTATCATCTAAATGTTTATGTTATTATTAAGAGGAAAGATCAAAGTATTTTTGGAGTATTTTTTTACATTTTTTAATCGTTCCTAGCATGTCTGAAATTTTCATTAAAACCTTTTTTTTTTGAGTCAGCAAAATTGACAGATAATCAATCATGTCATTCATTTTTTTTGATTTTATGAAAAAAAAAAAAAAAAAAAAAAAAAAAATGAAAATCTCAGTTTCAAATTCTTTTAAAAATCAAAATATTTATTTAAAATATTTTGAAACAAGCATTAGTTTCTGCACCAAAAAGACGTAGTTTAAAAATAAAACAAAGCAGGTCATAAACTTTCACGTCACTTGACAGGTGATGAGTGATGATTTCATCACATATTGACAGCTTACGCAAGGAAAAGTTATCGTATGGAAGCATAGAAGTAACATAATTATTTAGATTTAAGTGAACAAATTATTTACCTTGTTATTTTTAAGGAAAACTTTCAGCGCTCTAATTTTTTTTTTGTACTTAGCTTTCACCTTTACATTTACGATGCTTTATGGAAAATATATTATAAAAAAATTAAAATAAGACTGTTGAGAGTAAGATTAAATTTCATAATAAAGGTATCTAATTAATTTATAGGTACCTTTCTTATGAAATTTTATCAGAAGTGTACATAAAATACTATAATTTTATGTACATTTATTACATTTTACTGTGTTATTTGTATTTCCATTCATTTTATTATTAATTTTGATATTTCATTTATGGAAAAATGTCATAACTGAGATTAATATAAAAATAAAATCATATAAATTTCATAAGATGATACTGATACTTGTAGGTTACCTTCTCAGTTGAAATTGAAAAATCAAATTAACTTCTCCACATGTGATTTGCAAAAATAAAGGCCCTAACAGCAGAGAACAATACTTAACTCAAATAACGCAACTTAATTGTATTCTTGCTGGTCTTCCATACTTTTTGATTACAGCCATTTTTTGAACACAACATTACATTTCTTAATTAGTGTGGGTCTTCTGATTGGTCAAAGCAATACAATTTACAATGCTGTAAAAAAAAGACCTATCTCATAACACGATTCATGAAACTGAATACGGTTTTCACTAATTTTATATTTTAACAACTTAAATGTAAAAATCTAAAATAATTAAAGAAATAATAAATAATTGCATTAAAAATTCATTTTTCATTGAAAAAGTCTTTTGCTTTTAGAAAATATTGTCCATATTTATAAAAGCAAATAAAAGCTTTAAAAATTAAACAATATCTTTGTTTTATTGAGTTTTGTATATTACAATTCAGAGCTGATTTTCAGGTGTGGGGGTTCCTTGTCCAATTAAAAAAATAATACATGATTTGCTTTTCTCAAAGCCTTTTGCTTTTAACTAATATAATCACTAAACTGAATGCTATTGAATTTCTAGAGTTTTCATAAAAATTGTTATGGGGTGGGTAATAAATATAAAAAAAATATTTTTGCCATGACTTTAAAAAAAAAAAAAAAAGGAAATATTTATAATTTCCATCATTTGTGAATAGTTTATGAAAGTTTCATTAACATCCGACAATTATTTTTATTTTTGAAAGATTTTCCAAATTAATGTATGTCATACAAATAAAAAAGTGCTAAAAATTTGTTATATAGTTCTACTGATACAAAGAAACAAGGTTTTTTAATTCAAATTTAGAATGTTCTAAAAAGGAAAATTTTTTAAAATAAAAAAATATTTTGGTCTTTCCTCTTAATAACAAACATTTAGAGTAGACAATAGAATTTTGTTTTTGTCAAATTCAGCATCTTTTTCATCATGGTATGCTCTTTTTTTAGCGATTTCATGGAGGTACCTAAAGGGTTGCTCCATACTTTCGACCTTGTGTCACACTAACTAAAAATCAATATTTACTCTTATTTTGACACGTGTCACGGTGTAAGGAAAAGTCTCTAAAAATGTTAATGTACAAAAAGATTTGCCTTATTTTTTATGAGTGGTCTAGGACCAGTGCCAAAAATTATAAAACCGTATAAAATTTAAATGTAAGTAGTGCGCACTGGATAATTTTATAAAATTAAAAAAATACAAATTAGAAATTAATTATCCCTTTCATAAGGCACCAGACCTCCATTAGTTTGGTACGTAAGCTTTAAATGTATTTTTCATAAATGAAAAATCCTTTTTAAAGCTTTCCTCCAGCTTCAATTGAAAGCTAAAGGATTAAATTTTCTAATTCCAGAAAACAAAATACTGTGGTGTATTTCAAATAGAAATTATAATGAGTTTTAGTCGATTCTAGCCAATCAAAACAGTCATTTTTAATTTTTTCACAAAACAAATTTTAATTTTTTTTTTTAAACAACTTACTTCACGGGTTAGGGTTTTCGGAAATTTGTTGGGTTTTTTTGTTTCCTGAGCACTAATATCCCTTAAAATTTTTCCAAAATCATTGCTATTCAAAACGGAAAATAACGTTCTGTTTTATTATTTAATTTGTTTTTGTTATAAATAAAACTACACTTATCAAAAAAAAAAAAAAAAAATTACATTTCTTTACGGTAGTGCGTAGTGATTTTCTGCAAGGAAAGTCTGTAAAAGAAGTAAATAGGCCCAAATTTTAAGCTCCGCCGTAAAGTGTGCAGCAGTTAATTACTTCTAAATAAGCCGGTAATGGCTGGCGAAAGACCGACAAGAAGTCCGATTTTTTTTGTTGATAACTCCAATAACGATAAGGTTTCTTCCTAATTTAATTGTTAATTCGAGTCCAGCAAGTAAATTTGCACGGAATTATGACAATTTTGGAAAATTTTAAGGGATTTTTAGCACTCGGGAAATAAAACCAACATTTACCAATTTGTTTTCAGTTTAAAAGAGAAAAAAGTAATAACAAGTGTTGTTTTTAAAATAAATTTAATAACAAATAATAATTAAATAAATAATAAAACAAATTGAAATAATGAAATCTTAAGGTACTACATTAACTACATACAATCATGCTTTGTAAAAAAAAAAAAATCCAAAATCTACTAAAAAATTTAAAAACAAACAAAAATAAGACTTAAATTTGTTCTTTTTAATTTCCTTTCTAGCATTTTTTTTTATTTTGTAAATTGCACACTTGTGAAAGTGAAGCTTGTATTGAATTTTTATTTGGTAAATTTGTTTAAGTCATTTAAAAGCAATGACTGGTATATTTTGTAAATAATCATGCTCTTTTTAAATTTCGCGCAGAGTTAGTCCATTGCATGTGTATTTTAAATGCATGTAAACAACGCTACCATGCTGTAGCCGCGACGCGAATGAAACTGAACTTTTATTTTATAGTCGATAACTCCAAAACGGTAGATTTTATTAAAATTTCTTCCTTATTTTCGAATTAAGCATGTAAATTATAGCAAAACGTAAGTATTCGGGAAACTTAGAGACTGAACGCGGGGCTTGAATTGCAAATTACCCGCTTTTTTGTGTTTAAACTAAAGCAATATTTGACTCACCTGATGGTCATCATGATTTAATAATTGTAAAGCACCGCAAAAATCATTACAAATTTTACCAGTACCACAGATTCCCCATTTCATGTTGATGTTATTATTATTGCTGCTTCTTCGACAATCAGATTAACGAATGAAGCTCGGCAAATTTCGGAAAACTTGTGGCGTTTTTTTTTCCGTTCGATTTATGATTTTTTTTTCATTATAAATTTAAATATGTTTAATGTTTAATTTTTTTTTTTAAAATTACATATTCAATTTTTTTATTTATTGCAAATAAAACGAACGAAATTTTTTTTTTGTAAATTTGCTTTTTAAGCCCAGCACTAAATAGCTATTAAAATTTTCCCAAATCGTCATATTTTCGTGTAAATGTACACACTGAACTCGAAATAACAATTAAATTTTGATAAAATCCACCGTTTTGAAGTTATCGACAATAAAAGTTTGGACTCAGTCGCGTTCAGCCATTACTAGCCTTGTTTAACTACATTCACTGCAGAACATTTTGCGCACGGAAGTTTAATTGATGGAGAAGTCTGTAGTGCCACGCCTACATTTTCTCCAATTCTAATTGGTCAATAAATACATACTTAAAAATAACAGGACAATTTATCTATCGCATTCCACCATAGTAAATTTGTTCCTACACTTTGTTCAAAACAAGCTTTGCTACAAAATCGCTGATTGGTCCATTTTCCTTTCAATCGGATATTTTTCATGGATATTCAAAAATGTACTATGGCGTCTCTGCTTGGAGCCACTCCAGATAGTATAAATATTGGATGCATTCCAAAAAACCAGTAGTAGTAATTTCAGAACCACAGTCGAGGTACCCAGAGACAATAGTTCTCATTTACTCGCTCGTGTATTTCATCCTACTCACTCCGCACGTACATAGACACTACAGAACTTTATGTGACACACCAAGTTAAATCAACTCTGTAAGTTGCAACTACTGAACAATTTTCTGAAAGAAATATTCTATTTTCAACACTGAACTCTGAACATTTACTCAAACAAATCTTCTTGAAGACATTTCCTTACAGTCAAGGGGAAGCTACTTTTTTCTCCCTTTTTCACTCATATTACAACTACTTTGTATTATTGTTGAATTTAATATACATATTTCTTCGTTAAACAAAATTGGTTCTCATTGTTCTTTTTCCTTGATGTTTTAAGTATTATGTATGAATGTTGATTACCTTCTCAACATGCAGCCGCATTATCTATTTAACCCATTCAACATTGGTGACCACAACACTCGAGAAGCAGTACATTCTATAATTGATCAACCCAACGTACTAATCAACACTTTACAAGTCGACGACGAGAGCCAAGGGCCAGCTGTCTGCTGCTGGAACAGCCACTCTACACTTTGATCATGCCCGCAGTATTTACCGACCAATCTCCACTAAGTTAGGATGTGACACAAGGTCAGTTTTTTTAATGTGGGGAACCTGAGTGGAAACACTCAGGCCATTGGTCAAATTCTTGTCTTAGCTAGTCATAGCCAGTGAAGGCCACACTATGGAACATATCCTAGAATCATGTCCAAGTAGCGGGGGTGGTGTTACAGAACAGATACTACAGGTATACCCACCTTCTCCCAATGGGTTTTATAGTCATATGAGTTAGCTTGCCTTGGTGCCCTTGGTCTCTGGCTGGTAGGATGTTATGGATTCAAGTTCTGTTGCTTTGATTTCTGGGCAGACAAGACATCTACAATCGAAGTATTACACCTGGTTCTTCTTTCCTACGTTATTTTCCCCTATATTAAGGGTGCTTGAGGTAGACTATCCGCCTGATAGTCATGGAACCAAACCATCGAGTAATTTTGAAACTGTCCTATCAGCAGGGGTATAATATTGGAGCTATTGTACTGCCATTTTGTGAAGTTTCTTGGCTGAGCAGTAGTCTCCAATAGAGCCTCTCGATGCCAGGATGAAGAGTAGTTATAACAGTATCTCTGGAAAATTCAATCCAAGTTATTTAGGCATGCATCTCCTGTGGGTGTGACTGTTTCATTGTCTACTAGTCCTCCACCAACCAATACACACATGAAATTGATTAAATTGAAAATGAACAAAGCTAGCAAACCAAACCTTAAAAATGTAAGACCCCCAGGTATAGCATATCGTACACCAATAGGAAGGGTCTATATTCCAAATTTCCAGAAATGGAACTTCATCTTCATTTCAAGCTTAACCTCCAGCTTCTGTCTGAAACAGGTATCAATGCCTCAATCCCACGACAGGAGCACAAAATCCTGGGTTATTCACCCATAAAAACAAAACATGGCCACATACATTGCCACACTCATGCACCCGGAGCCTACATCAAGGATGGGTTTCCCCATGGCAGGGACACAAAAAACGAGGAACCTAATCTCCCATATATGTACTTCTGCATGGCCTATTCATAGTACTGCTTTTGTGTTTGCTATCATCCTCAGAATGATGGGACAGTCATTTTCGATCAAATATCTAAGAGGATTAATAATATCCTCACTGAAATTTCCTTGTCTAGCATTCATATCAACCATAAAAAGTGGTTAGTTCACTCAAACAAAGCCGATGAAGAAGACAGATATTGTAGAGACTTTTTCATCACCTATGAACTAACCCAGATCATCAAAGAATCCACCTGTGGTCTGGACATAACAGAACACTGAGTGAACCATGACCTTTTTCTAACATTCTGCACTGATAAATGCTTAGCAAAAGTTATACCCCTCTAGCCACCTCAGACTATTTTATAGTCAATGTCCAGTTTGAGACCAAACCAAGGACATTCCCTGATTTACCATTCCATAGAATGATGTTTTGCTACATGAAACTAGACTGAGACAGCTTTCAGTTTGATATGATGGAAGCTCCTCTCTCAACCCCTTTTCAAGCACACCCTTCACCTCAAACTCAACGTTAGATGATAAAGGCCATCCCCTCCCCAATTTCCCCATGACTCACTGAGCACAATTCCAGAAATACCTTCATTTCAGCATGAAAAATGCTTAAACCCTAAGAAAGCCACTAGCCCAGAAAAATTCCAGTGGTTGAGAATAGCAACATTGAATTATCCCCGATCCTAGCAAAGTTATTCAACCACTGCTTGAAAGAGAAATCCTTTACAAGTGGAAGGAGTTAAGTGTATTCCCAGTCTTCAAGAACACTAGAGAGCGATTGTTCTGACATCCCCCGACAAATAAACAAATCAGTCTCAGTACCATCAGTAACCTTTTTGAGTGTATAATCAACAAGGTCATCAAGCACCTAAATAGGAACAAACCTCTGACAAGTTCCGAATGACCTGATCATCCAATGCAGACCCCCTCTTAACCTACCGTTACACACAGTTTGTTAAGTTCTTAACACACCTCAAAGACTGTACCATTAAATATTTTGAAAGCCTTTGACAAGGTGTCGTATAAAGGTTTGCCATACAAGCTCTCCAGCTACGGAATCACTGGAAGAGTCTTCTCAATTATGAAATCCTTCTTAACAGTTAGACCCCTGAAGGTAGTTAGTCCTCCAGAGTTCTGACAGTCAATGCAGGTGACCCCAAGGGGTCGCTTCTCAGACCAACACTTTTCGATTTACATAAATGATCTGCCTAAGAATATATTCAGATCAGTTGTAAGCAACTATGTTGATGATACAATGCTATACAAAGATTGACAGCTGATCTCTCTTCTGTGGGGAAAAAAAAAAATAGCTGGTTACATTCAATGCCTCAAAAATCAAATTAGTTACATTCCATCACTGCCGATCGGACCATGAACTACCACCAATCATAATGAATGAATGTCTCCTTGAGGAGGCATCATGCCTTAAACTCACACCTGACATCAGGTGGAACTCATACATATGATCCATTCCTAAAGATGCAGGTAAAATAGTCAGCTCCCTGTATCACTCTAGTAAGTAGCTGACTCCTTATGCTATCTTCTACCTTCCCAAGAGCCAGATCAGACTGAAAATTAAGTACTGTCGTCATATTTGGGCAGGAGCTGCTCAGTCCTTACTTTCCAGTCTTGATTCAGTCTTGATCTTGAGTTCAAGTGTCTCAAGAGTCCTTGTGGGTAACAAATTATTTTCCATCCTCTCTCTCAAAAGAGAGATATGGTGAGCCTCTCATTGCTTTATAGCTACTTCCATAGAAAGTGCTCAGGCAAACTACATTCATTAGGTTTGCCAGGTGTTAATCTTCATGGCTAGGACCTGCCATGCCACTTACACTGAAGAAACCACCCACATTTTCACCATATTCCATCAGGGAGAAGTTCCACTCAAACATCTTCTCTCATCTCAACTGCCTGCACATGACTCCTGGTTGAAAGTTGTCACTGTCCAGTAATTACATGCATACAAAAGTGGCTGCAGTTTTGTCTCATAGATGGTAATCTTAACTTTACATAGCACATGCTTATCCTTGAGTAGTGAGTAGAGTATTCCAACATTGTTACTGTCATTCATGGCTGTTTCCTTCTCAGTGCTGCTGTTGAAAACTGCACTGAGGTAGTTCAAGATGTAATCTGGCATATGGGTACCCTACAAATTGTGGTTTGTAATGGTCGAGATATCCGAGACTGTCATCACTTTGAACATTTCTAAGTACAGCATGAGGACATGGTCATGAAGCACACTATACCAGACACTGAGCAATTATTCCAAAGATTAGCCTAACATCATCAGCATTGAGCAGGGAAATACTCCATCCATCCTATTCAAGGTATTACTTCAACACTGTGGGTCCATCATCAGGATAAAGAGCAGAGGGGAAAGGATAATTCTTTGTTGTACTCACTTTTTGATGTCAAACCAGATCTCTTCAACATTAAGAATGCTGTCAACCCTAACATTAATGTTAGGTACGACTACTTGCTTTTCTTGAACATTAATTGGTGGAGCTGTATGGAGATAAGTTAGTATTTCCCCCAAGATATTCCAGAGCTTGTTCAACAGGACATGATCAAATGCTTTTTCAGTATCTAGAAATGCTAAGTATGGCACAGTGTTTGTAATTTATGAACTTTTAGAACTTGCCCAAGGGAGATAAATCATATAGAATCAAATTTCCATATTCTTTTGATAATCTAAAAATAGATTAAAACCTACCTTCTGTTCTGAAGTTTCTCAAGTAGAATGAGTTAAAGAAATATCAATGTATTTAATAACGACTAACTGTAAGAGTATTCAACAATCATCTATTCTCAAATTTATATTTCATTTTCCAAAGCTTTAAACTCTTAAAGGCAAATGTTGGTGCAACAACATTGCATAAGGTGATATTTCTGCAGTTTTAGTTGTAAGTAGGTTTTACAAAATGGGGTTACTAACTCCTTGGTTAAACAGTCTGAATTCAGTGTTGTCTTTTTAGGCTACTTGCCACCCAATGCTAAAGAACCTATTCTGCACCTTTTATTCATAACTTGGAAAGACAAAAGAATAGTTGTATCTTTCTCAAGAGCATTAAGAGAATTTGAACCTAGCCCACTAGTTCCATTTTCATCACTATTAACCATGGCCTCCACCCCATCACACACCTCCACAGATTGTTACTTCATCTTTCAATACAACTAAAATTTATTTGAAATTCTAAATAATATAATGGGGCAATCATGAAAATATCTCCAATAGATGCATGATACCTTTAAAATACATAAGCTCTGATTTTCAAGAGTGGGTTATTCTTGCAAAGAAAAAAAGTATTGGAATAAGCCTCTATAAATATATTACTGATTAATACAGACTTTTTAATTTTAAAATTTTTTATGGTTTATTTGAGCTTTCATTCCAAGTAATGCCAGAATAGTATACTAAATTTAAAACTAGCAATGTAAATTGTATGTAGATCTTTTAGTGACTATAAAACAGGGTGAAGTAGAAATATCTCCTATGTATATTTCTCACAGATGAAAACACCATTGTCACTAATGTCTTACCATTATGTGGGAGGTATTTCTGCCACACCTTGTATATAATAATATAAGTATTTTTCATTGTACTCAAAGAGAAGGCCACAGTATCACATGTTGTCCATGTCAACATTCTACAAGACTGTTTAGTGCCTACAGACATTATTCAAAATTAATTTTAATTGTTGTGGTGACATTGAGACATGGACTAATTACTTTCTCAAAATTATACCGATTTAGCAATATAAGTATGGACACACACTGAAAATAAAAAGTTTTATATATATATATATATATATATATATATAAATAATTTTGAAATATCTTCAGAACAATTACATCATTTTTTTATTTCATCTGCAAGAATCTTTCAATATCAAATTCTGGAGGTGAAGCTAAGTTTGCAATCAACAAGGATGCCATGATTTTTTCAACACTGCAGGTACACTATAGTTTATACAATCAAAATTTTCTGGAATACAAATGAAAACTCATTAATTTTCAAGTTGTAGCTATAAACCCATCACCCTAATAATAACATTCAATGTTTAATCACTTCAAATTTAATAAATTATTTCTTTTTAACTTGATTTTTTTTAATATATTTAGAATTTAATTCCCATAATTATTTTCATCTCTTATCCTTAATTGAAGAGTTGAAAAAAATGAATTCTATTATAGTTCAATGTCATCAGCATCATATTTGACACCAAGTTGTCGACGAACTTCATCCATAATTGTCATGAGTGTAATTGATTCTGAGTGGGGAAACAGTGGACATTCCAATTGGCCTGAAATAAAAAAAAAAAATTAAAAAAATTTGATAACAGAAATAATTATTTTCTTACAATAATCAATGAATATATCTGCATTTATGTTTAGAATCAATTTTCATTATTTTGCCTTAAAAGTTCTTTGTACTTGAAACTTTCTATGACATTATGTATTTTTTCAATAATTTCAAACATTATTTGTGGATTTTACAAAGAGAGGAATGATTGCAAAAGTGTTCCCCCTCCCCACTTTTATAGTTGGAAATACACAAAATGCATGCTGGGATATTTTTCTTTGTCAATAAAATGTAACAGCTTGTGTTTTGACATGACTCAGTCCAGATCTGCCAAGTTAGGCAGTTCACGGCTGGCTTGTCAAACTCTCAACCTTTTTTGGCAGAGAGGAACCCAGGAAAGGCTACAGCAAAGGAAAGAGTCGCGTTACTCAGGTGAGGTAGACAAACCTGACCACGTGTATGCAGTGTCTACGGGGAATTTTTGCCAGAGTCTACACATTCGGAATCAACCCACACAAAAAACAGTCTTGCGCCACATCCTACCTTGTGGGGAGGCTAAGGTAAATAACCTGAGTCCAGATCTGCCTTAACTACTAGACAGACTTACTGTGTTCACTTGTCTAACCTTTCCTTTGTGTACAAACACCAGCTCATAGTTTGTAAATTCTTTTGCTTTCTTACCTGTTTGATTTGCTTTAAGTACATAGCTTGCATGATTGTTGACGTTTCATCCTTTTTGCCTTTTTTCTTTTCATTTCAAACTTTATTCTGTTCCTGCATTTTGACAATGGCTTCTAACTCATCATTATTGCAACTTTTAATTATGATTTGTATTGTCTTCATTATTGTGCTAATATTTGAATATTAAGACTGAAATTCATAAACTTTAAAAACATTTCTAAAATTCCTTTCTTTCAAATCTTATTGCATGGTCATTTGAACTTGGTAGATTTTGTTTAGTGGCCAATCAACTTCTATGGGTTATTTAATGCTGAAATCTAAATATTTTGAAAATAATTTTATAGCTTCAATTATATATTTTGAATGTAATTGTATGTCTGACAACAGACAATGTATTGCTGTTAGGTTTATTATGTATATTTATTGTTGGTAATTTTTCTTTATATAAAAAAATTGTATTGCTGATATTTTTATTATAAAAATATATTTTTATTCTTTCATAGTCTTTTTTTAATTGGTGAGGTTCACTAAATGCCAGTGGCTGGGACCCTAACAGGTGCTACCCCCTCATGTCAGGGTGGACCTGGAAACAACAGTAATTAAGTGGTGGTTCCACACTCCTCAAAACCTCCAATCTCCTGATCAGAGACCTTGCTGCTGAATGTAGTTTGTCATATCCAAGACTAACATATGAACATGGAATTTCAATAACACTGAAAATACAATCAAATCAATGATACTATAAAGACAGTGTAAATACCTTGTCTGATCATCAAGCTTAAGAAGAATTCTACTTGATTTGTGGATAGTGATTTTAAAATTACACACATGGAGTAGAAAAATTCTTTTATGAAAATAGTTATATGCTTTTTAAGTTCAACCCCATTCCACTCCACAGGAAAGAAAAAAACCTGTGTCTTCATCATATGAATATTAAGTAAAGCGTATGGTCTGATTCAAAGCTAAGATAATTAAGGACAAGAGTAAGTAAAAAATTATCCACCCTTTTGCCATAACATATCTTTCATCAAGAGTGCAAATAATTTTTGACTTAACCTCTTATTATTTTTCAATGGTGTCAGAGACTGATGTTCAATTTTAAGTGAAACAGATTTTAAAAAGATAAATTTTCTAGGCAGATAGACATAATATTTTCTCATTCCAATATTTTCTTCATATGGTCTTGTGTTTTGCTAAGTCCAGTAGATATCAATATTGTGCAGTTAAAAAAAAAAAAAAAAAAAAAAAAAAAAATCAAAAATTTGATTGATATAATTATTTTTATTCAAAATATTAAGGCAGAGTTTAGAAATACATCTGTACGAGGACCACAGCCACATCATCAGTGATGGTGCCCTGGGATTGTTAGGAGTTTTGGGTTTATCGAACATTAGACTCCTTCACTCAAGTTACCCTGCTGGTGGTGATCAAATAGCAACATGTGTCCATACTGTGAGCCATCCAAAATATCAATTGCAGAATGCAAATAGCCTTTAAAAGATATTAGTGTGCCAGAAATCATCTGACCTTCCTTTTTTCCATGTACTCCTATTTCTTTCAGACACCTTGTTGTCTCAGCAGAACTATTTTACATAGCCTTAATTCTTCCTTGCCTGGTAATTTTTGATAATATCAAGAATACTTTTAAGTCTCTAGAGGTAGAAAATGTTTCATAAGAGTGAAGAATGCACGTGAATGAATTTATGATATCTATATACCCATTTGGTACATTTAAGAAAATAAAAATCTCCAACAAGAAACATCACAGATTCTACCACAACAAAAATATTTACTATTTTGTGATCATGAAGTAGTTCTCTAAGAACTGACAATAGATATTTTTGACTGATATGATGAATCAATTCTTAGACATCTATTTAATTCAAAAAAAATTTGTAAAGTAATTTAAATGGTTTGATTGAATATGCAAAGAACAAGAATTAAGAAAAAAAGGAAATTGGAAATGGACAAATTATGTCAATTAAAAAATATATTTAAAAGGTAAGTAAAATAGTAACAAGAACAGCTATCAAATACATAAAGACATCATTGGAGAATTGAGGTAATCATTAAGAAAAAATAGTTCAGCCATATTGTCTTTAAATCTGATTTTTAAAATTGTAGAAGATTTACAATATGAAATTCAAAGGGAATAAAAAGGTATTTTTTGTATTAATCAAGGTGATATTGCTTAAATAAGCTTTGATCAGTCAATGGATAAATTTCTTATCCTGTAAACAATGCTTCATTTAAAGATTACAAACTTAACCAAGAAGAGAGTTTTTGTTATAATGTGGGCGTTTGGAAGAAAGATTTATTCTCCCATTTATATTTTCCCCATTATAGGCATTATTATATCCATGATGTAATAACACCGTACTTTACAGAC
This sequence comes from Acanthosepion lycidas, assembly GCA_963932145.1. Classification (NCBI taxonomy): domain Eukaryota; kingdom Metazoa; phylum Mollusca; class Cephalopoda; order Sepiida; family Sepiidae; genus Acanthosepion; species Acanthosepion lycidas. The sequence continues at coordinate 37,281,914 of OZ010572.1, read as the reverse complement.
AAATAGAATTATTGAAAGGAAAAGGAATAACAAACATGCTTTGTTCTCAGAGAGCCTTTTATACCATTAAGACATATACAGAACTACATATATACATGTGTCCCAAGCAGAAAACAATATATATCTACACAGTAATTCAGAGAGTAAGGACTCCAGATTCAAACTTGCCAAATTCATCTCCTAGTGGAGGACATATTCCATGAATGGGAAATAGCAAGTCTCGGGTTTTCCCAAATTGAGGACTGCGAGCTGGAGATTCTTTCCATATCTGGGAAGGATATATTCCTAAATGGAAACAGCACCATGGGTTTGTAAGCTGCTTGGGAGGCAGATTTCAGTTTGGCTGCTGTAAACAAACTGAATTTGATTGCCACTTTCGTTACTGTATGAAGGGACATCACTAAGTGGCCATCACATTTCTTATCTCCACCAAAGAGAAATAAATGCTCTCTGTATTCCTACATTGTTATAGTTTAAGTTCATTTCAAAAATACTTTTTCTTTACATATTTTAAAAACTAATTTTCTGCACTTATTGTTCAAACAATATTTTGCTAAATGATTTATTGAAACAAGTCAATCCAGTTGAATGACAGAAAACATTTCTGGTTAAATGTTTGCTACTAACTGCTCTAATGAAGCAGACACTTATGACCAACTGATCTAATGAATCAGAAGTTTATGACCAACTGTGCTAATGATTTAATTGCAATAGGCTCAGGAAAATTTAACCAAGTCATTGAGGTAATTCTCTTTTCTTTTGGCTAACATTTTTTCCCAAGTTTCTCATCTGTGATGACATTCAAATTGAAATAAAATGTGGAAAAAGAACTAAAAGTTAATTAGTTTTGAAATATTGGATGAGTTGAGGTGTTCTAAAGAAATCAAACATGAATATTAACTTGGGAATAACATAGTACGACTGTGTATATCCAAGTCAGGCAAAAATGAGGATAAATGATCAATCAATTACTGAAGTAAAAATTTATCTCTAAAAACTCTTGAGACTATGTGGTTTATATAAAGACATATCCATCAGTTTTGTGTTGTTTGTTAGGCAAAATAAATTTAGAGGATTGGTTTTTCCCAATACACATGTGACATATTAGATGAAGGAACATTAAATATCCCTACAATTTCAGAAATGGAATGGCACATTCATCTGGTACCCACTTTTATGTAGTTGAAGGCATTTCCACAATGTCAAGGTACTAACTACCCTTACAGTTACACACTGCGATCTCATGACTCTTGGCAAGTTAACACACAAGTTGACACCCCCACCCTGCCAAAGCAATGAAATTCAATAAATAATCTCACCTTTCTCAATGCACTTTCTCACACATTCTGCTTCATAAGAAAGACCAGCAGCATTTGGGTAGTTGAATTTGGCATCCCCTGGAGAAAGTGGAAACTCCATTTCTTCTTCATTAATTGTTACTTTTGTAGGACACCAAAACGGATATGGAAGCTGAGTATATGAAAAAAAAAAAAAAAAAAAAAAAAAACACACACAGAAAAAATTGTTAGAAAATGTAAGAGTAGAAGAAAATTCACAGAAAATGCAAAACCAAATGTTATACATTTATCAAATTTTGTAATAAAAATTTTTTGAAAACAATTGACTTAATTCTACTCAAAAGATTAAAAACAATTTTCAAATTTCCAAAGTGCTATACAAAATATACAAACCTACTCATTACTCGTACTCTCTCTCTCTCTCTCTATATATATATATATATAAAAATGCTATCAATAAACATTCCTTTATATACAGAAATTCACAAAGAGAAACAAAATACTTTATACCCATTCTCTGGCTGTAATGATTTTATAAATATATACATTTATTATAGACAGACATATGCATTTCTTGCATTATTAATATATATTCTATACTAAATATAAAATAAAAATATAAAAGTGTACATTGAGGTCAACAACCAGCAGTGACAGTCTGCTCCATGTTTAAATGCAATCTTCAGGCAACGTTCTTTACTAAAAATTTTCTTCAATTATAATTTGGAATACTTTTCTTTTTACAGTATTCATCTTAATATTTTAAAATTTCTATCAAACTTATCCTAAAAATACTCCAAATCCTGCAGTACATAAAAATCATTTTCTAAAAATTTATTTATAAGAATATTTTTCTCATGAAAAGCCTGTAATAACTTTAGATATTAAAAAGAAATACAAAACATTCTGGTCATCACAATTTGCACTTAAAGACAGAAAAAAAAGTCTGTGTCGCATATGCATTTCAATGTTTTATTATTTTATTTTTTAATGTTCTAAGAATTGAGTTTTTGAAGAAAAATTCATTCAAGTCATAAATTCTTATTTTATTGTGATATTTAATACTTATAAGATATGGCTTGAGTGATGTTAATGTTTTTGTCTATGTCTTTGTTTATATATTCATAAGATGAAATGGGAGAACCTAACAATAGTTAACAAATAAGCAAACTATAAACTGGAGTTTGAATGAGATCAATTTCCATACATGTCCTATTATTGCAGCGTTATGCTAGACTAAGCTAAGTTTAGTAAATATCTACTCATTAGATCAAATGGTAGATCAATTTTTGGTTCTCATGAGACAAGGAATTATATTTTATGAAACAAAGTCAAATAATCTATACAGACCTTTTTGCACTGGCTAACTTTAAAGTATTGTAGAAATACAAAACAATGTGTATAGTACTGATTGCTTAAATGACAATAGAAAAATGGACTTCAAAAATATCTGCAGTCTTTCCGATTTTTTTAAAATTGGTTAATTTTAAACTTGCATGTCTCTAATCAGTGGGGGGAAAAGAAATTAAATATGGCTAAACTGTGACACTGAGCTGTTGGCCCATGGTCAACATCCAGTTGTGAAGCGAAACTGTGATATTTCTCCTACCAGCATTTGACCAGGGGTTGACTCTTAGTTGCTGCCACCAGCCTGTGTCCCAGTTAATCGGTGGTCATTGCTACCTGGTGGAATCCTTTGGTCAGGGTACCAAATGGGATGGTCGGTTGATTCTAACGGCTTCACACCAGCTGCAACCGGTTCAACACCAGCTCCATCATTCTCAGCTCACTTCCAATGTCTGGTTACTGAAGTAACTACTTCGATCTCAGGTCTAGCCTACACACATCGTGATTTTGATCTTAGGTAGGAGAGATCAATCAGATGTCGGTCCGTAGTGCAAGATGAGTCTAGACTGGAGGTGATATCGCACAAGCATAAAGAAAAAGAAGCAAATAAAAACCCAAGAGGTTCAAGTATGTTGAAAGAAACAAATTAACTTATCCGTCTGTTACATACAGGAGTGTGTTTTTCTCCCAACCCGTTTTCTTCGGAGAGTGACACTTTTATACTTCTTAGGCAAGTTCTGGTCTTCTAAGTCAACTTGTTTAGTGCTGGCTTAGCTTCGTTCGTTAGTATAACTTGCTATTGGTAGGAAAGGCGAATCGTGGAATCTCTCATCAGCTTCTGCGAGGCAACGCTCTGATTCCTGCTACTTGAACTGAACTCGAGCTGGCTGCTGCTACTACTACTACTAATGGCAAACTGCCCGAGGGCGCTCGCTTATATGGACATCGACTGAAAACTAGTGTGGGGTTAGGCACAGCCTGGAGTTTTCGGTAAATCTCAATTTCTGACAAGGGATCTCTTTGTTGTCTGGCTAAGAAAATTGATTAATTTCCATTTTGGGAAAAATTACTTTCCATTTTTTGGGGGATTGCAGGATAGCTATCCTCATAATCTCCCTAATTCTCACATTGGTACCTCATACCAATTCCCTTCAGTGGGTGTTAATAACTACCCATCTTTCTCATCAAATTACCTCCGCCTATCAACATTGTACCACTTGACCAATGGTGAGCCGGCCATGCGACATGGCTAAACTGGCCTCATAAAAATTAGAACCTAGAAATTTTTGTTTACAAAATTCTCCTCACTGACCAAAATTCTTACAAATAATACATGACCACTTAAAATCTCTGAAATCTTCGATGATTTTGGTCACTTTGTGTCTTCTTAACCACTACTTTTACAAACATCAATCAATTGTCAAAGTCTGCTCTCTGGTCCCTTCATGAAATTGGTGTCTACGGGAACCCTTGGCTTCTTGAGAAAAAAAATAAATTGTTAATAAATTTCTTTATTTTCAAATCGGCAATTCTTCTGAGATATTTTCTTATGTCAAAATTCTATAATCAACACATGGCCACTTAAGGGCATCTCCTCGATGTTTGGTTATTCTGTGTTTTTCTCGATCAGTACTTTTACACTGTCATCAATTGATTGTCAAAGCCAGCCATATGATCTCCTTCATGGAGTTAGTGTCTACGCAAATCCTTGGCTTCTTTGAGAAACATAAATAATGGTAATTCTCTCTAAACTGTATTGGCAAAATTTCTCATGCCAAAATTTTTATAATCAACACATGGCCTTGTCAATACTTAAAATGATATCGTGCGAAAAGTAACTTTCTCTTAAAGTAAAAAAAAAAAAAAAATCTCGGTCTACCTTTTGGGATATCTTTGGTTTTTTTAACCTTTCTTTAACATTTTCAGTTTTTTCTTGTTTAATTTTCATATGGATAATTAGTTAATTACCATAGCTAAATAGTGTCACAAAACTATGAATCTGAGTGGAAAATTACAGAGTTCCATATTCTTAGAATAAAAAAAAATGTATATACTATGTGAATTAAAACACTTCATTTGCATGAAACAATTACATTATTGGTGACTATAAATCAATTTTTTAAAGTATTTTTAAATTAAAGAATATTCTGGAAGTAAATTGCTATCTCTAATTTATAGATGGCCTCAGTATTTGTGAAAAGTCAAGTGTTAGTATTTGAAGAATACCTATATTTCTGCATAATAATAACAATGAAAGGAAAACAAAAAAATAGGACCCTGCAAATTTAAACTTAAAATTACTGAACATAAGAAATGTGGTAGCAATTTATATTTTTATAATGATAAATACTGAGATTAACTTAAAAAGATGCAAAATAAAAAATCTTACTTGGATCCTGCCTTTTGTTCCACAAATACTGGCAGTACATTCTGACTGAATCTCTGTATTATATGCCAAATTAGCCATTTGTCCTCCTTTATATTTAAAAATAATTGTTGCACTCTGGTCGACTCCTGGTTATAAAGAAGGAAAAAAAAAAATTAAATTTGAATCTGATGAAATTTTAAAGAAATCTGATATAAAGAGGTCAGTTTTCATTGGTTATCTCAATCTTGTATCTGGTTATACTGAATAAATATCTACAAAAAGAGTGAATGGATATAATTAATTAACAGTAAAATTTTGTACATATTTGAATGTTTGCGGCATCTCTAACAATTTTTACACATGCTGTAATTAATTGTGGATAATAACGTATGCCTGCATTTATGTTACACAATTCTGAAAAAAAAAAAAAAAAAAAAAAAAAATCTGTTCATCTTACATGGAATATTTTAGAATTTTTATCAGCTAAATTTAACATATATTCAACTTTTATTTGGCTTATATCAACTATAAATAAGAATTTGTATAGTTTACAATATGTTTTAAAACAAAATTCTCACAGTATTTACAGCAATCATATTGATATGTTCATACAAAAAATACAAGAAGTTAGTAGAAAAACAATTTCACACAAGGGGAAACAAACATTATCAAAACTACCCATTGAAAAGAAATGCAGAGTTTTGTTAGTAAGTTAAACTCTTTGTTACAGTCTTTATTCATCTTTGAAAAAAAAAAAAAAAAAAAAAAAAAAAAAAATCAAACAAAATTCTTATAAATATTATAGAATAAATGTCAAAATTATTTCTTATAGAATTTCCTAAATATGGAAAATCTTTTGAGTCATGTTTTCATGTTTTTTTCCTAGTAGTTGAGAATAAACTGTGTATTCCTGCCATTTTATAATCTGTTGAATAGACTGGTTTCAATTTTCACTTTGAAAATTTCTCATGACCTTCAACTGACAGTCTTTGCTAAAAAACACTTGATACATAACAGTAATCCACCATTCTCAACACATAGGAAAATCCCAAATAACTATCCTGGATCAATCTCATAGTAACCAAAGTACTAGACACCTGAAGATGGCCAGAAGCTATTTGGTTGAAACGTAACAACTGAAGATGAGAACAAGAATTTGAATGAAAATGAATGTCAAAAGAATATTTATAACATGGATGTCATAAAATATAATGAAGAAAAAAGTACTTACCAGTTTCATGAAGATGACCAACAGTGAAGATTTTATCAGGTTTTTCTTTGAAAGCCAACAGTGCCCACTGAATGGTATAAATGCCAATATAAAGCAGACCTCCTCCACCCAATTCACGTTTATTTACATGCTCACAATGAATCATTGGGCGGCAAAATTCAGCTTGAACATAGCGTACCTGAATTATTTTGAATTGCACAGAAATAATCATCTCCAAGTTAACAGGTATCAAAATATTAAGTATTTGTTCATTAAGCCTCCAAACAAGTAACAAATAATGACACCAAATAGAAATAAAAAAATATTTAAAAAAAGAAATGAAAATGTGAAATTATCTAGCAAATTCTTATTATAATGAAAAATACTGTAAAATTTATTGCATTCTTTTATCAATTTTAAGCATTTAAATATGTGTTTACTCAACTCACTTTTCCTTTAGATTCACCGAAAATTAATCCATTTAATATCCACTGTTCCATTTTGGGGTTAAAAGAAGAATGGCAGGCATTAACAGGTTTAAGCAAAATAACAATTTTTATCAATAAATCTGAAAAGTTTTTCCAGCAAAAAAAAAAAAAAAAAAAAAAAAAAAAAAAAAAATGGGCAGTATAAAACATTTGGAGATGAGATTTATTATATTAATGACATTTCAAGAAATAAACACAAGTTTTAGTGTTTCCATTTCCTACTGGATGTATTTCCTCATAATAATGTCTGTCCACTTGTTGAACAAGGAAAGCCACAAAACAGGTTGTGGTGGATGAGGTTGTTCTCCAGCATCCAGTCCTCCAATGGTATTCATTTATAATCATTCATAAATTGTGCAACACACTATAAGGATTCTCAGCATCAGACAGCTTTGATTCAATGACAAGAACCAGTCAAGATTGCTGGAGACTGTGCAACTGTAGCTCTGTTGCTGTGTCTTTTGCTGAATGCCACACTTACTTTGGCTTATCTTCATTAGTCAGTCTCTGATGAGCCCACTCTGCAACAATCCTGTGTCCACACATTTTGTTTCAGTATCCGCAGGAATATTGGTGAAGAACTGTCCTGGCTATGCTTGTGAAAGACTAATGTCACCAGTGCTGCTGATAAACATAATTAACTTCAATGCCACTCATTGACAAGTATAAAAATGATAAATTTTATTTATGGTATTATGATTGATTAAGATCATGAATACATAAACAAAAGGGATTTGAAGAAGTTTCCCCATATAAGGAATTCTAGAGCTGGGATGAAGAGGTTGACTGGCAGTTTCAGAAATGGCTAAACAACCCAGAGACATTCAACTATTTAAATGACAGTAGCTGATTGATAGAGTTCAAAAAGTGACATACAGAAGAGGTTTTTATCTGATTGAGGCACCGTAGTCATCCGTCAAAGAGAGAGAGAAAGAATGTCTTGGTCTACTAGTGAGGAGACCAGTTTGATCTGACTACTATTCAATCGGTGACTGCTTTTATGGAGGTGAAAACTCCGATTGCACTGTTCTGTTTAGCCAATAATAATGTTTCACCAATAGTCTTGGGCCATATGCACCAAAGGAGAGGAAGGAAAGCCCCCCAAAAGCTAATATGATTGGTGGTCCAATCAAAATAATAACTGTGTTTTAAGCATCAGAGGGAGAGATGATCAACTTCATCCCAGCCCCTCTCTAATTAGTGGGCCAATCAAAGCTGTGGCATTGTATTGCTTATATCCACCTTCAGTAGAACATTTTCCATGTTAAGGAATCTCATATTTGGCCACATTATCACAGGTGTCATCATCAGCTCCATCTGTCAGTGTGTCATATCTCTGATTCAAACAAATACGTAAAGATTTATTTTGTGTCATTTATTTCAACTAATAATTCTGTTATCAAATTAAAACAACATTAAAGTTCAATAGACCTAAGACTGTACCTAATGACCAATCTCACCCAAGCTTATAATTTGATCTCTCACACTATATTCCAAAAGTGACACAAACTTGAAAATTCATGATTTTACATTGTTTTAACATGGAAAATATTTTTCCTTCCTTTAAGACAAAAATTAGATCACCAGTCAACCTTTGACACCAGTCATGGTATAATACAACATATGATTTGAGTAGTCAGATGGTAAGAGACTGGTGGAGTCATTGATATCCAGATAATATCACTATGATATGACCGTTGATATTGCTTACTGGATTGGTGGTTCCTAAATGCCCCACTCCCCCATCTAAGTAGTGACCAGACTTGACATTGCTTGACCCTGGTGATCAAATGAGAACTCTTGCCTTCAGTGTGATTTGACCATAATCATTATATTTCTATTGTTGATTATCTGATTTTATGACATTTCAACCATTTTATGTATTTGAGGGAAAAAAAGGAACTGGAATATTTATATATACCTCCCCAAGAGATTTTGAATCCAGAGCATTGCGTACTTTTTCATAAACTGGAAAGAATCGGGACCACAGCGCCTATAAGAAAGATATTTAGTTTTTAAGTCAAGTAAACAAAATTTGTTTTTTTTATGTCAGAAATTTTGACAAATAAGGAGTGTAGAATTATATACCTTGGTTTAGCTGAAGAAACAAACAAGCAGCAGAAAGAAAATAAACTTATATATTAACTTATCCCACAAGTATAGAAAGTGTAAGGAGGACAATCTATCTTGTGAGTGAAATAAAGTGACCAGTTCTAAATTCCAAGAATGTTATTCATTATTCCTGAAGAAGGTAGGAGGGCACAAATGCCGAAACACTGATTATGAAAACCAAGATGAGAATACAAATCTGAATGGAAAAGCATGTATAAAAATTTGGACTATTTAGGAGGAAAGATGGCCTGAAGTGCAGAAGTTCTATTGGGAGCAAATACTTTCAATATTCAGCAAGCTTTGAAAACAAGAATTTGATGAGCAAAATGTCCAAATTCTCAGAAATTTGAAAATCATGAGATTATTAGTGGCAAAAGAATGCAAGAATTAATGCAATCTGAATATAAAATATTCATGAAATTAAAAATTTTAAATGAAAATTCTGCAAATGAGAAACAGCTAGAATTAAGACAAAGTTTAAAACTAACTTAGGAATTAAAAGAATCAAGTCACAAAATTTCACATAATTAAAAGTTGTAAACATTCTTTAGTTCATTTTTTTTTTTTTTTTTTTTTAAATCAGAATCTTAATAACACAGGATTTAAGATTCACAGAAGTTTTCAAATACAATCATGCAAAGATTAATAAATTATAGAAGATAAAGTTTCCAAAATAGGAAATTCTCATTACTTACAACAAGGCAATGTTAAATACTATTTAAAAAAGCAAAAAAAAGTGAAAGAATTTTCTTAAAACTTATACATACCTCCATAAAGAATAGTTGTTTGTCTTTTGCAACTTTTAAGACTTTTTCTAATTCTTTGAGATTCAGAGTGGCTGGTTTCTCACAGAGCACATGTTTACCATTGTTAAGCATCAGGATTGATAAACGGCAATGCTCAAAGTTAATGACTCCAATGTAAACAATGTCTAGACAATAAAATAAATGTGCAAAACGCCAGTTAAAAAATAAAAACAAAAACAAAAAAAAAAAAACATTATTCTTGTTTATTACATATGACAAAGCTTTTTAAACATTGAGATTTATTCTAGAAATATTTTTTAAAAATGAATAAATAAAATCAAATACATTTGTATCCTTGGGCCTCATTTTCAAAATATATCAAATGGAATCTTCAGAATATTATAAATATTGTAATATGTTAGTTATAATGAGTGGTGGAAGTTATCTTATAACACATTCTCCCCTGACTTATTCTTACAGAGGGAAGAAGTCCCTGAATTGAGCAGGCATTCTTTGCTGTCTGCGTAGTGGATTGCCATGAGAATGAGATTTTTCCTTTTCTTGCTAGAACTAGATTCTAATCCAGCTGCGTTTTCATAATCTTCTATGAGTGACTTGCTCTGAAGTATCAGTAGGTGAGTGGGCTCTCTTCTGTGAAACCTATTTGTCACCATTTGAGGGACCAGAGCTCAAGAATTCCTCATAATGTTCATAAGGAGACCATGTTTCTGTTTCTTTGTAGTCAGTTGAAGTGTCAAAAAGACAACCCTCACTTAGGCTTGTGGGTTCTGATTCATCCCCTGCTGGAGCCAAGTCCTTTAATGTTACTATGTCTTCTCATCCATCAGGGTAACGGACACACGCATACTGGGGGTTGGTGTCTAGAAGCTCCACTTCATCCACCAGTGATTCGTTCTTATTCAGTCATGTGTGTCTTTTTAGTAATATCACTCCTGATTTCGAGAGCTAAGAGGGTAGGAAACTTCTAGGAAATGGAAGGAATTGTTCATGGGGTGTTGCGTTAATGGTGGTGGTGGTGTATAGCAGTGTTCTAATTGCATACAGGGCCTCTGGAAGTAGTTGTTCCCAATTCTCTAAAGCTACCCCATTATCAACAGCTGCTAGTTGAACAATTTTCCAAGTTATTCCATTATGCCTCTTGCACTGGCTATTGCCTTGAAAGTTATATGGGACTGTTCTACTTATGGCTACTCCTTGCTCTTGTAGGAACCACTGTATGCATATGGACATAAATGAAGCCCCCTCTGTCCAAATGAATATATGCAGGTAGCCAAAAGATGGCAAAAACTGAACAAAGTGCTTGTATGACTGTCGTAAACGATACATCGGGGCAGGGTATTGTGAAAGGAAGCCATGAATATTCATCAATTGTTGTCCACATATATTTCATATGCATTTTTGATAGAAACAATCCTTTAAAATACAATGTGATTCTTTCATAAGGTTCCGTGGCTTTTATGACCTTGCTGGTGTTAGGACAGTAAAACCTAGGTTTATTTTCACCACAAGTCTTACATAATTTGGTAATTTCTTTCATATCATCTACTAAGTAGGGAAGGTTTTTGATTTTTGTCATGTCGACCATGCATGTAACACCAGGGTGGCACAACTCTTGATGTAGTTTCTTTAACACTTATTTGCAAGCAGCCGAGCTATATACACAAGACAGGGCGTCCACACCTACATTCTCTTTACCAGAACAGTACGTTACATCGAATGAGTAATACAAGAGTTCCATTCTTTAATTGGCTACCTTCTCATTTTTAATTTTGCCGGCTGTTTTTGGTTTGAACATGAATTATTTTTGGCCTGTAATTAGTTTAAAATGTTGCCTGATCAAATAATGCAACCATTTTCTCAGTGATTTGACAACAGCATAGACTTATTTCTCTATTGCAGAGTGCCTACATTTCAATTTAGACAGGGTTCTAGAGAAAAAGGCTATGGGCCTCTGACTGTCTTAAAGAGGCAGCTATGGTGCATTCTAAGGTATCTGTCTCTACTACCAGAAGTAGTGCATGATCAGGTGCAGTAATGGCTGCATTCACTATGCCCCGCTTTAACTCGTTAAACATTTTCTTTGCTATAGGAGATAATGGTAAATATCGTACTGTCATTAGTAGATTTTGTCTGAAAAAGATGAAATCCAACATGCATAATGTACGAATATTCCTAATGCACGGCACAGAGCAGGTAAATCCTTTGGGACTGGTTGGCTGAGTAATGGATTTGGATGTTCTGGATTGGGGTTTTTGTTGTTTTTAAGTATTACGTACCAAAGTAATTTTATGTTTTTACATATAAAGTAACATTTGAACTGGTTAAGTGTAAGCTTGTAATTTTTCACAGCCACCATGAATAATCTAAGATTTTTGTCTTGTTCCACTTGATTTTTCCCACAAATAGTTACATTCTTGATGTAAGCATAAGTGCCTTGTAGATTCTCTTTGAATACTATCTGGTCTATCGCTCTTTGAAAACTAGCTACTTAGAGAATACTGTTTAGTGTTACTATCATATCGTCTATTCTTGGCAGAGGTTAGGCATCCAGCATAGTAAACTAGTTTATCATCTGGGAATAGTTAATTACTATTTGTTTTGTTCTGTTCTCAGAGGAGACTATGAAGACTTGGCCTCTCCATAGCAAATGGCTGGGTTCAATTATTCCCTCCTTCAACATATGAAGGACTTCAGTTTGGATAAATATTTATTCTTCCTAGTGTTTTGCCTAGATTTAGTAGCTACCAGTTTACAATCCAGTGTTAAATTGCCAAAGAGAGCATGATAATGTTTTCTCCCAGCTGGCTAGGCTGCAGAATTTAAAGAGTGGCTTAGAGCCTCTGAAGGGTATTTCTGCTAATGAATGTTGGCATAAGTCATGCCTAAGTATTTTTATGGAATGAGATGAGTTAGTCATCACCACTTTGTCTAGGTACAGGTAAATTTTCCACAAATTTACTTTTGCAATGCTTGCATTAAGGAAGTTTTCTGTGCTCCCTGTGCTTTTAGTGGCTGTCTGTTAGCCATGATTTCTCTCATAGTTGATAAGCAACCAAGTATATCCAATGATGCAGAACAAGGTACAGTTTCACTTTCCTTTTTCTTACTTTTATAAACTTTAGCCCAATGTCATTGCTTTCCACATGTATAGCATTTGTCCTTTCTAGTGGGACTTATGACCTTATGTGTTTCTTGATCCCACAGAAAAAAATATGTGTGTTTAGTTAAGACTGATATTTTCAGAGAGCCTAGCATTTCATATTATTGGGAAGCAAAAAAAAATTGGCTGGTGTCAAAGGTTGACTGGTGACCTAACTTTTTTTCTAAAGAAAGAAAAATGTTTTTCATGTTAAAACAATGCGATACCATGAAAGAAAATATCAAACTGTTCTCACTGCTAGAAGTTTAACACTCTTCTTGCCAAATGACCATGGTTCCTCGATCAGTTAAAGATATCTACACTACTTTTTGAACTCCCTCAACCAGCTGCCTTCATTTAAATAGTTCAATGACTCTGGGCTGTTTAGTCATAATTACAACTACCAGTCAACCTCTTCTTCTCAGCTCTAGAATTCATTATATGGGGAAACCTCTTCAAATCCCTTTTATTTATGTATTCATGATCTTAATCATAGTACCATAAATAAAAATTATTTTTACACTCGTTAAGAAGAATTATCGTAGTTAATTAAGTTTACCAGCAACACCATAGACTTAACTCTTTCACAAACATAGCCAGGACAGTTCTTTACCAATATTCCTGCAGATACTGAAACAAAATGTGGGGGGGGACACATAACAGGTCCTCTGGAGACAGACCAAAGTAAGAGTGGCATTCATGAAGTACACAGTAACAGGGCAACACTGACAAAGGCAGCAACTGCTTCGGATAAGAAAGTAATTCTTCGGCCCAAATACAGATGACCTAATACCATTCAACCAGAATTGGAACCAGACACACAGACATACCAGTCAAAATTGTAATTCCACTATCTGCATGAATTATTTGAAGAATCACTCATGCTTCAAGAGCTGCAAGTTCCCACATCTCCACCTACTCCATGCCCAAGCACATGCCACGATCACAGATAGTAATGTAATGGAGAACTGAACACCCAGGATCATTACTAAAAGTGCTGGTGAAGTGTTATTTGCCTATCATGCCACCTCAACCATCATCACCAAGACAATTACGGATCATCAATATTGTCAATGAATGTCCATTCAACGAGATGTTATCAAAAGTCATGAAGGCTGTCCAGGCAGTTGAAGCAGACACAATTGAACCCAGTGACCACCACGCTGCAGTCCTTCAAAAGCATCTCCACCAGTATTATTTGAAATCAGGCATCTTCATCTTGATCATCAGAGATGGTCAAAACACGCCTAAACTGGTCATACCTTACAATCTCCATGCCAGATATCTATCAAGTTCCTGACTGCATAATTCACTCTGGTGTCACCTGTAATGTGTGAAAATATCTTCCCAGGAACTTGTGGGAGTTCAAGGGCCACGACATAAAGGCTTACATTTCTGCACCATTTGCACAAAACACAAGGAAAACAATGGTGAAAGTAACTAGGCCCATTGCACTCATGTCCGTCACCTTGTACAGTGACCAAATCATCTTTTCCCCCTCCTCTGCATTTACAGAATCTTCACCTAGTATTGAGGATGTTGCCTCCACTTCCGCCTGGAGAGTATATAATGACACACGACTCTAGATCTGGTGAAACTATTCAAATACTACCCAAAACAAATTACAAAGCACAAACAATTCCCAACAGGCTTTAAAGACTTCATCATGCAATAATATTAACAGTATGAACACATCAAATCAACATAAATACATCCATCCTTTCTACTCATATCCACTCACTAGCCATGAATCAGTTTGAGATCTTGAAGAGCTGTTATACTCTGCTCCAGACTAGATCTCTTTTGAAGTCACTCTACATCAAAACCTGTTGGTTGAATTTGAATATTAGAAAGAAAAACAGAAATAAAAAAAAAAAAAAAAAAAAAAAAAAAAACTATTTTCTCTGCCCAGGGCCTCTGAGCATCATATACAAAGCAAATCCCTTCAAAGTAAATACTCAAAGCATATTAAAAAAAAAAAATCTTAAATTCAAAATTCTCAGTGGCCCCTCTCCTTCATGTGCATGTGTAGTTGTATCAATGTAAACATTTTTGTTCAATGAAGTTCTGAAGGACAAAACAGGTCACACAAAAATTTTTCACTGTCAGTTTTTCCCCAAAAGATTAATACTGTTAAAGATAGAAAACAAGTTGTATATGTAGTAATAAAAATCTAATTACAAAAAAAACAAAAACAAAAAGAAGCAACATTTACCAACAGTTGGTTCTTTGGCCAAATCATCATAGCATCCAAAAGCTTTTGGTATTTTAAATTTCTCAGCAAATTTTTGGGCTCTATCAATATCTCTGGCAGCAACAGCTGTAATCTAAATAAAAACATTAGTATCTTTTTATATTTTAAGTCTTGAGAATGAATGTAAAATCTCAAAAGGTAATACTTAATACCTAATAGTTTCTACTTTTATATAATTTCTTTAACTTACACAAGCAAACTTAATTGTTTTATTGTTACATACTATCATGATAATTTGAGAACACTCAGTAATTTGTAATATATCCTTACATCTTAGCTTTTTATAAAGAACCTCAGTAAGTGATCCCTTGGATAGTGTTATATATACCTTCAATTTTATTTTTTTATACTACAATAGAAACATTTTTTTTTAAGTTTAATGATACTTTTCAATTTTAATATATTGCTTTTATTTTTTATATTTTCTTACACATTTCATGTCATAAAATATTTAATTTTAACCAATATGGTTTCTTTAAAATTCTTCCGAATTAAAGGGTTATTGAATTATATATCACGAGTAGAGTATTATCTCTATATTAATGTGCTTGTACCGATGGTGTATTTGATGTGAGACAGAAACTGTGTTGAATGTTTGAGAGGAAAACAGAAAGAGAAGGGGATATAGAGAGTCAAACAGAAAAAGAGAGAGAGGGACATACAAACAAAAAGAGAAAGCAACACAGAGAGGGATTGAAGGGGGTGTCATATTAGATCAGTGGTTTTCAACCAGGGTTCCGCGGAACCCTAGCATTCCGCCAGTAAAGCCCAGGGGTTCTGCAAGAAGTTACACAAGTACTATGATTGACAGTAATTTTTAATTCTCCTGTGCAGATATGTGTGTTTAGGTATCTCCACTAAATCAATAACAAAACAGCGTAGAATGAATAAATAATTTTTACAGTTTGTCTTTGTATTTTTTTTGTAAATAAATCTGAAGATGAGTATTTTTATTTTATTTTAATAATTGAAAGCTTTTTTTTGCATAACAATTAATTTATTGCAGGGGGTTCCTCGAGCCACTAGAATGTTTCCTTGTGGTTCCACTCCAGCAAAAAGGTTGAAAACCACTGTCTTAGATAATAGTAGTTGTTTACAGTGAAGGATTACATCAGGTTTCATGACCTAATGATCTGTTGAGTTTATTTAAGTATTTTTAAGTGAAACTGTCACTGCTCTTATAACTATCTAGGAATGGTCATGGGTACTAAGTGCATCATTAATAAATTTATCAGTAAATCCAGATCCCGTTGGTTTAGAATTATTTCCTTTTTCTACAAATAAAAACAAAATAAAATTCTTTTTAAAATGGTTCACACTCAAAAATAACATTAAACTGTACATTTTTTGATTCTTTAAACATATCGTTAAAAAAAAAAAAAAAAAAAAAAAAAAATATTGGAAACCACAGTACGAGTTTCAAAATCACACTAAAAATCATTTTAAAAGTCATTTTAAAAGAAAATAAATATTAAGTGTAGATGATGTTTTTTCTGTCCAATCTGAAAGAAAATAACATTTTATTAAATTATGCAAACATTAACTTAATTTTTTTTTTTATTAAATTATTTTTAGTGAGGTCCAACAAAAACGATTAAAAAAAAAACAAAAAATACAAAGGCCTAAAGTCTAAAGACAAATTAATTTCTATATATACAAGGGTGGGTTGAAAAGTTCATAGGGTGACTATGAAGGAATGATGCTGGAGCTATGAAATCTTTCATGCATTAATGTGGGGAATTCTTCCCAGTCGAGTATGTGCTTGGCAGTGAGAGAGAAATGAACAAAACACAAAACTTGAAATAATTGTTCAACAGCTTTTATTTCTGGTTTAAAGAGAGTGCAAAATAATATTATTTTGTGGGGAAAAAAAAGTGGGGTTTCCAAGTTAACAAAGTTTTTGAGTAATTGTTTTTGTTGGAATTTCTTTACCAGAGGTTATACTACAATTATATTGCAATTTCATATTTTCCAGTGATGCTCAGTGTCTTATTTTAACCTCATTCCACAGAGGGCAGTGATTTCCCTGTTCCCTCCATATGTGGTCAGCTAAGCCTGATTTTTCTATTTCCCCCTCTTGTTACCACTTTAAGAGGGCAGCCTGTTTCTCCTCCATATTTTTTTTTTTACCACAGCTGCACAGGATGGTATACTCACAGTCCTTAGTCATGTTCTCCTCTATGGGGGGTCTAATATGAAAATGTAAGGAATCAGCACATATGCTTGGCCACAAAAATCTCTCGAGCTGACCAAGCATAGAAATGAATACAATGTGGGATCCAGTAGTAAAGAGTGCTAAAGAAAAGCAATGAATAACAAAAATTGCAATATAAGCTCTGGTAAAAAAAAAAAATGCAATAATACTAACAAAAACTTGCAATATGAACACTGGTAAAAAAATGTTTGCTGAGACATTAGGTTTATAAGTCCCAAAAATTCATACACAGATGTCCTCAGATGACCCAGTAGATAAAGATGTTGGTTAGATCCAGTGACTAGACACAAAGCACAGCAGTGGTGAACCAAAACTTGGAGAGTTGAGTTACAGGGAAATAACTGACATAACCGGAAGAGGCATGGCACATGGAACTAGAACAATCTATCCTGGTGGATGAAATAAAAGGGGCAGTTTGAAATTCCAATCACCTGAAGAAGGCCAGAGCATACAACGACCGAAACATGAATATGACAATGAAGATGAGGATAAGAATGTAAATAATGCAAGTAGTAATCATAATACCTCATCTCAGAGATATAGACAGATAGAACTCTGTTAGTGTTTCTATGATTATTTCTGTTGCTGCTGAATCTATCAAACACAAGTAGCCAATAGGAGAGTTACTATATTAATTTCAACTCTTTAACTACATTATCTACTATTGAGGTTTGAACAGTTAGATATCAGATTACCTGTAAAGAAACAATGTGGTTATTAAGTAGAGTTGAAAGCATGCACGCATTAATAATTATTGATTTCACTGCTTGAGCATCACTCTTTCATAGTCAGATTATGAACTTTTCGGCTCATCCTCGTAAATAAACTTTTTTCTTAGCCATTTTTAAAACATTGACATGTTTTTTTTTTCACTCATTGTGCTGACATTTTATACAAAAAAAATATAAACAAAAATTTTTCAAAATTCTTTTTAAAAACCAATATTTGTCCTAGTGATGTGTTTCAAGGTAAATTTTAAGTTAATTTAAGACTGCATTTAAAAAAAAAAAAAAAAAAAAAAATTTTTTTTATTCTAATGAAATTTATTATTTTTATTTTGACCTTTTTATGGAAGCACATCATGTTTTTAGGTCATGTGGCTAACATGATTTTAATAAAATACTTTTTTGCTTTCACAGAAAAGAAAAAAGAAATCTGATGCACATTTATGAAAAATTGACAATGTATTTTTTACTTCGACTAACAATCAATAAAAGTAGGTACCTCCATGAAACTCCATGAAAAAAAAAAAAAAAAAAAAAAAAAAAAATCAGCATACTGTGATGAAAACATGGTAATGAAACCATAGTTTTGTCACCAAAATCTTTGTTATTATTAAGAGGAACGATCAGAGTATTATTTGATTAAATTTTAATCCTTTTTAGAACATTCGAAATTTTGATTAAAAAAAAAACTCTTTTTTGTATCAATGGAGGTACTAACTTTTAGCATAAAAAAATTTTAGCCTCTTTTTTTGTTTGCGATAACAGACACATGAATTTAGAAATTCCTGCAAAAATCAAATAATTGTCGGATTTTAATGAAATTTTCAGGACTTATTCGAAAATGAATTAAATTATTTTTTAATTATATTTTATCAGTAAATCTTGGTAAAAATAATTTTTACATATGTTTCAACACTTTAATTTTACAAAAATTTGAGAAATTCAACATAATTTTTAGTGGTTATATAATTAAAAGCAGAATTAAGTTATATCACTAATTTTGTTGGGGGGAAATCAGTTCTGAATTTAAAAATAAAATCAACAAAACTAAGACATTATTTAATCAGAGAAGCTTTTAATTGCTTTTATGAATAATATATATTAGACAATATTGTCCGAAGAAAAAATGTTTTTTCAATGAAAAATGAATTTTTATGAGATTTGTTTTTATTTTTTTTACAATTTTAAATTGAATAATTTATAAAGTTTTTAAATCTTTTAAAATTCAGTTTCAAATGTTATAACTCTTAAGAAATATTGTTATTAAGTAAAACTATATTTATTAATCATATATAGCTTATCAAATATTTTTAAAAAGTATATCAATTTTTTTATGTATAAATGTTCTAATTTTTCTAACTATGCAAGTTCATACATGACATTATATTAAAAGGTGATGTGATTTAAGGGCTGCCCCTGTCTCCTATGGAAACACCCTCATGTAATATTTATCCGATGCTATCAATTCTACTTCACACGTTAGGTTGTCAAATAAATCAATCAACAAGTCAGAAAAAATAAGGCCTCATGGTTAAGAAATGCCTGCACACTATTTACATTATTCAGATCATCATCCTCATCTTTGTTGTCATATTTATCACAACGCTTCAGCTGATGTACACTCTGGCCTTGTTCAGGTGGTTGGAATGTCGAACTGAACCCCTTATTTCACTCGCTGGGTAGACTGTTCTAGTTCCACGTGCCATGTCTAATGGATGTCAGTTATCAGTTATCACCACTGCCTTGGCACATGGTACAGTGGATAAAGGCGTTGGTTAGATCCAGTGACAGGACCCAAAGAGTTCTGACTTCAATACCTGGTTAACGCAGTAGAGAACTTGGAGAGGGGAATTAATGAGAGATAACGGATAACCAACATCTATTAGGCATGGCATGGCATGTGAAACCAGAAGTCTACCCCAGAAAGCGAAATAAAGGGTTCAGTTCGACATTCCAACCACCTGAACAAGGTTGGAGCGTACATCAGCCGAAATGTTGTGATAAATATGGCAACAAAGATGAGGATGATAGTCTGAATAATATAAATAGTGTTCATAATATCTCATCTCAGAAATATAGACAGATTATAGAGCTTAACCTCCATATGCCAGTGGATCAGAACCAATTACTGAGTGCACTACATCTTCATTGGACAAGAAATGTTAAAAACATTTCTAATTTACATTTTCATGTTAGTTATAGATTTTTGTGCAAGCTAAACACAATCCAGGCTCCAGACGCAAGTTTTACAATAATTGCTTCTGATTGGCCAATACATCTCAAAGTAATAACAATGCCTACGCACAAGTGTTTAAACACAAAATACCGCCAAAAATCTTGAAATGTGTTCGCAAGCCACGCATGTGACCAGGAATGTAAATAAATATGATGCACGGACACAAGTTTACCAGTGAGCTTTGTGACAGATAACCAACTGCCAAACAACTCCATGTCACCCATACTTTTGAAGTTACAAAGTTAAATTTATTTAACACGAAACAACTCCAATACACTCACTCCCCAACCTCTGAAATCACTCCTGAACTTTTACCAATTTTAGAACTCACAATTCCAAACCTTATTCTTCTGAATTACAAGTTCAATATTACAGTAAAAGGTAAATTACTTCTTAAGAACTTTCTGTTTAAAAGACCCTTAATATTAACAACTTTAATATCAACATTAACGAACGATTACAAGAAAGACATTCTGAAACCTAAAACATCATACATATTCGCCAACATAACATATACCAAATATTCTGCTTGTACATTGTTTTGAATGTTTTATTAGTTTCTAATTAAATATGTCTTGTTCGTAATATGAACTCTAGTACAAATATTTCCAAATCAAAGGGACACGACTCTGTCCTACCTTTTCTTTGCATGTTGTACACCAACCTAAATAAATCTAATTGTTACGTTTTAAAACAATTCAGTTGAATTTTGTATTTTATTTTGATGTTAGTGGAAATAGTTAACTGACACGCAACTTATTCTCAACAAATATTACCACATAATTAACCCATCCACTACTACATCCAGATACTGAAGAAATGTCTGTATACAACATTTTAAGCTATAAGTAATATTTGTTTCTAATCAGATTAAGTTCGTTAATTTTCATCAAATAACTTTTAAGAAATATATTTTTATTTTTGCATGATTTTTAAAACTGAGAATTAATTTTTGCTTGCAAATGTGTTGAAATGGCCGATTTTACTGAAGGAAAAAAAATGATTCCAATCAATATCATTTCTGTTTGAAATACACCAGACTATTTTGGTTACTGTATAGTAAATTTTAATTCTTTAGCTTTCCTTTCAATTAAAGGAAAGAAAATGAAAGCTTCCGTAAAGTTTTTTCATAAAACTTTTACTTACCGAATCAGTGCAGGCTTTCCCGCTTCTCTGATGTAGATTCTACACAATGAAGCCAAGGCATGAACTTTATTCCTTTCAAGGAGTTTTAAACACACCTCAATGTGTTTTGACTTTGAACTTTTTCATTTTCATGGACTTTAAACACACTTCACCGTATGTCTTTGTACCTTTCCATGTTCATCGACTTTTTATGCATATGTGAATTTAGCCATCTTGTCAATGGTCTTTCACTACACGATGTACAAAACATCCAAATATTCGTTGATAAACAAAAACCGTATCTTCTATTTCATTTTTCACTTGTTAAATGCCTTGCTTCATCACTGCGTGGTAGCGATTACTAATTATTCCAGGTGCTACCAGGAATCGCTACCACAATTCAGCCCCCAAAACCAAAAACTTCTGCGTTTCCAGACATAAGTGAAAGTCTCTCTCTCTCTCTAGTCCCATAGCTGTTCCTGGAAAAGTCAGCTCCCGCAACAAGAGAAGATTTTAGTTGTCTCTAAGGACAATATTGCCTTAAAAAAAATTTTTGATGAAAAAAAAAAAAAAAAAATTATACAAAATTTGTTTTCATTTTGTTTTTAAATTTTAATTAGAATAATTTAATAATTTTTTTTTTTTTTTTTTAAATCTTAGATATCTATCTCGTTTTCGAAGTGGTCCCTAAATTTAAAACGATTTCACTGAACTTTTCAGCATTAATTCGAATGAACTTTGTTATTTTTAAATTTTAATTTGTACTTTATTTTTTAGGTCAATTATTATTTATATCGCAGCTAATCCCTAGTATTTAAACCTAATTTTAATAAAATATGTTTTTGCTTTCACAAGAAAGAAAAACATTCTGATGCACTATGCAGGTTTATGAAAAAATTAACATTTTTTTATTTTATTTTTTACTTTTAAAAAGTTACAACTTTGAATTTCTCGAGTTTTCATAAAATTTAAGGTCGGGATGGGAGTAACAGATGTAAAAAAAATAATAATTATATATCTTTTTAGTTTTAACTTTTTCAAAGTCCATCTGCTGCTGACGCCAGAAAAACAAAGTTTTAAAAAAAGAAATCAAACTTTCGAATGTTTTTAAAAAAAAAAAAAAAAAAAAAAAAAGATGAAAAAACTTACTAAAATAATATTATAATAAAAACACTTCGGTTCGGTCTTACTCTTAACTTTCCTCTTGACATAATTTTTAAAACGATAAAACTTAATTCTCGGTCATTTTTCATGTCATTTTTTTCTTTTGTGCAAATTTGTGAACGATCCTTGTCAATGTCAAGTCTTTGTCGTTGCTAATAATAAACTTCATTAAAAAAAAAAAAAAAAAAAAAAAAAAAAAATCGAGAAATGTAAAGTTTACACACCATTTTCAAAAATAATTTTATTTTCATCTTAAAACTTTTAGTAAAAATGTGATTATTATTCTCTAAATTTAAAAAAAAAATTAGAGATCGATTTTTGACACGGACTAAAAAAACAGGACCTCTTCTTTCTCAAATCAATAAATAAATATTTTTTAAATTAAGGACCATTTACTAATGGTTAACAAACTAGATAAATTACTTTAGGACTTAGTTTGGTGTTGGTCGATCCTTAAATGGTTGCTTCATTTTCATACTTTTGACTGAGTGTTGTTGACCTTGTGTCACACGCTCAAACTAAAAACTAAATCACTATTTTTTTATTTTATTTTGACACAAGTCACGGTGTAAGGAAAAATCTCTAAGAAATTAATGTACGAAAAAGTCTACAAAAAAGTTATTTTATTTTTTTATGAGTGGACCAGGTTTCAGTGCCAAAATGAAAAATTATAAAATCGTATAAAATTTAAGTAACTGTAAGCAGCGAGCAATAGATATTACAATTATTTTATATACTTCAAAAAATGATAAAAATACAAATTAGAAATTATCCCTATGTAAAAAACTAAATTTAAGACGGCTGAACCACAAAATACTGAACAAGTGACTTCGGCACAGAACATTTTAAATAAAATTTTCTGACTATAACAATAAAACAATGTTAGTTTTTTTTTTTTTTTTTTTTTTTTTGTATGTGTTAAATAAAGCAATATTCGACTCACCTGATGGTCATCGTGATTTAATAACTGCAAAGCATTGCAAAAATCATTACAAATTTTACCAGTACCACAGATTCCCCACTTCATGTTGTTGTTTCGATAATCAACGAATAAAGTTCGGCTCGTTTTGGAAAATTTGTAACGTTCTTTCTGTTCGTTTTTTTTTTTTTTTTTTTTTTTTTTCATTATAAATTTATATTTAAATAAATTTATATATTTTTTTTTTTTTTTCAAAATTTTATATTTATTAAAGTTAAGTAAACGATGTCTTTTTTTTTTTTTTTTTTTTTTTTTTTATGCGGGAGGAGTTGACAAGAATGTGTCGATTTGTTTATCTTGACAAACTAAAGAAAACTTAATGGACTAATTAATACAGTTTTCATTTTTCTTTTGCGATCGAAAGTGTTTTGTTTACTTTACGAAGTTAATCTTGTTGTGGTTTGTATTGGTCCATTCCATAAAAAGAATGAATAGCAGAAGACAACAAAAAAAAAACAAAAAAAAACGAAGACTTGACTTGAGTAATTGCCAAGTTTATTTTCGTTAAGGAAATACTACATTGACAAAAATAAGTTTTTTTAAGCATCAGCTTAAGCCTTAGGGTAAAAATCAGATCTGATCGAAAGTGTTTGATTTCAACAGATTTTTAGTGGAAGGTGGATGACTGAGACGAGCCTCGTTCGTGTGGAAGGGCTAGCCTTGATTTTCTCTTTTAAGTCCCCTTAATGAAACGGGGTGATTCCTATGGAAGCGCTTAGACATATTTTGTTTTCCTAGTTAATGTGAAAGTGTTGTTCAGGGCCTGTTCCTGGCATTTTCTTCTGTTATGATCCATGTCGAGATTCCCAATCTCCCCAGTTTGTTTTTGTCCCCTGTTTTCATCTCAGCCCCTGTCAGCCTTTTAGTTTTAATTTTTCCCATCCTGTCAATTATTTTTCCTTCCCCATTCCTTTAATGAGCATGCGTCTTGATTCTGTCTACTGACAGAATACAGTGGCCACTCTTATTATTTTAAAGGATGGGTGGGTCCTACTAAAATTTGTTTCCTTTTAGTTTTATCTTTGTGTTACATTTTTAGTTTGCTTTCTGTGTTCATGCCCACTCCCCATCATTTCATGTATCATGAAATTTTTATATATTTTTGCACATTATAAACTTTGAAATTTTTATTATGGGATGTTTAATAGGTCTCCTGCAAATATGTGCTATTTTGGGGTTTGTAGTATCAAGAGGTGATGGATAAGTTCTTTTGGTCAATGAGTAATTGTAATGAACGGATGGTTTGTGATTCGGATTAACTAGGACTAGGATAGCTAATGATGACCATCCTCCCCTGTCATTTTTCCATCTTCGGCCATGTGCCAAAATTTTGTATTATTACAAAATAAATACCTCAACAAAAATAAGGTTACAATGCGGTAGGCCCAAAAAGTTCTCTGCATGTTCATGCAAAGGGTGAGAAGAGCATTGTCCTGAGAAAGACAGTTTTGCAGTTGTTTAAAAAGTATTGTTCTGAAGAGGACAGGTTATTGTTGGTGTTGGCGAGGATATTTGGCTGGTTGGAGATGGAGGAGTCAACAATAACAGCCATGGGCTGGCTGTCTGCTGATGAAACAGCCACACTACATTTTACCAGCCACTCTCCACTAAGTTAGGACGAGACACAAGGTCAGTTATTTAACATGGGGATCCCAAGTGTTTCCACTCGGGCCATTGGTCAAATTCTTGTCATCATAGCCAGCCAAGGCCACACTGGAACATATCCTAGGATCGTATTGAAGTAGCGGTGGTTGGGGACACAGAACAGATACTACAGGTATTTACCCCACCTTCTCCCAATGGGTTTTATGGTCCTCATATACATGAGTTAGCTTGCCTTGGTAACCTTGGTCTCTGGCTGGTATGATGTTACAGATCCAAGGAGTTCTGTTGCCCAGACAAAATTCCATTGGTTAAGAATAGTAACATGGAATTATCCCTGATAATCTGCTTGAAAAAGAAATCCTTTCCAAGCCTATGGAAGGGGTCAAGTGTATTCCCAGTCTTAAGAACATGAGTGAGTGATTTTCCCCTTCCCAGTAGGAAAATCAGTTTCAGTACAATCAGTAACCTTTTTGAGTGTATAATCAACAAGAAGGTCATCAAGCAGCTAAAGAGGAACAACCTCTGACACAACGAGCAAGACAAGTTTTGATCAGCCCGATCCAATACAGACATCTTAGCTACCATGACACACAGAATTAGTGTTCTTAACAACAAACACGCCTCATAGCATTAGATATTTCAAAGGTCTTTAATAAGGTGTGGTACAAAGGTTTTCCATACAAGCTCTCCAGCTATGGAATCACCAGAAGGGTCTTCTCAATTATAAAATCCTTCTTAACAGTTAGATCCCTGAAAGTAGTTATTAACAGCCAGTCCTCCAGGGTTCTGACAGTCAATGCAGGCAGCCCCCAAGGGGTCACTTCTCAGACCAACCCTCTTTTTGATTTACATAAATGATCTGCCTAAGAATATATTCAGATCATTTGTAAGCATTCATTTTGATGATACGAAGATTGGTAGCTGATCTCTCTTCCGCTCTAGCACTAACTTTCCAGTGGGGAATAAACTGGCTGGTTACATGCAATGCCTAAAAAGCCAAACCAGTTACATTTTATCACTGCCAATCAGACCATGAACTACCACCAGTCACAATGAACGGATGTCTCCTCAAAGAGGCATTATGCCTTAAGACTCTTGAGCCTTAAACTCACACCTGACATCAGGCGGAACTCATTCATTGCTAAAGATGCAGGTAAAATAGTCAGCTCCCTGTATCACTCTAGTAAGTAGCTGTTAGATTTCTCGTCTTTAATTTATAAATGTTAGTGGGCCTCTTATGACTTGTATTTATTTGGGGCACCCAGGTCAATATTATATTGCACCCCTTCCAGGAGGTCCACTACAGTATGGTGCAGTGTTTGTAATTTATGAACTTTTATCTCCCTTGGGTAAGTTTTAAATCATATAGCATCAAATTTCCATATTCTTTTGATAATCTAAAAATAGATTAAAACCTACTTTCTCTCCTGAAGTTTCTCAAGTAGAATGAGTTAAAGAAATATCAATGTATTTAATAGCAACTAAATGTATGACTATTCAACAATCATCTATTCTCAAATTTATACTTCATTTTTTAAAGCTTTAATCTCTCCAAGACACATATTGGTGTAACAACATTGCACAATGTGATATTTCTACAGTTTTAGTTTTACGAGAAGGAGTTACTAACTCTTTGGTTAAACAGTCTGAATTCAGTGTTGTCTTTATTTTAGGCTAGTTTCCACTCAATGCTAAAGAACCTATTCTGCACCTTTTATTCATAGCTTGGAAAGAAGACAAAGAATAGTTGTGTCTTTCCTATCTCAAACAGAATTTGAACCTAACTCACTACTTCATTTCCATCACAATTAACTATGAACTCCCTCCCCCACCACACACCTCCACAGATTGTTACTTCATCTTTCAATACAACTAAAATTTATTTGAAATTCTAAATAATATAACAGGGCAATCATGAAAATATCTCCAATAGATGCATGATACCTTTAAAATACATAAGCTCTGATTTTCAAGAGTGGGTTATTCTTGCAAAGAAAAAAGTATTGGAATAAGCCTCTATAAATATATTACTGATTAATACAGATTTTCTAATTTTAAAATTTTTTATGGTTTATTTGAGCTTTCATTCCAAGTAATGCTAGAATAGTATACTAAATTTAAAACTAGCTTTAGTGACTATAAAACAGGGTGAAGTAGAAATATCTCCTATGTATATTTCTCACAGATGAAAACACCATTGTCACTAATGTCTTACCATTATGTGGGAGGTATTTCTGCCACACCTTGTATATAATAATGAAAGTGTTTTTCATTGTACTCAAAGAGAAGGCCACAGTATCACATGTTGCCCATGCCAAAATTCTACAAGACTGTTTAGTGCCTACAGACATTATTCAAAATTGATTTTAATTGTTGTGGTGACAATGAAACAATGATCAATTTCTTCTTCAAAATGATGCCAATTTAGCAATACAAGTATGAACACACACACAGTCTGAAAATAAGAAAATGTTTTTTTATATTCTGTATATATTATTTTTAATAAAATAAAAAATTTTAAATGCTTTTGTTATAAATTTTAAAATATTTTCAGAACAATTATATATTAGATACATTTTTTATTTTATCTGCAAGAATCTTTCAAAGAAAATTTCCAATCAACATCAAATTCTGCAGGTGAAGCTAAGTTTACAATCAACATGGATGCCATAATTTTTCGTCCATAAAATTATTTCTTCAACACTGCAAGTATGGTAGTTTATACAATTAAAATTTTCTGGAATACAAATGAAAACTCATTAATTTTTAAGTTGTAGTTATAATCCCATCACCCTAATAATATCATTCAATGGTTAGTCCCTTCAAATTTAATAAATTTGAATTTCTTATTAACTTGATCTTGTTTTCTCAATATATTTAGAATTTAATTCCCATAATTATTTTCATCTCTTATCCTTAATTGAAGAGTTGAAAAAAATAAATGCTATTATGGTTCAATGTCATTAGCATCATATTTAACACCAAGTTGTCGACGAACTTCATCTACAATTGTCATCATTGTGATTGATTCTGAGTGGGGAAACAGTGGACATTCCAATTGGCCTGAAATAAAATAAAAAAAAAAAAAAAAAGATTTTGATAACAGAAATAATTATTTTCTTACAATAATCAATGAATATATCTGCATTTATGTTTAGAATCAATTTTCATTATTTTGCCTTAAAAGCTCTTTGTACTTGAAACTTTCTATGACATTTTGTATTTTTTTCAATAATTTCAAACATTATTGTTGATTTCACAAAGAGAGAAATGATTGCAAAGGTGTTCCCTCCACTCTTTCAATAAAATGGGATGGCTTGCATTATGACATGAAAGTCCAGATCCGCCAAGTCAGGCAGTTCATGGCTAGCATGTTGAACTCTCTACGTTTTTGGCAGAGAGGAATCCAGGCGAGGCTATAGCAAAGGAAAGAGTCACGTCAGGTGAGGTAGACAAACCCAACCACATGTATGCAGTGTCTACGGGGAATTTTTGCCCAAGTCTACACATTCGGAATCAACCCACACCAAAAACAGTCTCGCGCCACATCCTACCTTGTGGGGAGGCAAAGGTAAATAACCTGAGTCCAGATCTGCCTTAACTACTAGACAGACTTACTGTGTTCACTTGTCTAACCTTTCCTTTGTGTACAAACACCAGCTCATAGTTTGTAAATTCTTTTGCTTTCTTACCTGTTTGATTTGCTTTAAGTACATAGCTTGCATGATTGTTGACGTTTCATCCTTTTTGCCTTTTTTCTTTTCATTTCAAACTTTATTCTGTTCCTGCATTTTGACAATGGCTTCTAACTCATCATTATTGCAACTTTTAATTATGATTTGTATTGCCTTCATTATTGTGCTAATATTTGAATATTAAGACTGAAATTCATAAACTTTAAAAACATTTCTAAAATTCCTTTCTTTCAAATCTTATTGCATGGTCATTTGAACTTGGTAGATTTTGTTTAGTGGCCAATCAACTTCTATGGGTTATTTAATGCTGAAATCTAAATATTTTGAAAATAATTTTATAGCTTCAATTATATATTTTGAATGTAATTGTATGTCTGACAACAGACAATGTATTGCTGTTAGGTTTATTATGTATATTTATTGTTGGTAATTTTTCTTTATATAAAAAAATTGTATTGCTGATATTTTTATTATAAAAATATATTTTTATTCTTTCATAGTGTTTTTTTAATTGGTGAGGTTCACTAAATGCCAGTGGCTGGGACCCTAACAGGTGCTACCCCCTCATGTCAGGGTGGACCTGGAAACAACAGTAATTAAGTGGTGGTTCCACACTCCTCAAAACCTCCAATCTCCTGATCAGAGACCTTGCTGCTGAATGTAGTTTGTCATATCCAAGACTAACATATGAACATGGAATTTCAATAACACTGAAAATACAATCAAATCAATGATACTATAAAGACAGTGTAAATACCTTGTCTGATCATCAAGCTTAAGAAGAATTCTACTTGATTTGTGGATAGTGATTTTAAAATTACACACATGGAGTAGAAAAATTCTTTTATGAAAATAGTTATATGCTTTTTAAGTTCAACCCCATTCCACTCCACAGGAAAGAAAAAAACCTGTGTCTTCATCATATGAATATTAAGTAAAGCGTATGGTCTGATTCAAAGCTAAGATAATTAAGGACAAGAGTAAGTAAAAAATTATCCACCCTTTTGCCATAACATATCTTTCATCAAGAGTGCAAATAATTTTTGACTTAACCTCTTATTATTTTTCAATGGTGTCAGAGACTGATGTTCAATTTTAAGTGAAACAGATTTTAAAAAGATAATTTTCTAGGCAGATAGACATAATATTTTCTCATTCCAATATTTTCTTCATATGGTCTTGTGTTTTGCTAAGTCCAGTAGATATCAATATTGTGCAGTGTAAAAAAAAAAAAAAAAAAAAAAATCAAAAATTTGATTGATATAATTATTTTTATTCAAAACATTAAGGCAGAGTTTAGAAATACATCTGTACGAGGACCACAGCCACATCATCAGTGATGGTGCCCTGGGATTGTTAGGAGTTTTGGGTTTATCGAACATTAGACTCCTTCACTCAAGTTACCCTGCTGGTGGTGATCAAATACCAACATGTGTCCATGCTATGAGCCATCCAAAATATCAATTGCAGAATGCAAATAGCCTTTAAAAGATATTAGTGTGCCAGAAATCATCTGACCTTCCTTTTTTCCATGTACTCCTATTTCTTTCAGACACCTTGTTGTCTCAGCAGAACTATTTTACATAGCCTTAATTCTTCCTTGCCTGGTAATTTTTGATAATATCAAGAATACTTTTAAGTCTCTAGAGGTAGAAAATGTTTCATAAGAGTGAAGAATGCACGTGAATGAATTTATGATATCTATATACCCATTTGGTACATTTAAGAAAATAAAAATCTCCAACAAGAAACATCACAGATTCTACCACAACAAAAATATTTACTATTTTGTGATTATGAAGTAGTTCTCTAAGAACTGACAATAGATATTTTTGACTGATATGATGAATCAATTCTTAGACATCTATTTAATTCAAAAAAAATTTGTAAAGTAATTTAAATGGTTTGATTGAATATGCAAAGAACAAGAATTAAGAAAAAAAGGAAATTGGAAATGGACAAATTATGTCAATTAAAAAATATATTTAAAAGGTAAGTAAAATAGTAACAAGAACAGCTATCAAATACATAAAGACATCATTGGAGAATTGAGGTAATCATTAAGAAAAAATAGTTCAGCCATATTGTCTTTAAATCTGATTTTTAAAATTGTAGAAGATTTACAATATGAAATTCAAAGGGAATAAAAAGGTATTTTTTGTATTAATCAAGGTGATATTGCTTAAATAAGGTTTGATCAGTCAATGGATAAATTTCTTATCCTGTAAACAATGCTTCATTTAAAGATTACAAACTTAACCAAGAAGAGAGTTTTTGTTATAACGTGGGTGCTTGGGAAGAAAGATTTATTCTCCCATTTATATTTTCCCCATTATAGGCATTATTATATCCATGATGTAATAACACCGTACTTTACAGACGAATAGAATTATTGAAAGGAAAAGGAATAACAAACATGCTTTGTTCTCAGAGAGCCTTTTATACCATTAAGACATATACAGAACTACATATATACATGTGTCCCAAGCAGAAAACAATATATCATATCTATCTACACAGTAAATCAGAGAGTAAGGAGAAACAAAAAGAAAGTGTCTTACATATAATATGGAGATAATCATTTTTCTGGAGAAGCCATGTTTAGGACTCCAGATTCAAACTTGTCAAATTCATCTATGGGAAATAGCATAGTTTTCTCAAATAGAGGAGTGCAAGCTGGAGTTTCTTTCCATATCTGGGAAGGATATATTCCCAAATGGAAACAGCACCATGGACTTGCAAGCTTCTTGGGAGGCAGATTTCAGTTTGGCTGCTGTAAACAAACTGAAATTTGCTACTTTTTGCCACTGTATGAAGGGACATCACTAAGTGGTCGTCACATGACTTATCTCCACCAAAGAGAAATAATTGCCCTCTGTATTCCTACATTGTTATAGTTTAAGTTCATTTCAAAAATATATTTTCTTTACATATTTTAAAAACTAATTTTCTGCACTCATTGTTCAAACAATATTTTGCTAAATGATTTATTGAAACAAGTCAATCCAGTTGAATGACAGAAAACATTTCTGGTTAAATGTTTGCTACTAACTGCTCTAATGAAGCAGACACTTATGACCAACTGATCTAATGAACCAGAAGTTTATGACCAACTGTGCTAATGATTTAATTGCAATAGGCTCAGGAAAATTTAACCAAGTCATTGAGGTAATTCTCTTTTCTTTTGGCTAACATTTTTTCCCCAAGTTTCTCATTTGTGATGACATTCAAATTGAAATAAAATGTGGAAAAAGAACTAATAAAGTTAATTAGTTTTGAAATATTGGATGAGTTGAGGTGTTCTAAAGAAATCAAACATGAATATTAACTTGGGAATAACATAGTACGACTGTGTATATCCAAGTCAGGCAAAAATGAGGATAAATGATCAAACAGTTACTTCCTCAAATAAAGTAAACATTTATCTCTAAAAACTCATGAGACTGTTGTTTATATAAAGACATATCCATCAGTTTTGTGTTGTTTGTTAGGCAAAATAAATTTAGAGGATTGGTTTTTCCCCAATACACAAGTGACATATTAGATGAAGGAGCATTAAATATCCCTACAATTTCAGAAATGGAATGGCACATTCATCTGGTACCCACTATTATATAGCTGAGGGCATTTCCTCATTTTTCAAGGTACTAACTACCCTTACAGTTACAGACTTATGTCATGACTCTTGGCAAGTTAACATATAAGATGACACCTCCCCCAAAAAAAGCAATGAAATTCAATAAATGATTTTACCTTTCTCAATACACTTTCTCACACATTCTGCTTCATAAGAAAGACCAGCACTGTTTACGAAGTTGTATTTGAACTCCCCTGAAGAAAGTGGAAACTCCATTTCTTCTTCATTAATTGTTACTTTTGTAGGAGCCCAAAATGGATGTGGAAGCTGAGGGTATGAAAACACAGACAAAAAAAAAAAATGATGGTTAGAAAATGTAAGAGTAGAAGAAAGTTCACAGAAAATGCAAAACCAAATGTTATACATTTATCAAATTTTGTAATAAAAAATTTTTTGGAAAATAATTGGCTTAATTCCACTCAGAGATTAAAAATAATTTCAAATTTCCAAAGAAGTGCTATACAAAATATACAAACCTACTCATTACTCTTACTATATATATATATATATATATATATATATATATAAATGCTATCAATAAACATTCCTTTAGATACATAAATTCATAAAGAGAATCATTGTTTAATTTTTTGTTAATGCCAAAATACTTTATACCCATTCTCTGGCTATTATCATTTTATAAATATATACATTTATTATAGACATATGCATTTCTTGCATTATTTATTCTTAATATATATTTTATACTAGTGTATAAAATATAAATATAATAGTGCACATTGTGGTCAACAACCAGCAGTGACAGTCTGTTTCATGCTTAAAGGCAATCTTTTATACTAAAAATTTTCTTCAGTAATAATTTAGAATATTTTTCTTTTTATAGTTGTCATCTTAATATTTTAAAAGTTCTGTCAAATTTATCCTAAAAATACTCCAAATTCTGTAGTGCATCAAAATTCATTTCCAAAAATGTATTTAAAATGATATTATGACAAGCGTGTAATATATTCAGATATAAAGAATACGAACATTCTTCTTATCTCAATATGTATTTAAAGACAGATAAAAAAATCTTTATCCCATGTGCATTTGAATGTGTTTTATTTTATCTTTAGTGTTCTTTCTTTTTTGGGTTTTCAAAGAAAAATTCTTTCAAGAGACTTAGGATTTTAATAAACTCTTATTTTATTGTGATATTTAATATTTATAAGATATAACTTGAGTGATGTTAATGCTATTGTCTAAAACTTTGTTGATATATTCATGAAATGAAATGAGAGAACCTAGTAATGGTTAACAAACAAGCAAGCTATAAACTTGACAAGTGAGATAATTTCTCTAGGTAGCCAATTATTGCAGTCTTGTGCCAGACTAAGCTACATTTAGAAAATATTCACTCATTAGTTCAAATGGTAGATCAATATTTGGTTCTCATGAAACAAGGGATTACCTTTTTTAGGGACAATGTCAAATAAGCTTTAGGTATCTCCTCGGAAATGCAAAAAATCAGCATACTGTGATGAAAACATGCTTCAAACATAATGTAAACATAGTTTTATTGTCAAAATCGTTATGTTATTAGTAAGAGGAAAGATCAAAGTATTATTTGATTATTCAATTAAATTTATTACTTATTTTTAGGACATTTGAAATTTTGATTAAAATACTTGTTTTTCTTGTGTCAGCAATTGTACTAGTAACTTTTAGCATAGCAAATTTTCCTCTCTTTTTTGTGGTGACAGACAAACTCATTTGGAAATTCTTGCAAAAATCAAATAATTGTCAGGTTTTAATGACATTTTCAGGACTTATTCGCAAATGAATTAAATTATTTTGGAAATTTTTTATAAGAAAAATCTTGGTAAAAATATTATATATATATATATATATATATATATATATATATATTTTTTTTTTTTTTTGTTTTTTTACATGTGTTTCAGCCTATTACTTAATTTGATGAAAACTTCAGAAATTCAATAATTTCTAGTGATTATATTAGTTAAAAACAGAATTCTTTGAAGAATTTAGATCACCAAATTTTTTTTGCAAAATTGGACCTGGTCTTACAGAAAATCTGTTCTGAATCGAAAAATAATAAACGTGCTCAAACTAAATTATTTAATTAGGGAAGCTTTTAATTTCTTTTATGAATAATAAAAGACAATATTGTCCGAAGAGTTTTTAAAATTAATTTTCATTGAGATAATTCTTAGGAAATGAAATATTGTTATTAAGTAAAACTATATTACTAACAATATATTGTAAAGCTTATTACAATCTGACAACCCCTAATATTTTTGAAATTTCAATTTGTTTTTGTATGATTTCATGCAGAATTTCTGATGTATGAATGTACAAATCAATAAATCTAACATTTAAAGGTTATGTATTTTAAGTGTTGTTCCTTCTTACAGTGAAAAAAATAAAAACTTCAAACTTTATCGTCTGCTCCACCATACTTAACTATGAACAAATTTGGCTCTCATTGAATGTAAATAAATCGATTAAAACATCAAAAAAATAAGACCCCATAGTTAAGAAATATTTGTATACAACATTTTATGCTCTAAGTAAGTAATATTTATTTCAAATTAGATTAATTTAATTTTAAATTTGCTAATTTTCCTCAAATAACATTTCAGAAATAAATATTTTTTTCCCCCGAGTGTTTTAAAATCGAGAATTGACTTTTGTTTAAAATGATATCAAAAATGGCTGTTTTTGATTGATTTTAATGGAAAAAAAATCAATTCTGATCAATATAATTTGTTTCAAATATACCACAGTGTATTTTGCTTACCGGAAATAGTAAATTTTAAATCCTTTAGTTTTCAATTAAAGCTAAAATGAAAGCTCAGGAAAGACTTTTCATTTAAAAAAAAATCTCAGCATAAAAAGATGTATATACTATGTGAATTAAAACACTGAATTTGCATGAAACAATTACATGATTGGTAATTATAGATCAATATTTTATAGTATTTTTAAATGTAGAAATTTTGGAAGTAAATTGCCATTTATAATTTATTGATGGCCTCATGTTTGAAAAGTGTTAGTATTTGAAGAATACTTATAATTTTGTATAATAATAGCAACAAAAAGAAAATAAGACAAAAAATAGGACCCTGCAAATTTAAACTTAAAATTACTGAACATAAGAAATGTGAAAGCAATTTGTATTTTTATAATGATAAATACTGAGATCAATTTAAAAAGATGCAAAATAAAAAATCTTACTTGGATCCTGCCTTTTGTTCCACAAATACTGGCAGTACATTCTGACTGAATCTCTGTATTATACGTCAAATTAGCCATTTGTCCTCCTTTATACTTAAAAATAATTGTTGCACTCTGGTCAACTCCTGGTTATAAAAAAGGAAAAAAATTAAATTTGAATCTGATGAAATTTTAAAGAAATCTGATATAAAGAGGTCAGTTTTCATTGGTTATCTCAATCTTGTATCTGGTTATACTGAATAAATATCTACAAAAAATGTATGGATATAATATTTGATTAACAAAACAGCAAATTTTTGTACATATTTGAATGTTTATGCTATCTCTAATAATTTTTACGCATGCTGTAAGTAATTGTGGATAATCACGTATGCCTGAATTTATGTTAGAAAATACTGAAAAAAAATCTCTTGTTCATCTTACATGTAATATTTTAGAATTTGTATCAATTGAATTGAACATATATTCAACTTTTATCTAGCTTATATCAACTATAAATAAGAATTTGTATAGTTTACAATATGTTTTAAAACAAAATTGCCATAGTATTTACAGCAACCATACTGATATGTTCATACAAAAAATACAAGAAGTTTGTAGCCAATATGTTCACAGTAGGGAAACAACAATTATCAACAATAGCCATTTTAAAAGAAATGCAGAGTTTTGTAAGTAAGTTAAACTCTTTGTTACAGTCTTTATTCATCTTAAAAAAAAATCAAACAAAATTATAAATATTATAAAATAAATGTCAACATTATTTCTCAGAGAACTTCATAAATATAAGAAAATCTTTTTCAGTTTTGTTTTCATGTTGTTCCCTATTGGTTGAGAATAAATTGTATGTATTCCTGCCATTTTATAATCTGTTGAATAGACTGGTTTCAATTTGTTTTTCCCTTTAAATAGTGATGGAATGATTATCAGAACTTTTGGGGGAATTGGGGAATTTTAAACCTAGTTTACAAATCCAGAAATAATTCTTTGGGTTTTTTTTTGTTTAAAACTTAATTTTCTTTCCTGGTACTAATGATAAAAAGATATGAATATTTATTTATTTTAAACTGTCAGTAAAACTAAAATCTACAGATGGTAATAACACCTAAGTATGATATAAATTTATTTTACATATGTAAAAAAAAAAAAAAAAAAAAAAAAAAAGAAAAAAAAAATGTGCTAGTTTCTACTCAGTTCTCAAACTTTCCATAAAATCTACAAGTCTGTTTCAGTTCAAAATAAATTTTTATTTTGAATTTCTTTTTAAACATTGTTGTCATCCATGTAATATTATAAATCACTATTTTAATAATTTTAATCAAAATTATGTAATATAAAACTAAAATGAATACATGTTGTTCTGTCAGGTACTCCTTTAAGACAATTTTTATTATTTTTTTTAACTTGTAAAAAAAGAAAAGAAAAAATGAATGTATGGAATGTCTGCCAATGTTATCTTTGATTTCTTCACATAAAAAATTGACTGTGTCACAAACAGTCCTTGTGATGAGGCAGTTAAATTATAATTTGTTTTTTATGAATTTCATAGAAACAAATTGAATTTTCATAAAAAGATGTTTACTTTTTTAAGCCTTGGTTATTGAAAAAATTTAAATAGGATCTTTTCAATAACTGAAATTAAAAAATGATTTTGTGGATTAAAACAATCCACAAAATCATTTTTTAATTTCAGTTATTGAAAAGATCTTATTTAAATTTTTTCAATAACCAAGGCTTAAAAAAGTAAACATCTTTTTATGAAAATTCAATTTGTTTCTATGAAATTCATGTATTTCTTAAAATTTTATAGCTTTCAAAATGGATTTTGATTTTTATTTACTTAAAAAAATAAGCAAACTTTTATTTGAAGATTCCTGAAAAAAAAAAAAAAAAAAAATGGAAAAAAAAAGAAGCTTTTTCACCCTAAAATCTAATTTCCATCAAAAATTGTATTTAATTTTATTTTACTAATATTTTTATTTGGCATAATTGAGCTTTTATAAGTAAAAGTGTATATAAAAAAAAGAAGTTAAAAACGAGTATTTTTATCCCATTTTTATCTGGTATGATTAAGCTATAGATTTTTCCACTTTTAACATCATTCATTTTAATATTTTTTAAAATAAAACTAGTAAAACTTCATCTTCTAATAATATGATAAATAACTAAAAAAGAAAAAAAAATTGATCCCATGCACACATTTATAGTTGTTCTTATACTTATGAAGATTTTAATTGTATTTTTATTATCAGTGTTATTTAGCTTTCAACTTCCTGATATTTTTTAAAATTTATTGTACAGTTTGCTAAAATTGCTTATATCTCTTAAAAAAAATAATCAAGGGATATGTTTTTTACTGTGTTTTTGCACTTTTACTCTTTTTTCTTTTAACAAAAAACACTTTTTGATTCTTTTTAGAAATTATTAAATTTTTTAGTTGTGAGATATTTATTTTAGACAGTAAAACTTATCAGTGATTACATTTTTTAGATAAGATTTAAATTGCTGTGATAATTCATATTTAATTCTTATTAAACATCTATAAGCAAATTTAAAATTTGCATTTATTTTTTATTCACTGTCCTGCAGTATTAAACACTGCTTGTTAACTTGTACTTTATCAAAATATATGCATCAGTTAAACCACAATACATAGGATGATGCCTTTCTGCTTAGAGTATTATTTTTGCAATATTATATATATATATATATACTAGGATGTCTTATTTTTTAAGTGCATGCTGAAATTGAATTGAGATCCCTAAATTTGTTCCATTCATTGAAAAATGCCACATAAAATTTTAAGGAGATTGCATAATATTTAGAAGGGACCTTTGTTAGTTAAAACTGAAAAGGTGGACAAAAAATAAACCCTTTTTTATTTTACAATTAATAACAAATCATTATTAGTTGAATCTTTACAAATTATACACTAGAAATACTTTTTATCTAACAGTGAAAAATTTAAATTTCAACTGATGTTTATTATTTTCAGACCTTAGTTATAGCAAGTGCGTCTAATGCCATGCAGAAAGTTTAGTTTTGAAGTTTTTAAGATTTCTGATGACAATGAAAGAAAAGCAATGTCAACTGTAGCTAGGTACTTAAGTGATTTACATAAAGAAATTGTTCTCTTTATTGTTTAAACTCTTACTCAATCTTTTTAATAAAAAAGGATATCTAATGTTATTTCATAAGCTTTTGTATTCATTTTTCTACTAAATGTTTTACATGTATGCCTGCAGAGTTATAAAGGCTAATAAATGTATTTTGTTCATTAAGTTTCCCAAACCAACTGTAGGGCCTGAAAAATAATGAATTTTAATCATTGTCCATATCGGAATTGGTAAAAATATTGGTATCATCCCATCACTACTTTCAACTGACAATCTTTGATTGCTAAAAAATCATTGGTATGTGTAGCAATTGCTATGTTTTTCCACGCCCACATTTTATTTGCCTGTTATTGGCTAATAAATCACTACTACTTTTATATAGGACAATTTAGCCATCGCAGTCGTTTCTTTGAATCCTTTGGTTTTGAACTTGCTTGCTTGTTCTGTTAGTACAAATGTAGTGATTGGTTAATTTTTAACCAATCACATATTTTAGTGCAAGATTAAGTTTTCCTGCGTTGCTGTGGGAGCCTACCCTTTTTCCATAAAAGAAGCAACTTTTTCATAAGTCATCAGTAAGATCCAGTAAAATTCGCCTGTCCATACAAGTCCACGATCTTGCTCATAACATTTCAAATGCACGCACAGACACAGAATTTCATAATATAAACTTAGATTTCTCTACGTGACTTATCCAAGCTTAATCAACCAGGACTCTGTTGATTTCAAACCATTCTATACCACAACATGTTTTTGATCAATTGTATTCTTGTGTCATCTATTCTAACAAGCAGACCTTGTTCTAATATTGATTCCTGACCATTTTTCTCCCAAAAAGAACTTTCTTCAAACAATCAATTACAAATCAAAATACAATTAAAGGGGAACAACTTCTTTCTCTTAATCTATACATTGAATACAATTTTATTGCCTGTTTGTTCTTGTATGTTATTTCAATATATACTTGTTGATTCACAGTTTGGAGTTTTTGTTGTTTACTTGAATCCCGTACGTTGAAAGTATAATAATATAAATAGTATTGGTCTATCTACAAACAGACACCTTTACAATTGGTAACCCAGATGTTCCAAAAATAAATCTTTCAATCAATAGGCCCTTACATATGTAACAGCAATCCAGCATTCTCAACAGATTGAAAAATTCGAAATAACTATCCTGGATCAATCTCATATTAGCCAAAATAATGGACACCTGAAGATGGCCAGAAGCTATTTGGCTGAAACATAACACGAGAAGATGAGAACAAGAATTTGAATAAAAATGATTACGTCAAAAGAATATTTATAACATGGATGTCATAAAATATAATGAAGTAAAAAAGTACTTACCAGTTTCATGAAGATGACCAACAGCGAAGATTTTATCAGGTTTCTCTTTGAAAGCCAACAGCGCCCACTGAATGGTATAAATACCAATATAAAGTAGACCTCCTCCACCCAATTCGCATTTATTTACTTGCTCACAATGAAATACTGGGAGACAAAATTCAGCTTGAACATAGCGTACCTGAATTAAATTGAATTGTACAGAAATAATCATTTCAAAGTTAACATGTATAAAAATATTAAATATTTGTCCGTTAAGCCTCAAAACAAGAAGTAACAAATAATGACAGCAAATAGAAATAAAAAAGTTTTTATTCAAAATGAATTGATGAAAAAATATTTAAAAAGGAAATGAAAATTTGAAATCATCTAACAAATTCTTATTATAATGAAAAGTATGACAAATACTGTGAAATTTATTGCATTCTTTTATCAATTTTAAGTATTTGTTTATATACTCAACTCACTTTTTCCTTAGATTCATTGAAAATTAATCCATTTAATGCCCACTGCCCTGTTTTGGGGTTAAAAGTAGAAATCTATAATTAATAGAGGATTTTTATGTACCAATAATCCCAATTTTGTTTAGAAGCTTGTAAATAATACTGTTTTTCTTTTTGTTTTTTAGAAAGAGATTCCTTAAAAAAAATAAACTATAATATGAGATTTTTATATTAATTATTATATTATATTATTAATATTATATTATATTATTAATTATTATATTAATTTAAGGTTTTGAACTCTTTATTTTACTTACAACACCATCATGTGACAAGACACCCAAAGTGTTGAAACAAAATGGTTATTTTTGTAGTGATGTTATAACATGTTGTAATTTTTAAATAAATATTAATTTTTATAACATCAGATTTTATGGCAGACATTAATAAGTTAATAAAATAAAAAATTTTATCAATAAATCTGCAAAGTTTTTTCCAGCAAAAAAGAAAATGAAAGTAAATAGCACTTAGAGATTTATTGTATTAATCACATTTCAAGACCACTCACTGAACAAGGACAGCCACAAAACTGGCAGTGCCAGATGAGGTTGTTCTTCAACATCCAGTACCCCAATAATATTTATTTTTAATCATTCATAGCTTGTGCAACACAATATGTGGATTCTCAGCATCAGACAGCTTCAATTCAATGGCAAGAACCAATCAAGATAACTGGAGATGGACTGTGCAACATATGATTTGAGTAGTGTGATTGTAAGAGACTGGTGGAGTCATTAATACTGACATCATATCACATTAATTTTTAACTATTTGAGTATTGATTGACTGACTTTGACATTTCAACCATTTTGTGAATTTAAAAAAAAAGGAACTGGAATATTTATATATACCTCCCCAAGAGATTTCGAATCCAGAGCATTGCGTACTTTTTCATAAGCTGGAAAAAATCGGGACCACAGCGCCTATAAGAAAGATATTTAGTTTTTAGGTCAAGAAAACAAAATTTGATCTTTTTATGTTAGAAATTTTGACAGATAAGGAGTGCAGAATTATATATCTTAGTTTGGCTGAAGAAACAGACAAGCAGCAGAAAGATAAATAAACTTATATATTAACTTATCCCCCAAGCATAGAAAGTGGAAGGAGAACAATCTATCTTGTGGGTGAAATAAAGGGTTCAGTTCTAAATTCCAAGAATGTTATTCATTATACCTGAAGAAGGAAGGAGGGTACAAGTGCCGAAATACTGATTATGAAAACCAAGATGAGAATACAAATCTAAATGGAAAAGCATATATAAAAAATTTGGTCTATTTAGGAGGGGCAGAAGTTCTATTGGGAGCAAATACTTTCAATATTCAGCAAGCTTTGAAAACAAGAACTTGATGAGCAAATGTTCAAATTTTCAGAAATTTGAAAATCATGAGATTATTAGTGGCAAAAGAATTCAAGAATTAATGCAATCTGAATATAAAAAAAATTTATAAAATTAGAAATTTAAAATAAAAATCTGTAAGCTAGAGAAAGAGCTAAAATTAAAACAAAGTTTAAAACAAATTTATAAATTAAAAAAATTGAATCAGAAAGTTATAACATTCTTCAGTTCATTTTTTAAAAAATCAGAATCTTAATTCAGGATTTAAGATTTTGAAATTCACAGATTTCAAATACAATCCTGCGAAAATTTAATGAATTATAGAAATTATTCAAAATAGAAAACTCTCACAACTTACAACATGACACTGTTAAATACTATTAAAAGATAAGTAATATGTGTAGTATAATGTCAGTAAAAAATAATTCCTATCCAACATCAACAAGTGTTCATCATACTTTGTATAAACTGCTTGAGTGAAAAAATTCTGACAAGCCTCACTTGGTCTGAGTATTTTCATTTAATCAGAATTGTTGCAATAAAGCATAAAAAAAATGAGTTTTATCTTTTGATCTTTTTTTTTGGTTTTTAATTGCTAGTTCACCCAATCAAAGACTAGAGTATCACTTAAGGTAGATAGTGAGATTTTTGTAAGGGTTTACAAAGGAAGAAGTAATACATATTATGAGGGCATGTAGGATTGACCCTTGACTTAAAGAGAACAAGATTGTAGCTATCAGGAGCCTGGTCCATAAAGTCCTGGGGAAAATGCTATCAGAGTGGAACTTGCTCCTTATCAAAGGAACATGAAGGGAATGGGGGGATGGTTTATCACTATGAAAATGGCATGGCAGCTCCTAGATGGTGTAAATAAGGAATGTAACTCTGCCATAGTAATAGCAATAAAGTAGTGAGTATAGCAACATTTCATCTGTGGGATGATGGGTTGAAGGTTAGAGAATAATTCATCACCCACAAGGATGTGTAATTGCTTTTGAACTCTTGTTAAGGTTAGACAGTAAGGATTGGGTAGCATCAGTGCAGATATGGCAGCAATACTCCATTCATGGTCTGATCAGACTCTTGTAAAGATCAAGCATAGCAGTTGGAGTTAAGTATTTTTTGGAGCAATACAAGGAAACAATCATTCTTCAAGCATCTTTTGTGATGGTACAAATATATACATTCCATTTGAGATTGTGGGAGTGATCCATAGACCTAATAAGCATTTGAGACAAGAAGACTCTTTGAGTAGAATTTGTACAGCTGTACAGTTTGCTTATTGGTGATAAAATATTAGCAGTTTAGTTTGGGATGTTGAATGATACCAGCCAGTTTCTCCCCATTGAGTTGTGAGATACTGGTCAAATAATAAGAGATCAGCTGCCAGGCACTTGTCATCAAGTATGGCTGTGAAGACGAGTCAAGAGAGTTCCCTGACCAAACAGTCAACAAAAAAGACACCAGAGGTTGTCAGTAAGTGTGACCACCTAAAAGACTTTCCTTGTAAAGAACTTGATAACCAAAAGTGGGATGTAGTGTTATGTCCTTTGAGGTTCACTGGTGAGGGGACAATTATGACCCCTAGCAGTTAGCTGATTTATGTATGACCAGCAGTAAACTGCTCATCTTGGCATTTGATGATACCTTGGTGTCCAGCATGTATGTTTGTTGGTTTGTTTGTTTTACAGCTTATCAACCCCTTGTGGGTCATTTAAAGCTGAGACATTTAGGCACCTCATCATAGTGTAATGGTTAGAAAGCTTGTCTTGCTAGATCAATTACGACTGAGTAGTGAGTTCAATCCTCACTGGGTGCCCCATAC
Source organism: Acanthosepion lycidas (assembly GCA_963932145.1). Lineage (NCBI taxonomy): Eukaryota > Metazoa > Mollusca > Cephalopoda > Sepiida > Sepiidae > Acanthosepion > Acanthosepion lycidas. The sequence continues at coordinate 37,238,226 of OZ010572.1, read as the reverse complement.
TTTCGGCCTTGCGTCACATCTAAGCCGGGCTTAGAAAATCACTTTAAAGCTGAGACATTTTTATATTTCATAAAGTTTTTTTTTTTTTTTTATACCTATTCATATGGTATCAACTATTTATTTACTTACTTTTTTTTATTTTTTTTCCAACTTATGGTTTCAAAATTTTTTTTTTTCTAATGACATGGTATCAACTACTTTGGTTGGTGTAGATATCATTTCTTTTTTAAGATTTATATTTTTCGGTATAAACCCACTCTTTCAAGAAATGATATAATATCATCTCCCCTTGCTCTTTCAAAGAGCTCCCTTATGTTGTTTATATTGAAGAAAGTCTTCTGAGATGGAGCACCAGCTGTACATTCAATTAATACATGTTTTATAATGTATGCAGATTTACATGTTGGGCATGCTAGTTGTTCTTCCCCTATCAGTCGGTATGAGTGTGTAATTCTTGTATGACTAATGTGCAAGCGGGTCAATACTACTTCTTCTTTTCGGGCTTTTTGTATCCTGGGTTTCATTCACCAAATATTGCCTTGATTTGTGGTAATTTATTTGGAGCACTGTTACTCCAAAATGGTTGCTATTTTTGTTTAATAAATCTTTTTATTTGACTCTTCAGATCTGTGTAAGAGATCTTAAAGTTGAGGTCATATTTTCAACATGTTTAGCAGCTGGGTTAGCTTTGTCATTTTCAATTTTTCCAACATGATTTGGAATCTAACACAACATCTATTTATAAAAATGAATGTGTGACTGGAATAATTTTCTTTGATTTTATCAAATTCTTCCTGAAAGTTAAGAGGATACATATTTGTTTTTTTGGCATTTGCATAAGTCCAATGTTATTTTTGAAGATTGTATGGTCCAGGGAATAATGTTAGGAGTGATATTCTCATGGATTGTTGCCAGTTGTATTTTAGATTTCTCAATAAGGGGTTCCATTTGAAGTCCAAGTGATTTTATAGTTTTTTCTTTTTGTTGAAGTATCTAAATTTGTGTAAAGCCTGAGTAGAGCAATTTTCTGATGACTTTTATGCAGAAGAAAATATGTTATTTTGCAAATTCTGTCTCCATAGCGTTGACATTTTTAGGGTTGACACAATCAAAGATCACATCAAATCAAAAACTCATTTGAAAAAAGTCTTCAAAAAAGTTGCCTCAACTGAAACAGAAGACAATTATAACTTTGTTGAAGAGTAAAGAGGTACAAGATGATTTTTGAAAATATGCACTTTGTTTGACATTCCCCTACACAAAATTGACAAAATGAGGTCATTTATATTAAAACACTGTAAAGAAAGTGGTGCAATTCCAAGTGTCAATTGTGTTAGGCAACTTCATCTACCAAAATTGTTTTCTTGTCACTTTGCTGCCTTGAAAGCCAAGCTTTATAATCAATCAGTCAGCATCATAACAGATGAAACAACTGTCATGACCACAGCATTTTGAATGTAATTGCAAGTATTCATGGGGGAGTCATTTTTCATTGATGTTGTAACCTTGTGAGAATGCAATCATCAAATTGTAAGTCAGGCATGCATCTGAGCTGTAACTCATGTGGATATTGCATTTGAGGATATTATTACCTTTGTAACAGATTTTGCAGCCTATTGCAAAAAAAGCTCATAAGGAAGTGTTATCAAATGTCTTTGTTAACTGTTGCCATTATTTGTGCTTAGCACATATTTTAAATCTTGTTGGTGAAGTATTTCCACACTGGCCAGCATTTAATAATGTTACCCAGCTCACTACTTTCATCAAGTCAGCCTTTTTTAAAAAGGCCCAGTTGGAAAAAGTGGTACTTAAAATGGCTTGAAGGTTCCTTGCCTAAGGAACAAGTGAAACTACCCCCTGTATCAGTGGCAAACAGATGGAATTCCTGGTTTAATGTGGCCAAATATCACTCATCCTTTGTACAGTTTTATGAAGGATTCTTTAAGCAAGAAAAGAGCCATGGCCTTGTCATAGATAGGATTCTAGAATTAGTAGATGATGGTCAGCTACATCATGCCTCTTATCATAATTTGTGCCTAAATCAGCATTTTATGAATGAGAACTGCACTCGTTTAATAACAGCTTTGACAAACTTAAAAGAAACTAAGTATCCATTTGCATGTGTTGTATATAACATGATGGAGGATGTAAAACAGTATTTGCATACTGGTACATCAAAATCAACATTTGGTCTAGAAACTGATTGTCTTCTGTCTGAACTAGAAAACACAGAGGATGAGAGAGTTATCTCAAATTTCCAAGATTTTTTCAGCACATCTTTTTCAAAAGTGAATAAATTCCTGGATACCCACCCTGTGTATAACTTTTACAAGGCAGCTCGCCTGTTTTATCCTAGACAGCTACCCTGTATAGGCCATGATTTAGACAGTTTTGTAGCCATCAAGAACTTGCAATGTCTTTCTATTGATCTTCTTGAAGAATTCCAAATGTATGTGAATTACCAAATTCTTTTAATATCCCATCATTTTGGAATGCAAATAAGAGCAGATTTCCTCTTTTGGAACAGATTGCCAATAAGGTCATTTGGATGCCTGTTACCAGCATAGATGTTGAACGTTAATTTTCTCAGTAGAAATTTACTCAATAAACATGAAAGCCTTACCCTTGAGAACATCAAGCAACTCACAATGTTGTATTACAATGGAGATTTAGAAAAGAGATTTAAAGATTAGACATTTCCCAAATTAAGAAATTAACAATTTTAAATTTGAGAAGTATTTCAACTTGGGATAAGTTGTTTTATTTAAATTTTGAATTAATGTGTCTAATTTATATTTTGATATTTTGTTACAAAGATCCAATTATTATGGTTTAATTATTGTTTTGTAAAATTTTAGTCAAAATGTTTGACTTTATGCAGATATTTATTGAGATTCAAGTTATTTGCTGTTGATACTTTAAATGTGATTTTTATATTATGAATCAATAATTATAAATCAATCTAAATCCTTTTACTTAAAAAAAACAAAAACAATTTGAATGTGTTTTGAATGTGTTCTTAAAGAAGAAAGCTCTGATTCAAAGTTCTACCTCAAAGATATGCACTTTAACATTCCATTGTTTTATTGTCATGTTATATTTTTTTTATTTTTACATATAGTTTATTTTTGGACTTGAATTTTAACATTTAAAAAAGATTTGTAGATATTTGCTATATGTAATAAAACTTTGAATTATATTTTTGTTTTCAATTTTAATAATAAATATAGCATATTTCTCATAAAATAGTACAAAAATGAAATTTCCCAAAAGTAAAAACAGAAAAAAATACAATTTATCAGAAGTGAAAATGGAATCAAGGAAAATTTGAAACAGAAAATCGGGGGCTCTATATCTGCTGATAACTTTTTTGACTTATGGTTGTAATGAGTCAGTAGTGGTGTGGAACTCAATTGTTTCTTCAGGGTCTGGAATGCTGCTTTCTTAAGAATCTTTCCAAGTGGTTTGGTAGTATCTGCTAGCTTCTTAGCAAATTTTCCAATATGATTAGCCATGGCCAGTAAGTGTCTTTCATTTAGCTTGGTAAAGTCGAGACGCAATCTGACATTACTGTTGCTTTTCCAGACAGCGATTATTGGGGAACACCAGACACTCTCTAGCCTGTATAAATGTATTTTACCCTTTCTGAATCTATTTGGATTCCCTTCTTTGAGGTGATGTGTCCCAGAAACTTTATGTTGGTAATAGAAAATACACACTTATTGTTTAGTGTGGCTCTGGCTACCTTCATTCTCTGAAGTACCACTTTTATCCACTGGTCATGCTCTTGCTGGTTTTGTCTGCTTATGAGGACATCATCTATATCACAGATGACCCCCACCCCAATATCCCAGACAAAATGTATGTCATCTCCCTATGAAAAATTTCAGGCCCAGAACTTATCCCAAATGGAAGCTGTTTAAAGCAGTACTTCCCATATGACATTATAAATGTATTAAATTCCTGTGATTTTTTTTGTGGAGGACAATTTGGTAGAAACCGCTGCTGCAATTGCGCTTGCTAAATATTTTGACTTTCTTCAGTTCAGCTAATAGCTGATCTGTGGTGGGTAGAGGAAATTTCTCCCTTTTGACACTTTCATTTAGCTTGGTAAATTTGAGATGCAATCTGACATTACCATTGCTTTTCCAGACAGCGATTATTGGGGAACACCAATCTGTTGGCAATTTCACTTGATGGATTATGTTCTCCTTCTCAGTTTCAGTTCTTCATGAATTTTGTTTGATAGGCAGTGACAGTCTTCTAGGTGTGACAATAGAGAAGGGCTGAGAGCCCGCATCCAAATATATCTGGTACTCATGTTCAAGTTTCTCTAGGCCTGTGAACAATTCTGGGAACTCTTCCTTGTAATGGTGCCCTTCATTTCTGACTGTATTAACTGCTTTTACCAGACTGAGAGCTTTGATTGCTGAGCCTCTCAGTAATGGTTCTTTCAGGCTCTCTACAACATACAGGTCTTGTTGTGAGCTGTTTTTTTTTTCATCGTTAATGTGACACACATCCAATGATCTTTATTTCATGACGACCAGATCCATACAATCTTTTGTTTCTTGGTTGGGTAATTGGGTAATTTTTCCTGAAATACCAGTCGAAAACTACAGTCACATTTGAACATGTATCTAGCCTAAAATTGATGGTTTTGGTACAAATTTTACTGGTGACCTTGACTTTAGCCTACCAATTTGGGGTATTGACTTTGCTGACTACATATATATTTTCTATTGTAACTGAACCTAGAAAGTGTAACATCCCATCTTCCTTATTTATTTATTTCACTTTCACCTTGTCATTTCTGCAAAAAAAAAAAAATAAAATAAAATAAAATGCATAGTGTCCCTTCTGCAAACAAATCTGCAGAGTGTTTCTTTTGCTGGGCAGTCATTCCTATTATGGAGCAGAAATTTCCTGCAATGTGTACATTTGTTGGGCATCATTTTTGAGTTTGGTTGCTGTTTGGAGAAATTATTTTTACCATTTCTCTTTGTAACATGGTTACTGTGTGAGTCTGCCTCATTGGCACCAGGAGGAAATGGTCTGTGTTGTTTGCCTGTCTTGAGAGCACTGCCTATTTGCAGGCACTTGTCTAGAGTAAGCTGTTTATCTGACAGCAGCTTCTCTCTGATGACGTCGTCTCTAACCCTATCAATGACTTGGTCCTGAATAAGCCTATGTTGTAGCTGTCCAAAATCGTAGTTCTTTGCAAGTTGTTGCAGAGCAGCTATATAGCTCTTGATGCTTTCTGAGATGGAATTTACTCGTAGGCTTTGTGTATTTCATTTATGAAAAATTCCTCAAACTTCTTAATCACTATCCCTAGGTCCATCTTCTCCTTGCAGTCAAACTTCAACCTGTTATATACATTGTAGGTCTGGTAAGAAGTGCCTGATTCCCTAGACAGTATACTGGCAATGGAATAGTTGAGAAAATTCCATTTAAATTTTTGACAGTTATTAGTAACATTACCAACAAGACTCATTCTTTTTTTGGTGGCAGGGGGGTGAAATATTGGCAGAGAATTGTTTTCTGTCTATAAAAACCATTTTGGAAATTATACACAATGTAGAAGAAAGAAAAAAATACTGTACTCACACTTTCTTTTCTTTGCTGGGAATATATTGATTCCACTTTTCTTTTGCATTTTATTTAGATTAATTAATCCTTTTTTTTCTTTTAAGTTGGTCTCCACAAGTTATTCTATCTCACTTATGACACCATGTAATGTCACCAACTGGATTTTAGTGAGAAAGATGAAGAGAGCAATATATCACAGTAGTAGTTTATTGCTGGTCATGCATAAAACTACTAACTGCCAGGGGTCATAACTGCTCCCTAACCAGTGAACCCTAAAGAACATAACACTACACCTTCCATGGGGTTGGGAAACATCTCTTCTTAAAGCAGCAGTTAAGTAGCTTTAGACAGAATTGGAAACAGTCCTGGGTCAAGGTTCTTGAGAACAACAAGGATTTTATCGGGATCAGTAGCCTTGATAGGGTTAAAACTTTTGATAAGTCTGGAAAATTCCCAACGTGATATAAAGATATCACAAAATATGTGTTACATGAGGAAGTCAGATAAGGAATGGTTTTTCTCACCTAGCCTAGAGTTAGAGGCAAAATTCATAGCCTTATCTGACACACATTTATAATGGAGGCCACAGAAAATTTACCTCTATTGAGTAATTGTATTTGCAATTTTCTACAACTCATAGGATCTAAGTTTTTCATTCTCTATTGCATATATTTGCTCTTTGCATCTTTCAGGATTCTTTTGCAGTGGTTGTATCCAGTTCTAAATGAGGCAAGGGTTATGCTACACTGGTCCATATGATAGTGAAGGTAGTAGTGATTATAGTGGGACATGACTGCAGGTATATTCAGGTGTGAACTACAGCTGCTAGCTGTTTAGCTTATGCTGGTATTTTTTGTGAGGGATAACACTTTTAATGCCAGAAAAAAGCAACTCAGAAATGAGGGAGGCCATCCTAGAAGGTCTACTTTTTGAGGAAGTTGTGAGAGGTGCTTCTGCAATGTACAATCTGAAAGTATCCAAATAAGCTTTATACATATATATATATATATATATATATATATATATATATATATATGTATGTATATGTATCCTTGTGCAGGTATGCAGAAAATAGAAAAGAACACGTTGGGTGCATAATCCGGGGTTTCTTAGTATTTTTGTTTTTATTTTTAAGAAGACATAATATATATATATATATATATATATATATATATATATATATATATTACATGAATCATTCATACAAAAAACAAATATAGACGTTAATGATTTAAATGGTGAGAATACATCTTCGCAAAAAAATTTACATTAACCTCGAACCTGTATATGAATGTTATGATCCCTGTTTATAAATTCCAGTTGCATAAGGTCTTTTTTACAAGCTTTCGTCTGTTCCAACAGACATCTTCAGGATTTGTTTTTGTTTTTTACTTCTCGGTGATAACAGGACAATGAAAATATAGATGTAATCTAAAAAAATGTTTTTAGAAATGTGTTATTTTTAATTGTAAGAAATTTTTGGGGAGCGTGCGGTCACAATGCTGAGGCTAAATTTTTAAGATTTAAGAATTTTTAGATTTTAAGATTGTATTTATTGAACAATTTAGTTCATGCCACATTGACTGAAAAACCTACCAATACAAAAGAATTCCCTATTACCATATTAGTACAAAAATGCACAATCTTAAAATTTAAAAAATTCAACCTCTGTGTTGCGACCGCACGCTCCACAAAAATATCTATATGCTTATTTTTTTTTAATCAACATATGTCTTTTTTTTTTTTTTTTTTAATTGTCATGATATGCCTAAATTATTTAACCAAACCTGTTTTTTGAATATATATATATATATATATATATATATATATATATATATATATACACACACACACACGGACAAATATTCATAAAGATATAGTATTATTACAGGCAGATTTTAGTATTTGCTAAAATCTAAAAGCATAATTACAGTACAATGAAATGTCATCAAACAAATCCCTCTACCATTTAGGTTGACTGTTCATTTAAAAAAATTAAAAAGAAAAAATTGAACTCTTTATCTACAAAGATAAAAAAATTATATGGTCTATAACCTTTGCCTTAAAGAAAAAAAATTAATTATAATTATATATATAATAATTAACCTCATGATGAGTGGACTGAACGATCACAAAAAGCTTCATCTATGAAACTCTGAAGTTGTGGTGACAAATTTTATATTTGTACTAGCAGCAAAGATATATTCAATACTTGAAATTTTTTAAACAAAAATTTTGAATGAACATTTCATTCATAAATTAGCTTGTTATAGTTAAGGAAAGTTTTACAAATAGATGCCAACTTGTTGATGGCCAAGTAAAATGCAAATTTCAAACACGTTGCTGCACTATACAAGACGATATTCCTAAACAGAACTTATTTTGATATGAAAATCAAAACAATCCTCAAATAAAAGAACAGTAATGAAGAACAGTTAATTAATGAAATATTTGGTCCTAGCCCAGGTGTACATGCTCAGGCTCGCCATATTAAACCGACTTTGTGTCACAACCTGACCTCATGGGGGGGAGTAGAGTAAATACAAATTATTCTCAAGTAGTTTGTAATGCATTTATCTATCATCTCTCAGTTGCGTCTCTGTCATTGGGCAGAGTGTGCTCATGGGCGGCAACTGAGGAAATTTATACTGAGAGGTAACCAGCACTAGGGAACAGCTGTCTGATGATGTGCCCTCTCATTGCACAGAAAGAGGATTGGTGCTCGCACTGAGGCCAATGCTACCAATGCTTGTCGGGGCTTGGGTAATATTTGTTCCTAGTCCAGGTGTATGCTCTCGGACTCCCCACATTAAACCAACTTTGTATCACAATGCGACTTCATGGGGGCGTCGAGTAAATATCAAATTACTATAAAGTAGAGAGGGAGCTTTTTAATCTCAGAATTTGTGGGAGAATTGAGCTCCAATTTTGCATTTATTCATATAGATATCATAATATAGGTTTTACTTAATTAGCTATTGTTTCTCTAACTCTTCAAATGCTGAATGTATAACTAATTCTAATTTCTATTTCCCCATCTTTACACTATATTAATTTTATCAATGGTAAACCTGTAAAATAAAAATTGTTTGCATAGAAAATAAGGATCTACATATGTAAAATCATCTTTAAATTAAGTAGCAGCAGAAGAATTAATTGTTCAACTTTTAAAAGGTAAGCTTAAACATTAATTTAGTACTTAAATGTGGCGATCAATTTTGTAGTTTATTGATGCTTATTGCATCTACTCCTCCTATTGTGATGATGGCCAAACCAAGAGTCCTCCACAGGAGCTAGCTTAAATGCCACCTGATAGGGTGAGTTTTAAGCTAGCTGCAATTTTGGATACAAAAAGAAAATAAGAGTTACTCCCCTTGAACAATGAAAGCAATGATAATGACTAGTATAATATATTAATATTAGTATATATTTTTAACCTCACATAATCTGGCAATCCTGAATTTCAGCTCAACGAAAATCATTCCTTGCACCTAACTTTTTTGGAGCTTTTGAATGAGCTATAAATCATTGAAATCAGACCAGTGGGAGCAGAGGAGTTGCTTGGACACATACACACACACACACACACATACACTGTACTTTATAAATAAGATTAATCCTACACACACACACACACACTTGCATGCATACCATATTTTTTGTCTGCTAAGATGCTACAAGTGGTAAGGCATGCCCTATATTTAGTTATTTTTTTGGAAAAAAAAAAAGAGGATTTGAAATCTTAGCATGACCAAATTACTAATTCTACAGTTCCATTTTTCTTTCTGTCACAACAAATTATCACATTTTTTACCTATTATTAGATATTTGTGGTAATTATTAATTAGATTTTGAATAGTTTAACACAATGTTATAGCTATTCACATCAGAAACAACCCCAACTTGCCGCTACAAGATATCTCAACACACAGATTTTCTATATCTAACTCCTAGCTGATGTTTCAGGGATGTGTTCAAAGACCAAAAACAGTATGTTGCTTTTGCATCATCATTATTATTATTACTCTATGAATATATGATTGAAATTCCATTTGTATTATTACCATAAATAACATTACCTAATTTCATAAAACATAAACACAATAAATGCAATACATCTGTACACAAAAGCAATGTTAGCTGATTTTATTTTTGTTAGTTCAAACCAATTACAGTATCTTTATTTCTGTGCCATCACATCTCATCACCAACAGAATCCAAGAAACAAAGTCATTAACATAATATTGCTTTATTCTACAGTACAGTGGAAGAAGTGGGCTACTGGTTATTGTCAATAGAGGAAAACAATATATATATATATATATATATATATATATATATATATATATATATATATTATATGATACTAACACGACATACAATACTTATTACACATGAATGATAATAGTATGCTTATATTACATGTCTGGGATTCATGATTCCCTGTATCTTGTGACTGGGATTTGTAAGGGTTGGCAAACTCTCATCTATAACTTGACTTTTCAGTGCTAAGATGCAGGGAGATTTTTGAGGGCATTTTTCATGAAAAAAATGTCTTACCATATGGAAAATACAGTATATATATATATATATTCAGGTCGGTAAATGTTATTTAATACTGTTTATTATAAACAGAGCATTTACTTAAATACTTGTATCTATAAAAAGTATGTTAAACATAAAAATGTCTTTAATAATATATATATATATATATATATATATATATATATATATATATATATATATGTATGCGGGGCGGCGGTGATGAAACAGTGCTTTACAAATCTGGAAAGTTTCAGTTTACTTCTTCAAATTTTCATCAGAGTGAATTTTTACCAACAAGGATAAAAAAAAATAAAAATAAAGAATTTTCTGAAAACTTATACATACCTCCATAAAGAAACGTTGTTTGTCCATTGCAACCTTTAAGATTTTTTCCAATTCTTTGAGGTTCTGAGAGGCTGGTGTTTCACAGAGCACATGTTTACCATTGTTAAGCATCATTATTGATAAACGGAAATGCTCAAAGCTAACAACTCCAATGTAAACAATGTCTAGACAATAAAATAAATGTGCAAAACATCAGTTAAAAAATAAAAACAAGATTATTCTTGTTTATTACATATGACAAAGATTTTTAAACAATGACATTATTTATTCTAGAAATATTTAAAAATGTCAATAAAATCACTTAAATTTGTCTCCTTGGCCTCATTTTCAAAATATATTAAATAGAATCTTCAGAATATTCCTCTTTTTTTGATATGTTAGTTTAATTCATAAAGTGTTAACATATGCAAAAGAAAACATAATATATACATATAGATGGATAACGTGAAAGTTGAGGTATACACATCAACTCCATGCCGTACATACTCTCCAGGTAACTTCCCTCACACACAAAGAGATATTTTTTGATCCTCTATATTGATAATTTTATTTTAACAATTCTTGTCTTCTTTTCACCTCAATGACAGTACTTTGTTTTGTTTGTTCTCTTATGCTGCCATATGTTTTTTTTTTAAGCTTTTCACTCCAAGCAAGGCAGGAAGCCACTAGGACACAAGGGGTTACAGGAAATATAGAGCGAGATCAGATAGGAGTGATAGAAGAGGGTATGAGGAGAAGGGTAGTGGATAGATCAAGGCAACTGGAGATGTCGATTGACATTACACTTATAGCTGGAGATTATAGCTCTCAGGGAAACTGGAATAGGGAAGGGAGTTCCACAGGCGAGATGTGCGAGACATGAAGCTATTAGAGTAGAAGAGACGACTACATTTCGGAGTTTCGACAGTGAAGGGGTGAGAGCGGGATGCCAGCCCCGTAGTGCGCTTGAACTCATGAAGTCTGGGAACCAGTGAATGCAGCTCCTCGAATCAATTAGAAAGTATTTGTAGAACAGACAGAGAGATGTGACGGCGCATCTGTGAGAAAGTGACTGTAGACGAGATGCCAGAGCAGAGCCAATTATATTGCATATCCGCCTCTGGAGCCTGTGCATTTATAATAACATGTCTGGAGTTGAAAAGGAGAACTAATGAAGTGAATTATACTGGTCTCAGCTGCACAGAAATTCAAGACCTCATCAATTAACAGCAATCCTGTATCACAAAACCGACTCACACACTGACAAACATTGGACAAAAGTGGTCATTGATGAACTTCAATACAGCCTCCAAATCTGCTGCTACTAGAACCACAGACACAGCCCACAACCCCACAGACTATGAACTATTGATCCACTATTAATGTGGCAGCAAACACTATGCGATGCAATGCGAGATATTAGAAAATTGAAACTGGGCAATGACATCAACTGCTTTATTATGGATCTGAACAAAGTGTATACAATCTAAGTCAAACCAGAACTCACCAACTATTCATGAATGGAGGGAGAATTCATCAAAACTGCCAAACTCCTTAACAAAACCATATTCTAATAGATGGAAATCTTGAAAGTGACCACATTTCCACAAACACACATCACAATCACAGATACCAATGCAACAGAAACTGAAAACCGAACACCCAGGATCATTATTACAAATCCTGCTGAAGTATTCTTCACCTACACACCACCTCGACCATCCACACCAATATGATTATCGATCATCTTAACATTGCCACTCAACAGCTATCTGACGAAAAGCTATCAAAAATCAAGGCTCTTCAGGTGGCTGATTCAAATAAGTAAACTCAAGCAAACACAAGTGACCCCAATGACCATTGTGCTACAGTCTTTCAAAAGCACCTCCATCAGTATTATTTGGAACCAAGTACATCAGTCTTGATCAGAGACAATTAAAATCTACCCAAACTGGCCATACTTTTTAAACTATGTCAGATATCAAGCTTCTGACTGTACAAATCACTTCCCAGTTACTGGTTTGAGTTTAAGAACTATTCCTGCACCACCTGTACAAAATGCAATGGAAACAATGGCAAAATAGACCGGGTCCATCATGCTCATGTGCATCGTCTTGTACAGAAACCAAATCATCTGCAATAGACAAACTTTCTCCTCTTCATTTACAGAATCTTCAAATTGCATTGAGATTGCTACCTCCATTTCCATCTGGAGAGTATATAAAGAAAACTCAAGACATGGTGAAACCACTCAAGTATTACCCAAAACAAATTACAAGGGACAAGCATGTGGACAACTCCCAACACACATCAAAGACTTCATCATGCACTAATATTTACAGCACAAACACATTAAATCAACGTAAATACATCCATCCTTTTCACTCATATCCACTCACTACCCATGAATCAGAATGACATCTGTGGGAGCTGTTATACTTTGTTTCAAACTGAATCTCTTTCAGAATCACTCTACATCAAAACCTGTTGGCTGAATTTGAAATTTAAGAAAACAAAAACAAAATTAAAAAAAGATGCTCTCTGCACAGGTCACAGAGCATCGCATACAACTTGAGGTGATTCATTTACATAGGAAGTCACAAAGACTATAAATAGCTACAGCTATTATCCATAGGCAGTTGAAAGCATACTACTTCTTGCCAGTCAGTAACACTACACAACAAAGGCGTCACTGATATCTAAAGAACCAAGTAAACAATTATCATTGCATAATTATGAGTATGCACAAGCATAGCTTGGATTCTAGCAGCTAAAGCCAGAACAAAGAAGCTGAAGGATTTTAAATCAGTTGGCAGGGAGAAAACCAGATAACTGATCTCTTCTTGGTAACTGTTGATTGTGAGGCCATGATAAAATTATCAGCAATTTCACACCCATGACATTGAGAGGAAATGATGTTTGACAATAGAAGTCAACTAATAGTAAGAAATATAGCACCCAAGAGAAAATTAGTGAATCCTGAGAGAACAAAGTTTATGAGCATTTCCCCAAAAGTGAATGAACTAGTTATTAAATATGTTCTTTGTTTGAAACAGGCTGCAAAATATTGTGAATTTGAGAAACTGGGATCGAAAAACCAGTCAATCAAAGAGGATTTGATTCAAATGAAATTGGTGAATGGTCTTCAAAATGAAGAGCATCAGCAAATGACTCTAATGACTGAGAAAGTTGTCACTAGAACAATGTGTTGAATTTGTTCAGCAACAAGAATTGATTTGAAAGTTTAATACAACAGTTATGGATTTGGTAAAGGAAGTGGATATATATGTGATAAAGAGAAAAGATAGAATAATGTGTACTTTTTGTGATTATCAACATCAAAAAGAAAAACAAAAATGTCCAACATATAAAAAAAAGACATGAAAAGCGTTTCAAAATGAATCCTTTGAAATGTATGTGTAAATCCCAAAAGAGAAATGAAGAGACAGTTCAACAAAATGAAGAGAAAATAAGTATGGATGTCATTTCATTGAAAAAAAGAAATGAGAAAGAGCTATTAAAAATTCAAATTGATGTTTTATTGGACATGAAGTAACATGAAATTGATACCCAGAAATTTCTGGAAGAAATTAGGAAAACCAAAATTAAAAAAAGCCTTGTTCAACTGATTCAGTTCTATGGATCCGGAATAAAAATGTTAGGCTATTTTGAAGCCTATGTGGAACTAAAAAATAAGTTTGTTGTATTACCAATTATCATGGCAAACTGAAAAGAATCATGGTCTAATAGGAAATGATGTATTGAACATAAATTCAACAAAATTAATAAACAAAGTCAAGGTGGAAGAAACTGGAATATTAAAAAACTAAGAAGCAAAGTTAAGACTACAGGAAAATGTCTCCCCCTCATATTTTCAAGCATGATAAGTGCAAGTCCATCAACTACCAATAGTTGTGGAAAAACCAAAAAGGTTTACTGGAACAAGATCTACTTGAACAAGTTCTGCTAGGAGGGAACAAATATGCCTCCCCATAAGTAATTTGAAGAGAGAAGGATGAGGATTTGCGTATTTGTGATGACTACAAAATAGGCGTAAACTATGTGCAGATCCATATCCTATCCCCAATGTAGAATGGGCTTTGAACTCCCTTGCAGGTAGGAAAACATTCTCTAAAATTGATCTAAAGTTGGCATACCATCAAATACCTATGGATAAAGACTTTAAGAAAGTCACAACAATAAATACACCATTGAAAAGAATGCCATATAGAATTAAAACTGCATGTGCGATTTTTCAAAGGGCTATAGAGCAAGTTATTGGTGGCTATATAAAAAGTAGGATATGCTACCAGATGGTGCTATTAACAATGATATTAACGATGAAGAATTAAAATGGAAGACTTGTATGGTTCTGAATAAGTTAAAAAATGCTGGATTAATAATTATCAAAAAAAAAAAAAAAAAAAATATGTGCCCAACATTAAAACCATATAATTTTGGGGATATTCCATATCTAAGGAAGGCATATTACTAGACCAATTGGTAATTGACAAAATATTAAAAGTTGAAGTACCTAACAACACAAAAGAATTGGAATCTTTCTTAAGACTTGTAAATTTCTACAGATGCTATGTAGAGTGATACTCCAAATTGACAGAACCTTTTGCTGCTTTAAGAAAAAAGAATGTATAACTTATTTGGACAAAAGAACAAGTGGCATTTGAAAATTTAAAAGCTGTTCTGACAAAGAAACCAGTAGTAAAAATATTTGACCCTAGAAAGGAAATAGTAGCAACTGACACAAGTGAACACTCAATTCTGGGGAATATTAGTTCAGGATGGTCATCCTATTATGTTATTTTTTGAGAAAATTGTCAAAAACCAAAGTGAACTACTCAAATACCATGAAAGAAGCATTGGCTACAATATGGATGACAAATAGAGCTCATTAGTTTCTGGATGGAAAGAAATTCCTACTAAGGTTCAACCATAGACCTTTATAAATCATATTTAATCCTAGGAAGGAACTTCCTAAGGTAAATGGTTGAACAAAATTGGATGCAAACCATATAAAACCCCACCGTACCATCCACAATCAAACAGCTTAGAAGAAAGGATGGTGCAAACTATCAAAAACAAATTGATATGTCTACAATGGAAAAAAAAGATACCCACAATCTAAGAAGAAATGTTTCTAAGCTATAGGACAATACTGCATACTGAAAGATAGCCTGTCTGTCTTCATGGGTAGACAAATTAGAGTCCCATTAACCATGTCTGATGCCACCAACAAAAAACTGTGGTTAAAAAGAATAGTGAATCTAATCTACAAGAGACAAGAATCATAATGCAAAGTGGACAGAACACTATGATAAAAGAATAAAATGGAAATGGGATGTTAGCGCATGCAGACAAAGTTAGATTGCAACACGATAATGATGAAGAAATGTATAGTGAGCCTGAAAGTAATGAAGGCAAAAGGGTCATGTCATGGCAAGACACATGAGAGTGAAATCGAGACCAATATAGACTCTAAAGATTAACATTCATTGGAGGAACACTTCTTTGAAAAAAGAAAAAGACCATGACTGCCCATATCTAGACAATCTCTTAGGGAAAGTGTGGAAAATAGGTGACAAAATCTCTCAGAAGTATCAGGGAAAATAAGGGGATAAAACCTATTTGGCATGTGGAGATAAGGTAACTAATTTATATAGGAAATCACAAAGATTATAAATAGCTATGGCTATAACCCATGGGTAGTTGAGTGCATACTATTTCCTGTGAGTTAGTAACACTACACTACACAACTAACAAAACAAATACCCTAAAACAAAAACAAAAAAATACTCAAAACATATTTTTAAAAAGAAAAAGATTTAAAATTCTCAGTGTCCTTTTTCATCTGTGTGCATGTCTAGTTGCATCAATGTAAACCTTACTTTAGTCCAATGAAGTCCGAAAGGATGAAACATGTCACACAAAAACTTTTTCACCTTTCTGTAGAAGTAAAAGTTTAATTATAAAAAAAAAAAACAAAAAAACAATTACCAACAGTTGGCTCTCTGGCCAAATCATCATAGCATCCAAAAGCTTTTGGTATTTTAAATTTCTCAGCAAATTTTTGGGCTCTATCAATATCTCTGGCAGCAACAGCTGTAATCTAAATAAAAACAAAAAAAACACAAATATCTTTTTTATATTTTAATTCTGGAAATCATTGTTTCTCTTAAACCAAAAAAAGTGAAATATTTGGAAGTGTGATAAAACGTGCACAAATTCCAGTTATTTTTTAGGCCTGATCAAGAAGCATTTTCAATGATAGGTGATACACAATCTCAGGTGAATTACAATTCTTGCAACAGTTGTAATATCATACTAAATATTTAAGTCCTTAAAATGGTTTATATATGGGAAGAAATAAAAATGGACTCTGATGTTGCATTTCTTAATCCTTTGGGTGAAGAATGGTTTCATCTAGAATGGCAAGGTCTCTATGATACAGAAAATGAAAAATGGAACACGGAAATAAAGTACAAAACAGAAAAATCACAGAAAACAGGATTCTTGCTACTAAAAAAATAAAATATTCTGATGGTAAAACATAAAATTTCTGAGTTGTAACTCGACAGAATCAATATTTTGCATAAATTTGTAAAACACAATGAAGTCAATCACTTATGCTCAAGTGCTATGACCAATATTGCTGCAACATGATATTTATCATGATGGCGATAAATTATTTTGAAGTTTTTGTCAACATACCATAGATTGTACTTGGAGAAACATACTTGTGGATCATCATAAATCACTGAAGAACAAAAAAAAAAAAAAATACGAATAATGATGCCTATAAGTAGGCTACATATTTGTATATTTTCCTGTTTACACACAAGTCTCTGTTTTTCACTTGTTTTTATGATTTTAAATCAAAAACATAAAATTGAAATTTACCATCATGGAAGAACATGGAATGCGACGTTTTAGAACATGGAGAACTTGCCACTTGAGTTTCATCCTTATAAAAAGGATGAAGAAAGTTACAAATATTAGGTTGGTGCAAAAATAATATCGTTTTTTGACGTTAAAATATACGTCAAAAAAACGATATTATTTTTGCACCAACCTAATATATTGTTTAACTTTGAGAAGATTTATTTGAAGTTAAACTCCTCTGGCCTGTTGGCTAATTCATTTCACAGCATTCTTTAGGTGTATAATTTATGAAGAAAGAGAAATTCTTTTTATGATAACAAAAATGAAGGGCTGAATTGTTGAAAACAAGTTTTTGGAATGAATGTAAAATCTCAAAAGGTGATTTCTAAACTTTTATCTTTATTCTTTAACTAATTTAAGTGGATTTCTATGTACTAAAAGGATAAATTGAGATAACACTCATAGTAATTTGCAATATATCTTTTCGTCTTTACGTTTTACTTGTTATACAAAAACCACAGTAAGTGATCCCTTGAATAGTGTTATATATGCCATAAAAAAATTTTATGAAACTTAGTAGAATCAATAATTTTATTTTTCCTACTACAGTAGGTTTTTTTTAAAGTTAAATGATACTTTTTCAGTTTAACATATTGCTTTTATTTTTTATTATTTCCTTACCTGTCGTCTCATGTCAGAATATTTAATTGTATCCAGTGTTAAGTTATTCTGAACTAGCTTAAAAGCTGCAATCCATGTGGACTTTTAAGCTAGCTAATTTTTTTTTAAATTTATTAATTTGTATCAGTCAAATGATATGGCTACTAATAATTTTTTATCATAAATGGAAAAAAATCACAATTCAATGAGCACCAGTATTTCAAAAAGAATTTTGAATTTATTTGTGTATAAACATGTTGATTTTTGTAAATATTGATGTCCTTACATGAAATTATCAGAAAATAAGAGCAGTAAATTTAAATTTATTGATAATTTTCTAACATTTCCTAAACAAGCATTTTTGTAAACAAGGCTATAAAATCAAAGTGGCTAAAATTCAATAAAATATTATATTTGCTTAGAATATTTTCTTAAATTTTAAAGATAACTAAAGTAGTTAAAGAAATATTTTAAAAAAATTCATGTTGTATTTGTCATGTAATTTTTATAGTTATGTACCCCTTACTTAAATTTGCCAAAGATGAGGCTGTTGATCTATCACCCACTCATAAAAACACCCACTCCATGTAAAAAAGAAGTTTCTTTATGATATTTTAAACTAAAAGTAATTTGTATCAGTTCAGATTAATTGAAGTTTAAATCAGCTATTTTTCCCCAAATAACTTTTCAGAAAATGAATTATGTTGTCTTGACAGATTTGTCAATATGGATGATTTTATAGATTTTACTGTCAATAATAAAAAAAATCATTCCAACTAATTTAAATTCGGTTTGAAATACAGCAAAGTATTTTGCTTATTGTAAATATTAAATTTAATTTATTAACTTGAAATTAAAACTAAAATAAAAGTGTTATGATGATCAAACTTAGTAGCTGTAGATATTCTATGAACATGTACTCAATATGCTAATTACCTATTAGCTAAATAAATCCCATTACATCTCCCTGAATCTTTTGGGTTTCACACCCTGTGTGGATCTACAGCTTCTCCTACATTCCCTCCCCCTCTCACTGATTTCATGAGTATTTCTTGTTATGGGGGACATTGATCTAGTTCTTTTATTCTCAGTGTCCCATGTTTCGTACTCTGAAGAACTTTGATTGTCCATTGATTTCTCTACACTTCTTTCTTGTTCGTCTACATAATCATTCAAACTAGTACCTCTTTGTACTTTACTTTATACTTTTTTGGCTAGCTCAACTGGTCTGCATGGGCAACAATATTTTTACCATTCTTGCATATTAATGCCATATTGTATCCTTTTTGCATTATGAAATTTGCCTTTTCTGATTTGTTTTATTTATTTATTTTGTATCATATGTTCTCATTAACAGAGTAAGACATGGTTAATGGAGCTCTAATCTGTCTACCCATTAATGCAGATGGGCTCTCCAATCTGTCAGCATGTGGTATCATTTAGTAATTCAACAATAATCTTGGTAGGAAAATTTCAATCTTTTCTTTGCTGAGAAGCAAATGCTTTCAATCCCATCTTTATTGTTGGGACCATTTGTTCAGCAATACCATTTAATTAAGGGTGATAAGGAGTGTTTTATATGGAATACAGCCAATCTTCCTTAACCATGCATAGACTTTTGTCACAGAATTCAGAAGCATTATAAGTTACTAATGTTTTTGGTACTCCATTTCTCACAAATATGTGTAATATTTGTTTTACAGTAATAGATTTTTTTTCATCCTGAACTCAGAAAACTTCAGGCCAGGCGACAAAAGCATCAACCAGTATTAGACATAAACCTACACTGTTAACTTTTGCATGATCCATATGAACTCTTGACCATGGTCCTGTTTCCTTAGGCCAGGTGCATAACTTATTGTGGTGAAAATTCTTTATTTTGGTACATTTAAGACATTTGTATATGTAATTCTCCATGTCTTGGATGTGTTCTGGTCACTATGCTTTCATTTTTAACTGTTTTTGTTTAGCGGTTATCCCACATCATCATCTACACTTTGAATTACTTCTTTTCTATATTTTTCCAGTGGTACAACTAAAATCTCCACTACAAATTAAACCATTTTCTATTGATAGTTTGTGTTTGGTTTCTTTGTATGATCTTTCTGCTTTTGAACAATTACTCCATTTATTGTTCTTTATTTTAAGATAAAATTCAACTTAAGACTTGGATCTTGTAACATCTATATAGTCTATTAATGGGCAACACATCCGTTTCCACTCAATGCAAAAATTCATCCTCAATTTTTTTTCATGTTTTTTACATTTTGTTCCTTTTCAAATTGTAGTCAGGACAATGTGTCTATGTGTACTATCATGTTTCCCTTCACGTATTTTGTATCATAATCAAAAGCCAATAACTTCATAGCCCATCTTAATATTCTGGATGATGTAATTTTCAGCAATTCCTTTCTAGGATGGAATATAAATTCTAAGAGCTTATGATCCAATCTCAACAAAAATTTTCTTGCTCTGGTCATACTGCATACAATTGCAAATGCTCCCTTTTCAATATTAGAGTACTTCAATTCAGCTGGTGTCAATGTCCTGGAAAGATACATCACTGGGTGGCCTTCCTGGGACAAAATTGCTGATATAGACTGGCCATTTGCATCTGTGGTTAATGCAACGTTCTTTTTAGGGTAAAAATCTTAACCATGCATTTTTTTTAGATAGAGCTTCTTTTAATTTAATGAAGGCTATTTGGTGTGCACTAGTCCATTCAAACTCCTTATTCTTCTTTTGCAACTCAGAAAACACTTCAATTCTTTCAGAATATTTTGACAAGAATTTGCTATAAAAATTGGCTAATCCAAGAAATGATTCCAGTTCTTTTTTATTAGTTGGAGAAGATACATTTAATATATTTTGTATTAATGTTGAGTCCAGCAAAGTACCATGTTCTGAAATTTGGTAATCCAAGAATGTTAATTCTTTGCAATTGAATATATAATTATCTTCGTTTATCATCATTCTTCCCTGTCTCAACTTATCCATTATTGAAAGAAGTAAATAGGCTAAAATTTAAGCTTACGCCAACAGAAATACCCGGAAGTGCTCCGCGCTTAATTAGTAAAAACAATGCCCGTAATGTAATGGCAGACGAATTACCCAGAGTTAGTCCGATTTTTTCTTGTCAATAACTCCAAAACGGTAGGTTTCTTCATAATTTAATTATTAATTTGAGTTCAGCATGTACATTTACACGGAAATATGACAATTTTGGAAAATTTTTATATAGTGCGGGGCTTAAAAAGCAAATTTATTGGTAAATTTTCTTTTTAATGACCGCACTAAATATCTCTTAAAATGTTTCCAAATCGTCATAATTTTATTGGTTGAATTATGAAAGATAATATCATGCAGATTTTCCCTGATTGCTATTTCACAAGTGTACTTTTTTCCTCCCAATTGTTGCGTGGTGTTTGGAACACCCTGACCTAAAAAATGAAAGAATTAGGGCCTGTACTTTCATTTTTTAGGTCAGGTATTGAATTTTAACATGTTGTGAGAATTTCTTCTCACACGGTTTAACCCTTGGCAGAGACAAGAAAAGACATACAATTAACAAAGCCTACCTTAAAATTCAATACAAATTTTATTGCGTCTTTGCAAAAAAAGATTATGCCCTTTTTGCCCCTGTGATTAGGGTGGGGTAGTTACTTCAAAGAAGTGGTAGTGTTTTTCTTCTCTGTAGGACTCAACTGGTCCCTATGCAGATTCGAAGAAGCAGGAACTTGACGATCGTCGCAGGAGCATTACCAATTTGATTGCTGAAATAATAACTCGGCTATTGTCGAGAGCATGCAGAAAAGTTCTTCATGTATAATTTGACGACAGTCAATAATCCGACTGAATTATTCAGCCTTAAAAAGTCTCTAGAATATGAGACATGAAGAATAATTGCCTAGTCATTTAGGCTTAATTTTGGGTGCTAAAGGCCCTGCAATGTGAGAGAAATATGAGTCGTGTCATTTT
Source organism: Acanthosepion lycidas (assembly GCA_963932145.1). Taxonomy (NCBI): domain Eukaryota; kingdom Metazoa; phylum Mollusca; class Cephalopoda; order Sepiida; family Sepiidae; genus Acanthosepion; species Acanthosepion lycidas. The sequence goes on along the minus strand of OZ010572.1, from coordinate 37,216,230 downwards.
GAAGATTTTGCAGCAACTGTAAAAGAGGCACGGGCCGTTGAAAATGTCCGGGAAAAGCAAAGTCAAATTCAACCAATGAGATTGGTCGGTACAAAATACAGTGTGGCATAAATTAGCCAATAGGAGCTTATCTTTAATTGCAGAATTTCTCACAATGTAGCTAACCTAATTTTAATAAAATATTTCTTTTTGCTTTCACAGAAAAGGGATTAAAATTCTAATACATGTTTATGAAAAACTGACAAATATTTTTATTTTTTAAAAAGTTACAGTTTCTCGAATTTTCATAAAAAGTAAGGCGGGTAATAACATATGCAAAAAAAAAAAAAAAACCAAGACTTTCTTAATAAGAACATTTTTCTAAAATAATTTAATTCATTTGTGAATAGGTTTTGAAAATTTAATTAAAATCCAACAATTATTTGATTTTTGCAAGAATTTCCAAATCAATGTGTTTTTAGTTTTTCACTGCAAAAAGGCGCTAAAATTTGCTATGAATTTTATTTATCTATCCGCTGACGCAAGAAAAACACGAAAAAATACTTTCCTCTTTCTTTAAATAATAAAGCTTTTTGACGATAAAACTTGGTCATTTTTTAATTAGCATGACATTTTTTCGGTAAATTCATGAACATCTTGGTTGTTGCTGATAAAATTTTTTTAAAAAGAATCGAAAAATATAATGTTTAAAATGCCATTTTCAAAGGTGAACATTTTTTTAAATAATTTTCATCTTATAACAAGTAAATAATTATTCTATATTGTTTTATTTTTTTTTAATCCTACGGAAAATTTAGAAAGTTAAGGAGCAATTCGTTGCTGATTTACCTCCACGGAATTGCAAAATTCTGCATACCGATATTTTAAAAACTAAACAGGACCTCTTTTAATCTCATCCTAAATCGATAAATATTTTTAAATTAAGGACCACTTCGACGTGGTGTAAATAAATGATGGTTACGTTACGACTTAGTTGTTTGATCGATCCTTAAGGTGCTCCATACTTTCAGCCTTGTGTCACTATTTTTAATTTATTCTGACGTGACGTGTTACTGCGTAAGGAATGGTCGAACTAAAAAAATGCTCATCTATAAAATTTATTTCACAAAAACAAATTTCCTTATTTTTTTTAAATGAGTGGACCAGGAACAGGACCAATTTATTTAACAAGTGCCAAAAATAAAAAACTATAATTAGCGCGCACTAGATATTACTTTAAAAAAATTATATAAATTAGAAATTATCCCTTCATTTAAAAATGTAAAAAAGTAAATTTAAGGAGGCTAAAAACCACAAAAAAAATAAAATACTGAACGAGCGACTCAAACTAGTAACATATTTTTAAAAAAAAACTTTGACTATATAAAATAAAGACTTATTAGGGGATTTTTTGTGTTAAATAAAGCAATATTTGACTCACCTGATGGTCATCATGATTTAATAATTGTAAAGCACTGCAAAAATCATTACAAATGTTACCAGCACCACAGATTCCCCACTTCATGTTGTTGTTTCGACAATCAGAATAACGAATAAAAGCTCGTTTCATTTCGGAAAACTTGTCACGCTCTTTGCGTTCGCTTTCTTTATGACTTTTTTTTTTCATTATAAATTTATATTTTTAAAATTAAGGAGCATTTTGACGTGTTGTAATGGTTAGCAAACTAGATAAAGTAGAGTAGATTCATTATATTTATAAGTCGATCTTTCCTGAGTGCTCCATACTTTCGCTCTTCTTGTGTCACACGCTAACTAACTAAATCGCTATTTTTTGATTCTGACAAGTGTTGTGGGTAAGTGAGGTCTAACTAAAAAGAATACTAATATACAAAAATTATTTCCACAAAAATCCCTTTTTTATTAGTGGACGAGTAAGTAGCGTCAAAACTCAAAACAAAAATTAAACTAAACACATAGCAAGCCCACTGGATATTATTTTATACTAAAAAAATTACAAAAATACAAATTATCCTTTCATTTAAAATCAGTGGAACTCTTTGATCTTTCAACAGGTATCAGCTCACCACTTCCCGGACAAGATTTTTCACGAAATTCTTTGTAAATTTTCAGGGATTACAATCCCATTCAAACATAACAGTACTACATACTACTAAACACCACATTCAAACAAGAAAACAACTGACCATGTGGAGACTCAGCCCAGCAAAATATAAGATGGCAAAAGAAGAACTTCAGCACATTCTGCAGTGAAGAATAATTCGACCTTCCAAGAGCCAGTGGCCATCCCTCCGCTGCACATGGTATTGAAAGCAGATTCTTCTGCCTGGTGTCCATATGGCAATTTCTGACGACTAAACGCATTAACAGTCCCGGATTGCTATCCTATCCTGCATATTGTAGGAATAATAATAATAATTATTATTATTATAAATTATAAATAAATAATAAAAATGAAAAATAAATAATATAAAACAACATAAAAACGTTGTATAAATTAAAACAAAAAATTAAAAATAATAAAAATACTGTTATAGATAAGCGTATGGTTGCAAGAAAGAAATACGACAACAGCAGAAATAGATTTACGTGGTTTATTTCAACCGGAACGTGAGGGTTTGGGACAGCTCCCTTGTGGTAAAGTTCATAAGCCGGCTTCGGATCTAGGTCGATCTCTCATAGTAGTTCACACATGTTGACGCTGGCACTCCCCTGCTGTGATCTCTTCGGTGCCCACCTGTTGACTCCCGTTGAACTTACGTGTGACCCCTTTTATAGCGTTTTTTATCGCTTAACAGGCTCGAAAAACGAAGCGAGTATAATTAGGAGGGAAGCATTTTTATTGGACGAAAAATAGAGCACTTTAAATATTATTTTATTTTTCGACCGGAACTCGAGTATCGGAAACATTTGTAAACGAAAATAATGGTCATTTTGTGACGGGGTTTTGTCCCGTTCACATCCGGTTCTCGCTCTTGAGTATTTGCCTGTAAATCAGCCGAGATATGACTTATTTTATTTTATAACAATACTCCCAGGATACAAAAAAAAACAAACTGTTCCTGCCGAAAATATGGACATCCTGCCAAAGGTCATTAAATTCAATCTCTTCAGCAAGAACCTTGTTACTGGCAACACGTGCCTAACTTCTCACTGTGATATGGCTTGTAATACTATGGAGTAAATTTCTCTCTTTTATCACATGTACCATAAAGCAATTGTAACCTAAAAAATACACACAAAAATATAAATAAATTATATGAAATTAACATAAAATTTACCATGCTTTTTTCCTGTTATTTTGTTTACATTTTATTTTTTGTCAAGTATGCTTTTATCTCCGTAAACACAAAGCTAATTTCTGCTGCAATGATGTGAATGAATCCCACAAAATATACGATTTTGTGGTGAGATTACAGGGTATGAAAATTTTCACCAGACTTGACTTAATGAAGGCGTACTACTGTTGTGGAGGCATGGTTATAAGGAAATTTATGTACATATTAGAAGGTATTATTTGTGTTGGCTGGATGAAAATAAACTTCTCCACAAACATTTAACTTTGCGTATGGCACAAGGTCATCAATGACAAAATATAAAACAAACAATATTCCTTTTTAGAAAAACAAGAATAAAGTATTTATATAACAAATATATACAACATGATAATGAGAATGTTCTTTAGGTCAAATAGAGAGTTTGTTCAATAAAAGGATTTTCAAAGAATTAATCAGTTCCGATTAATATAGTTTGATATTGGAGATTAAGGTAAGAGTTGTCTCCCTTTACCTGCTGAATACTGAATATATAGTTTTTATTAATGAAACAAAAAGATTGGAAGTTTAAATATTATGTGAATAAAGTTGATTCAACAAATGAGTAAAAAGTCCTTTGAAGAAAGTAAGTTGTGTTCTTCCAGGAAAGTTTGTTGTAATTGAAATTGGTGAATGAAATGTTGGTTGATATCAAAAGTTGAATTTTGTGTTTAAACGATAAACTTTTAAGTTTATGACTTTTGAGTAAACTGTGCATTAAACATCAAGAATCTTTTGGTTGTAAGATTGTGGACTTGAAGTAAGTTTGCATTAGGTTATGTTCAAAGTAGTTTTTTGATTAAAATGTTTGTTTGGCAAACAGTATGTTCTTTGAGTAGAATTCTTGTCTCAATAAAAATTGTAGATGTTAAATTTGAAATGTAGTTTGTTGGTGAATGAATTTGAAGTTTGGGATTATGTTAGCAAATCCAACTTAGAAACTTCAAAGATTTGAACAGCATAAATTTGTTTAGCAAATTATTTGATGCTGCAAAGCTCACTGTTAATAGCTGAATAAGTTTCTGTGTAAGGAGTGAATGATATGAGTTCAGTGATGTTCAATGTTTGTATATATGCGTGTGTGCGTGTCATAGCATTTGCCCTTTAGGGACAAACATAATCTCTCTAACATTACATCTTGTGTGTGGAAGAGAAGACAAAAGAGGAAGAGCTGAAAATTTTGTTTGGTATTTATAATGCTGTATGTCATGTGATAGGCTTGAAACACATCGACAGATTTTTGGGCGGTAAATTAATTTTAACTGTGCAGACATAGTGGAAAACATGATATTAGGATTAATTGACCAATCAGGAGTCAGAGAAATATCAAGGCTCTGTGTTTTGCTTTTTTTACAGATTTTGTTGATTGCAGTAATGTTACATAAGAAATGTATTAGAATCTTTTTTAACTAATAAAATTAGTTAGATCCCAGGTAAAATATTATTAAATTGAAGTAGGACAATAAACTACCAAAACCCTATTGAAGAAAGTGATATACCAAAGACTGCTACCATCACCCCTTTCAGTTTATTCAAATTCATCAGAATGCTGTTTGGTTTAAGAAATGCAGCCCAATTTTTTCAACAGTTGATGGATAATATATTAAGAGGTTTATCTTTCACTTTCACGTACATCGACGATGTATTAATAATAAGCAGAAATATGAATGAACACATGGAACATCTCCAATTTTTTTTTTGAATGCCTGCAGCAATTTGGACTGAAAATTAATGTCAGTAAATGCAAATTTGGTGTAAAAAAAAACTTTCAATTTTAGGACATACGACAGATAAAACAGGAATATCGCCTTTACCTGAGAAGATAGGTGTTATAAAAAAATTTCCCATAACCAGAGTCAACTTGTAAACTTCGAAGGTTTATCAACATGATAGATTACTGTCAAAGATTTTTGCCACACTGTTCATCAAAGTTAGACCTACTGACAAGACATATTAAAAAGCACTCAGAAAAAGAATGCAAAAGTTTTACTCAAGAACCCGCTTTAGATGCTTTTCACAAAGCAAAGAAAGCCTTGGTGAACTTCGTAAAACTAAATTCCCTAAGTGATGATGAAAATGCAATGTTACCTTTAACAACAGGTGCCATATCAAACACTGTTGTTTCCATTTTACAGAAAAATATTAACGGAGAAAACTATACCCTTCTTCTCTCACAAGCTAAATTCCTCACAGATGAAATACAACAAATTTTCATGAGAACTTCTCCCTATTTAGCTGTTTGACATTTCCATTATATTCTAGAGGGACTTGAATTCATGGTATTTACTGATCATAAACCACTCACTTTGTGGTTTCTCTCTTCTTTTTAATATATACACTTTTCTCTCGTTGGAACAACTATAATCTCTTACCTTTGATATATATATCTTATTTATTATAATTTTTTCATATAGACAAAAACAATTTACTCACTACAAAGATGCAACCTTGTTTCAGTGTATTTAGTTGCACCTTGACTGGTGAGTAAATAATTATTGCTCTACTATCAGTATTGAGCCTTATTTTGAATTAATGCTGTGAATGTTAGAATTTATATATTATTTTTGTTCTCATTACATTCAGATACATATATATTGATTTGGATTCTTTTAATGCAATTCCTAAGCAAAATCAAATATTTGTATAATACTATAAGAGAATATTTTTTGACTGAATTTCTGGGATGAAGAGTTATCGTTATTTACTCTGTTTATATTTGAGCTATTATCCTCATCTTTGTTGTTATTATCACAACATTTTGGCCATTGTGTCGCCTAGCCTTCTTCAGGTGTATATCAATGTGGGTAACCTACAGGAAATTCTGAAATGAAACTAGCAAATTGAACCAATGCTTTAATCCACTAATGGATCCTTAATCCTACTCCTGGCCCCATCGGCCAGCTGGTTCTAATGAATTTTCTAACCAACTGCCAACTCCTACCTGGTGACTGTGACAGGATTAGTTGTAATTCTAAGTCTAAACTTCCTGTTTCTTTAAAAAAAAAGAAAAAGAAAAAGGCAGAATAGATAACTTACCTATGCATGTCCCCACCCTAGTGACTATCTTTCTGATATTAAATCAAATAGAGGTAGGGGATGCATACACACTCCAAGCAAACTTTGTTAACCGCTTCTCTCAATGGGTCTTTTAGTCCTCATGTATATGATTGAGCTTGCCTTGGTACCCTTGGCTGGTATGATGTTGCTGACCCAAGGAGCAGTTGTGTTGCTCTGACTTCTGGGCACACGAGATATGTACATTTACCTGTATCTTCTTTCCTGGGTTATTTGTCCTTTCGTTAAGGGTACTGGAGGTAGATATTTTATGGGTTTTGACATTATATCCAACTTATAATCAGGGATCTGAATCTTAGAGTAAATATCAGGACTATTGTGCTGCCATTTTGTGAATGATTTCTGAATCATGCAGTGGTCTCCTGTGAGACCTCTAGATGCTATGATGAAGGGGACCCTTACAGCAGTATCTCCAGATGATTGATACTTTCCACAAACTGTCACTTCATCTTTCAATGCAACTAAAATTTAATGGAAATTCTAAATATCATTGGACAATCTTGAAAATATCTCCAATCGATAATTTTTTTCTTTGTAAGCATAACTCACTCTGACTTTCAAGAGTGAGTTATGCTTACCAAGAAAAAAATTATTTAAATAAGCATCTATAAATATATAACTGATTAATATATATCAAAAGAACTTTTAATTTTAAAATATTTTATGGTTTATTTGAGCTTTCATTCCAAGTGAAGCAACAATAGTATACTAAATTTAAAACTAGTAATGTAAATTGTACTTAAATCTTTTAGTGATTATAATATGGGGGGGAGCAGCAGAAATATCTCCCACATGGGAAGATATTAGCTAGATAAAGGCACCATTGCCTCTAATACCACACCATTATGCGAGAGATATTACTTCAAAATCTTGTATATAATAAAGTGTTTTTCATTGTACTGAAAGAGAAGACCATAGTATCACATGACCATGTCAAAATTCTACAAGACTGTTTAGTGCCTACAGACATTATTTAAAATTGACTTTAATTGCTGTGATGACAATGAAACAATGACCCATTTTCTTCCTCAAAATGATGCTGGTTTAGCAATATAATTATGAACACATACACTTCCTGAAAATAAGAAAAACAGTTTCTTATATTCCATGTATATTATTTTTAATAAAATAAAAAATTTTAAATGTTTTTTTATATAATTTATATAAAGTTTTTTATTTGCAAGAATCTTTCAAAGAAAATTTCCAATCAACATCAAATTCTGCAGGTGAAAATAGGTTTCCAATCAACATGTTTACCATAAGTTTTTGTCTATAAAATGATTTTTTCAACACAGCAGGAATACAATAAAAATTTTCTGGAATACAAATAAAAGAATCGTTAATTTTCAAGTTGTAGCTATAATCTCATCACCCTAATAACATCATTCAATGGTTAATCCCTTCAAATTTAATAAATTTGAATTTCTTATTAACTCGATTTTGTTTTCTCAATATATTTAGGATTTAATTCCGATAATTTTTTAAATTATATCCTGAATTGAAAATTTGAAAAAAATAAATCCTATTATGGTTCAATGTCATCAACATCATATCTGACACCAAGTTGTCGACGAACTTCATCCATAATTGTCATCATTGTGATTGATTCTGAGTGGGGAAACAGTGGACATTCTAATTGGCCTGAAAAAAAAAAAAATAAAGATTTTGATAACAGAAATATTTCTTTACAATAATCAATGAATATATCTGCATTTATGTTTAGAATGATTATTTTATTATTTTGCCTTAAAAGCTCTTAGTATTTGAAACTTTCCATGACATTTATTTCATATTTATTCAATAATTTCAAAGATTGTTGTAATTTAATTCTTTGTATAGTCTTCATCTTTGTGCTAACATTTGAATATTAAGACTGAAATTCAATAACTTTAGGGATCTGAACATTTGAGTAACTTCGAAAGAGGCTATCCTATCAGCTGGTGTATAATATCAGGGCTCTTGTACTGCCATTTTGTGAATAGTTTCTGGACCATGAAGTAGTATCCGGTGGTACCTTTTGATGCCATGATTATAGGTACTGTTACAGCAATATCTCTGGATGCTTCAAACCAGGTTAATTATGCATGCATCTCTTGTGGATATGTCTATCCCATTACCTACTAGTCTTCCACCAAACCAACCAACACACACATAAAATCTATTAATTTTGAAAATGAATAAAGCTAGCAAACCCAATCAAAAAAAAAAAAAAAAGTAGATTCCAAGTATACCATCTCCTGTACCAATATAAGTGATCTATGTTCCAAATTTTCAGAGGTGGAATTCCAGTCAAAACCCAACCTCCTTTTCTTGTCTGAAACAAGTATCAGTGCCTCAATTCTACTATAGGAGCTCATAATCCTGGGTTTCTCACCCATTATAATAAGAGATGACCACTTAAATTGCCAAGGCCACTGACACAGTCTACATCAAGGATGGGCTTCTCTGTAGAGAGACACAAGAAAAGAGCACCCTGATCTCCTGTATATGTACTTTCATGTATCACTTATCCAAAATATCATATTTGTCTTTGTTCTCCATAGACATCAGGATGAAGTGTCAGTAATCTTTGATTGAATAAACAGTAGGATTGGTAATATCCTCAATGAATTTCCCTCAGCTAGCAATCATATTTGTGGTGACTTCCATATCAACTACTCAAACAAAACTGATAAGGAAGGCAGATATTGAAGAGACTACTCCATCACCTCTGAACTAATCCAGAACATTGAAAAACACACCCTGAATGTGACAAACAGTTTTTTCTAACATTCTCTTTGATAAATGCTAAGCAAAAGTTTGACTCCCCATAGGCACATCAGACCATTCCCTGTTCAGAGTCCAAATTCCAAACCAATGACATCCCCTAATTTACTATTCCACAGAACGTTTTTTTTTTTTTGCTATGTGAAGACAGACTGGGACAGCTTTTGATCCTATATTATGGAAGCTTCTCTCTCAACATTTTTCGAGCATATTGCCGCTAAAACTGTTGCCCTCGTTTCTGAATGGATCCTTTCTGGTACGGAGTCTTTTATACCCCAAAACATTCCAGCAAAATCCCTAGTTCACCCGCTAATGCACTGCAGCTATAGCTTACTGATACCACTACTTCAATATCTATCACAAATTGTAGTGTAGTCTGGCCTTACTTTGTTCAGAAACACCCACAATCACTGGAAGAGGAAAATGAAAAGTGCAGCTATGTGCAAGCTGTCCAGGCCAAGTTTGAAAAGTAACAAATTGGATCTCGAGAATTCTGGAAGATCACTAACAGAGGGGAAAGTGGCAGTGCCAACTATTATAAATGGCCCTGAGGTCATATCTTCCTTGACAGACAAGGCAGAGCATTTCACCTCAATTTTTACCTAAAAATCAATGATAGATGACAAAGGCCATTCCCTCTCCAACTTCCCACATTTCACTGAGCACAATTTTATCTTCATTTCAGCACAAGAAGTCTCTAGAGTTATCCAGAGACTTGACCCTAAGGTTGTCCTTAAGAATATCAACCCAGGATTATCCCTGATCCTATCAAAGTTATTCAACTGCTGCTTGAAAGAGAAATCCTGCCCAAATCTGTTGAAGGAGGCAAGTGCATTTCTTGTCTTTAAGAACAGGAGTGATCCTCTCCCTCCCAGTATAGACTCTTCAGTCTCCTCAGTAACCTTTTTGAGGCTATAATCAACAAGAAGGTCGTTGAACATTCTAGATAGGAACAACCGTCTGTGTAATGAACAGTATGGCTTTCAATTGGTGCAGTCCAATGCTGATGTCCTAACTAACATTACACACAAAATTAATGAGGCTCTTGACAACAAACACACCCCAAGCATCATAGAATTAGGTATCTTGAAGGTCTTTGACAAGATGTGGCACAAAGGTTTACTACACAAGCTCTCCAGCTATGGAATCACTGGAAGGGTTTTCTCAATTACAAAATCTTTTCTTATTAATGGCCCTGGTGGCCACATCTCACACCCACCCTCTTTCTGATTTATATAAATGATTATCTGTAAACATCTATGTCAATGATATAATGATATATCGGTGCACTTCTAAAACTCTTGACGATCAGAGTTTGGCAACTGACCTCTCTTCCTATCTAGCACTAACTTCCCAATGGGAAAAATCTAGCTGATTACACTTAATGCCTCGAAAACTAAACATTGCATCACTGCTGACAAAATCCCAAACTACTGCCAGTAACGATGAACCTGACCTTAAGTGGAACTCGTATATATGATCCATCGCTAAAGATGCAGAGCTCCCTGTACCAACCCAGTAAGTACCTGACTCCTCATGCTATCTTCTACTTTAATCAGATCAGACTGAAAATAGAGTACTGTTCTCATATTTGTGCAGGAGCTGCTCATTTCTTACTTTCCAGTCGTGATAGATTTTTAAAAGCATCTCAGAGTCCTTGTGGGTGACAAATTAATTTCCACCTTCCAATCTCTCTTTCACTGACGAGATATGGTGTACTTCTCACTATCCTATCACTGCTTCCTTGTAAAGTGCTCCAACAAACTACATTCCTTGGTTCTGCTTGCTGTAACCTTTATGGCTAGAACCCGCCATACCACTTACATAGTAGCAAACCACCCACATTGCCTCTGTATTCCATCAGTGAGAAGTAAGTTCTGCTTGTATAACTTCTTATGAACTGCTGTTCTGTATAGACTCTCAAGAGGATGTTTCCCTAATCATTCCAATCTCAACCTGTTCAAGTCTAGAGTTAATCATAATCTTCCCCTCCTATCTGTATAAACTACCCCTTAACCCTCTACCTTGAGTGGCCCCTTGAAGAATAGAAATTGTGGTGAAAAGAGAAGGTGAAAATGAGAAAGAACCTTTTATCTTTTTTAGTTCTTCTCTCAAAGGAGTTATGGTTTTTCTTTTTCACAAATGTCTATGAAATAAATTTTAATGAAAAATATTTTTATGCTATCTCAATTGATTTGACAGTTTATATGAATACAATATGCATGGAAATTGGCTGATAGAAACAGTATCAACATACAGATACAAAGTATATTCTCGTTTTAATGGTTTGATCTGCCCTCTATTAAATTTTGGTTTATCAAGTGAAAGCAGTAAAAAGCAAATTGTATTTATTGATTTCATATAGTGGTATTTTTCAATTTTTTTTTTTTTACTAACCATATAAAAATTAAAAGATCAAACAGTATAATGGACAAAGGCTTTGTTTGAAAATTTGAATTCCCTCCTCAATCATTTAAAAGAAAAAATCATTTCTCTTGTCCAACAAACAAATTAAATCTCATCCTTTTTCATGTCATGTCAGTTACTAAAAAAAGTAAAAGTTAGAAGACTGCTGAATTTCATAAAAATATAATAACAACTATTTTATTTATTTTTTCACTCTGTGGCAGTTCAAAGATGTATCTCTTTTTAAAGTTGAAAAAAAGTTTATCTCTAGGTAGACATTGCTGATTATATAGATAAAAAAAAAGTGTCAGAGACAAAACTGTTTTATAAACAGAAAAATCAGCTTTACTTTATTGGCAAAGAGGGAAAACTGCTCCCCACAATCATTAAACACTAAGACCAAATGACATTTCAATTTGCATTATACCAAATACTAGCAGCAGAGCCCGGCATTGCCTGTGCTTGATTCAAAAATCGTATGACTTATACAGCAATCGCTATCACTTGACTTAAAATATTTTTGCTTTTCCTTGCCTTTAAAGGAGTGTCCTTTCCCATGCTGATGTTGCTACATGCCTTACTTCTTGCCTATCACACACCGAAAATTTTTTCTAAGCTCTATACTAAACATTAAATCTGTTACGAAAAAAGAACTAAACAAAATGAACACAAAACGATCAGCTTTAAAAAAGGACTCATAACTGGAAAAACGAAATGAAAAAGAATGTTAACAACAAATACTTTTTCACACCTAACCCAGTTCTGCAGAATCAGAATCAACGTTGAGTTTAAGCAAGCGAATGAGCCAATTGGAGTAAAGTGCCATGCAGATTTAAATTTTTCCCACTTGTGACAAATGCAGCTATCGAATTTTTTTGCATGCTAGCATGCTAGTTAACATTCATGTCAGTCAGCTGTTGGCTCTCACGCTGGCCAGTAGAATCTTCCTGCCTATTTGTGGCAGCCAGCTATAGGCTCTCACTCTGGCCAGTACAAAATGGCCACAAACTACATGAAAACTGTCGTAGAAGCATGAAAAAATCGATTATTTCCACTATTGATGGGAGTTGGGAAATGCAAAGTCAGTCTTGACCTTCCCGCTAACTTGGAGCATGTGCATGTAAATTTTGGTGCAAATCCATCGAAAATTGTGGCCGTGCATTCATTACGCAAACACATATCCTACATAGCCATAGATAGAGATTTTTAGCTTTATGGCTATGTATAAACTATCTGATATATATATGGTAAAAGGTAATTTTTGATAATATTAAGAATATTTTTAAGTCTGTAGAAGGAGGAAATGTTTCATAAGATTGAAAAATACATGTGAATGAATTTGTGATACTTATGTACACTTGATATATTTAAAATAATAATAACAATAATAACAACAACAACAACCATCATCAACTCTACCTCACCAAATATATTTACTATTTTCGGTTATGAATTAGTTCTCCAATTTTATGAATGAATTTAAATAGATATTGTTGATTGATATGATGGATAAATTCTTAGAAGTTTGTGTATTTCAGAAAAATCTTGTAAAGTAATTTAAATGGTTTGTTTGAATATGTAAATAGCAAGAGTTAAGAAAAAAAAAAGGAAATTGGAAATGGACAAATTATATCAACTAAAAAATGTGTTTAAAAGGTAAGTAAATTTGCATTAAAAATATCAATAGTAACAAGAATAGTTATCAAATGTATAAAGACATCATCTGACAGTTGTGGTAAGCAATTAAAAATAAGGTCATAACCAACTATATAATAAATGCTAATGTCAGTGTGTCACTGTGTTGCACTTCTTTCACTGTACTCCTAGAGGCTGTAGGCCAACATATGCCATTTTGGAATAAAACCGGCTGTGAGCAAATTAAAAACATTCCAGGTCGGATCTGAACCCACAATCCTGAAATTTTGGATTTCCAAGTTTCTGATTGTTTTCAGATTCCATCTTCTTGGCTTCTATTGATAAAAACAATTAAAGGAACATAACTCTCTAACTTTCAATAGCTCATGTTCCAATGAGAAAATTACTATTCTCAAATTACAGTGTTTCAAAATAAAATTGTCCAAGTTTTCAACTTTACTCCTAGAGCTGTAGCCCAGCATATACCATTTTGGAATCAGGCCAACTCTGTGAGCAAATTAAAAACATTCCTGGCTGGATCTGGACTTGCAACCATGAAATTCTCAAGTTTTCATTACTGTGATTGTTTTCAACTATCATTTTTACATGTTTTTTTTTTTTTGCAACAAAATTTTTATAACTTGGAAGTAAAATTGGGAATAATCAAAATTAATTGCAAAATCCAGTGAAAGTCACTGATGAAATAAAAATAATTGTTTGTACGGAAAGTAAAGACTTATGTACATCAATTGTTTTCAAATTAAGTGCTGCCTGATAGGGTGGCTTTTAAGCTAGTAAGGTCTATAAATCTGATTTTTACAGTTGAAAGAAGATCAATAGGGCAAGATTTCCAATATGAAATTCAAAGGTAATAAAAATGGTCTTTTGGATTAATCTAGGTGTTATTGCTTAAATAAGGTTTGATCAGTCAATAGATAAATTTCTTATCCTGTAAACAGAGCTGTGTTTGAGGGTTGCAGACTTACCAAAGAGAAATGCTATTGCTAGAATTCATTTAAAAATACATTTTCTTTTCCTTTTTAAGCATATTTCTTGATGGATACCATAAAAAAGAAGATGTCATTTAGAATGTATGGAAAACAGATGTAGCAATTGCATTAATAAAATGCAATCAAACAATTTCTGACTTATCAGTAATTAAACTTTTAGGTTAAAAATAGAATAACTACAGTGGCCTTGTTGCTGCATGCTTTGCTGAATGCCACTCTTACTTTGGTCCATCTCCAGCAAGCCTGCTATACACTAATTCTATGACCCTACATTGTGTTTCAGCATCCACACCCTTGTTTGACCTGATTATCACACATATCATCTGGCACCTTCCTGTGAAAGATTTGCTGTGTCACTCATTTCAATGAACAATTCCTTTATCAAATGAAAACAACACTCAAATTCAACAGACCTAAAATCCTAAGACTGAACCCAACGACCAATCCCACCCCAGCTTACAATTTCACCTCTCATATTATACTCTATAATTGACATAAACCAGAACATTCATGGTATCACATTGTTTTAAAATGAAAAATATTTTTGTTTCTTTAGAAATAAAAAGGAGATCACCAGTCAACCTTTGACACCAGTCACGGTGTCATAAGATCTTGGTTTACAATGAAAGAGAAAAAACAGAATATAGTATGTCTCCTTGCTAGAAAGGTAGTGATTATTCTTACAAGATATTAAAAATGAGACCATGCCTTATTTGTCATTGTGTCATTCTGCCAGATTTGTTTAAGATAAATATTTAATTTACAATTTTAGGCATATCTATATATTAGGTTGGTGCAAAAATAACGACGTAATATTGTCGTTTTTTGACATTAAAGAATACGTCAAAAAACGACATTATTACGTCATTATTTTTGCACCAACCTAATATTTTGAAAGGAATTGTTCCTCAAACATTGAAGACTAAAACAATTTCCCAAACTGAGCTGGATATTTGTTTTCTAACAAATCAGCCATATGAAACAATATTTTGTCCTGAATGTTCAGATAGATATCTTCAGTTCTGCCTTAGTTAAAGAAAATTACATTTTTTTTCTTGATGAATATAGCAAACTTCTAAACAGAAATATTTTCTGTCATTCAACGGACTGCTTTTTTTAAATCATTTCATTCCAGGTGATAATTCTACTAAAACACAAAGGGTTACTGGAAGTGAAAGAAAAAAGAAAATAATTAGATCCTTTCACATGAACATGGGTGTCCCCCAAGGCTCTATTCTGGGTCCTATGCTGTTTCTGATCTTCATCAATGACCTCCCTAATGTCATCAGTTCCCAAATAGACATTTATGCTGATGACATTTAATCCTGTCTCAATAGCAAATCTATCAAAGTTGACAAAGTTAACTTGACTGCTGCTCTTGAAAATCACCTCCAATCAGTGGTTAACTGGGGCAGGAAATGGCTTGTAAATCTTAATGCCTCCAAAACTAAACTGTTCTCATTTAACCTTCTTGCCTGTCATCAGCACGACTGATGCTAGACTCATGGAGAACAACACACTGTGCCTTCTTGGCCACATGTTTGCAACTGACTTGAAGTGGAATGCCTACATTAAAACAACAGCTTCATCTACTGCAAGGAAAGTTGGGTCACTGTGTTGTGCCAGAATGTTTTTCTCATCTTGCACTTTTACAAATTTACCATTCATCTGTACATTGAATAATGTTGCCATATTTGGTCAGGGTCTCCTGCTACTCATCTCAAGGTTCTTGACAAAATCCAAAGAAAGATTTGCAATATAATCAATCCTCACTTGACATCTTGACTTCAGTCACTTTCTCACTGACGTGACATGGCTCTGTTTTTTCTACAAATATTTTCATGGCTACTGCTCTAACAAGCTTTTTTCACTGGTACCTGGACTACATGTGTTTAAGCATGCTCCTAGATTGGCATCTAGGTTCCACCCTTTTACTGTTGAATTAGATAAATATAACTACCATTTCTACTCCAACAGCTTCTTTTCTCACACTTACTGCCTGTGGAACTCCCTTCCCTGATAGCTACAATCTTCAAAAATTTAAATGCAATGTCTGTCACCATCTTCTATCTTCTTGAACCCCCATTCAGCTTTTATCATTATTCAGTCACTCACGACACCCAGTCTTTCCTCTCTCCTTCACTCTCTGTAACCCCCTGCATACTAGTGATATTTCCACCTGGCTTGGAGTGAAATGATTAAAAGAAAAAAATATTAAAGAGGAGAAAGGACAATAAAAGAACAGGTTTCAAGAACATAGAAGATGGAGATTGATGTTGCATTTAAAATTTTGAAGATCATAAGAGGCACGGAAGCAACAAAACCAAAAAGGAAACTATTAAAATAGAACTTACAGTTACATCAAACTCTTTCAATAGTAAAATGATGAGACCTATTTGCCAATCCAGTAATATGCTTAAATTCATGCTGTCAATGTACCAAGGACAAAAGCTCATTAGAACAATTGCCATGAAAATATTTTTAGAAAAGATACAGAGAACCACATCATGGCAGTAAGAAAGTTTACTGAAGTTGAGATGACAGGTCAGGACTGGTAACATTACAGACACATCTTTCAATTATCGAAAATATCAGGATATATAACAGGAGCATCAGACCAGGTATGGCAGCAGTATTCAATGCACAGACAAATGAGATGATTTGTAAGTGTGCTAGATGGATTCTGGTGAAAAAAATTGTCCAGCACAACACAGTGAAACAACATTCCTAACAGTAGACCTAACAATTGATTCAATATAATCATTCAACTTCATATCAGTGGAAAATAGAGATCAAGAAGAAACAATAAGTTCCTCTCGTGGAGGTTAGCATCAGCCATGTTGATGGAAGGTAAAAAGTATTTCTTTATGAGGACAAAGAGAGCAGTTTCATAGAGACATTAATTCACAAGACATTTTTTTGCCCCACTCAACAATTGATTGGAAGTCATTTTCTAGATAAGCTACCAATTTTACTTTAACAAGCTACTTACAATTAAGACAAGAGTAAAATATTTGCATTTGTAGAAAAAATGATATATACTTCATGGTCTAATGTATGATTTGTGTGTTCATAGACATATTTGATGCTCTTTAAAAAATGATTTAAATCACTAGATTTAATAAATATTAAGTTTAATTTTCTTTTTTCACAAGACCAAATTTGAGTGCTATTTTAATTTGATAAAAATTATGATATAAAATTATATTTTGTTTGATTGGAATGATAAAAAGAATCATTTGTTTTGAGTTGGGTGATTGTTACTTCAAAAGGTTTTTTTTTCTAATGCTACATTTTTTATGAGGTTTTGGAAACTACATGTAAATTTTCTTTAAGCCATCTTCATTTTATCTAAATTTATCTTTATTACACTTTATAAATAAGTCTAAAAAGTATAAATCTTTCATATCTTTTACAAAAAGTTATCATTTACCAAGTAGGATGCTTTACTAACCAAGTGAGATTATATAATACAATACATGAAATAAATACAATAAAGTGAAATTATATAATACATATTTTCATCAAGCTTGAAAAGTGAGAATCTTTCATTTGGTTTCATTATCCATCACATAAAAGACAAAAGTTTATTGCTATTCTTATCTTCAGAGGAGTAAACTACAATGGAAAGTGTTCACAAGATTTAATAATACACAATGTCAGTAGAGAATTCCCATTAGATTTTCAACCACCATTCTTATTTGTTATGTTCCATTTCAGATAAGACATTTGACTTTATCAGCTGGAATCTTCATGGATAAGACCCATAATGTTGATGTTAGTCATTAAGAGAGGATATGATAGATATATCTTTGCTCAGATCCACAAACAGATTTGAGTTCTCATTGTATAATCATATATTTTCTGTTAAAATATTTACCATTCTAACATGAAACTGATCAATGTAAGGTGGAGAAGGAATTAATCTCCACAACAGTAACCACAATAACATGGTTCTGTCTTCCAGGTTACTAATTTCCACCTCCACAACAGACTTAACTGTTTCAGTATTGTCTAGTAGAAAAGATAAGTCATGATTTTTTTCATGGTGATAAATTAGCTGTTTTAACAGCATGGGACTATATTCTTTATCATGTTTACTCCTGTTTGTGCATTGGTGAGTGTAGGTTGATGGTTAGAACATAATGATGCAGATAAAGGGGGCATGCTCTATTTTTACTGTGACTTAATCAACAGTAACAATCATTAATTTAATAAAGCCTGTTTTAGAAACAGGTTGCTGCCAAAGAAACAGCAAAATATTGCAAACTTCAGGCAATAATTGTGTAGGAAAGGTTACTGAATAGAATAATCATACGAAAGTTGGTAAAGAATGATAATACTTAGGACAAAAACAACACATATAAGATTCACCAGCAACATGTAGAAGAAGTAGTCAACTGCTAGAAGTGAGTCAAGTGAATTCCACAATGAATCTCCAAATGTAGACCAACATACAGTATTTACTACTGTATTTATATGAATGGAGACATACCCATTATCATTTGTAAGTATGCTACAACAAATTGTATTCATAGTTTAACAATGTGGCACATGCAAATTTTACAAATATCATCATTTACACTTTAAAATTATTTTCCAAAATGAAAGAAAAAAAAAAGAAAGAAATGTAAATATCTATTATATAGTGCTGCTTAATAAATGGAAACTCACAATTTTTCTGCTCTCATTAATAGCTGAAATGTAGTTAATATCTGAGTAAAATGCAAAGTCTAAGTGTTAAAGTATGGTATTAGATTAATTTTGACCATGTATTAGATTAATTTTGACCATGTATTTGTGTCAAAAGTTGACTGGAAATCTAATTATTTTGATTGGACCACCAATCATCTTGGGTTGGTGGGGATTTCCTTCCTCCCCTTCATAGTTGGTTGCCCAATCACTGCAGTGCAATTGAGGTTTGCACCCCCATAAAAGCAGTTGTTGAAAAAGCAGTAAAAATATCCAACTGGTCTCACCACTAGTACACCAACACTCTTCCTACTGGATGACAATGGTGCTTCATTCAGCTTAAGTCCTGTTCTTTTTGCTGCTTTTTGAGCTCTCTTGATCAGCTGCTTTCATTTAAATAGTTGAATGACTCTGGGCTATTTAGTCATAAGTGCAATGGCCAGTCAACCTCTTCCTCCCAGTTTAAGAATTTCTTATATGGAGGGAACTTCTTCAAAGCCCTTTTGTTTATGTATTCATGATCTTAATTAATCATAATGCCATAAATAAAAGTTGTTAATGAGTGTTGTTGAAGTTAATTAAATTTCAAGCATAACCAGGAAAGGAGTCAAACCTGATCTTCAACAGTTCTTTATTGTTACTCCTGCATATATTGAAACACCATGTGAGGGTGCAGGGCTGGTGCAGAGTGAGCTCACTGGAGACGGACCAACAGACACAGGCCAGAGTAAGCGTGACATTTAGTGAAGCATACAACGACAGAGTTATATATTGTCAATACTGACAGTTACCCAAAATGCATGACGTAGGTATTCCAATGAAACTCATCATATAATGAATGATAATTCTAAAATGATGAATCCAAAATACATGGTGCCATCAAGATATTTCAGATTTTTATTTTAAATTGTCTGTTTTCTATTTAACAATTGTCAAACCATTTTATACATGACAATGTATTGTATTGATATATTAAAAATATCAAATGTCTCTTGTAGAGACAAGATAAGAGAGAATTATTTTACTGTTTTATAGATTACAAAGTAATTCTGAAATCCATTAAAAGATTTTTTTAATCATTTTAATTTTATTTTTTCCTCTTCATCAACCAAATTTCAAAGAATGTTCTCAAAAATTAATTTTCACAACTATTATAAAAGATCAGATTTTTAACAAGATAGATTCAGTGTGTCCATAACAAATAAATAGACATTCATTATTAAAATAATTATAATAAAATAATCATAACAACTAAAATTACCATTAATTCACCCTTTTTAAACCAATGTGAATCAAACCCCACTCATCTGCTTTATGCATACAAACCCGTGGCATCTCCATTATCAGTCAGGCAGACAACATGTAGGTTGACAAAATTGCAGTTGCTTTCCTTTTCAAGCCATGACAATAACATTTGTCTCTTAACCTTCATAACCAAAATCAAACTCCAGACACTTTTTTTCTTTTCCTCTAACTAAATTATTTGAACACTCACTACACTTCTTTCTTTTATGTGCTGTGTCCCTTCAGGACATAGGTGATCATGGGCCTCCACATCCTTGTAGCTCTTAATAAGTTTTTTCTTTTTGTTATTTCTCCCAAGTCCTGTTCTGCCATTCATTTACTCAAGCTCATCAAGTATGTTACATGCTATTTTCCTCTGTCCCTTAATCTGTCCCGTGAGTATTAGACTTTCCAAGCCCTCCTTCCTCATTATGTGCTCCAGAAATTTCAACTGCCTTCACCTGATAAAAAAAAAAGGAGAGACTATATACAATTTACTCATTCTTTATCTTATCATTCTGTCAGATTCTGATCCATATTTTATTTATATTTGACCCCAAACTCACAATTTTACACAATATTAGTGTCTCTAGTGTCTCCAACACTACATAACAACCAGATAATAAATAATACTTATTTTGTTGTTCTGCTGTTTCTTATTTTTTTACAAGTATTTTTGTATATATAAATTTTAGGAGTCTGTCTATATTTCTGAGATGAGGTATTATGTACACTATTGACATTATTCAGACTATTGTCCTCATCTTTGTCACCATGTTTATTACGTTTTGGCTGTTGTATGCTCTGGCCTTTTTCAGGTTGTTGGAATGGTGAACTGAACCCTTTATTTTGCTTGCTGGGGTAGACTGTTCTAGTTCTATGTCTAATGGATGTCAGTTATCAGTTATCTCCTGTTAATTCCCCTCCAAGTTCTCCACTGCCTTAACCAGGTCTTGAACTCCTGTAACTAGATCTAACTAACAGCTTTATCCACTGTAACATGTGTCCTTGAGTTCAATACCTGGTTAAGGCAGTGGAGAACTTTCAGAGGGGAATTAACAGGAGATAACTGACATCCATTAGACATGGCACGTGGAACTAGAACAGTTTACCCCAGTGAGTGAAATAAAGGGTTCAGTTTGACATTCCAATCACCAGAAGAAGGCCAGAGTGTACAACAGCTGAAACGTTGTGATAAACATGGTGACAAAGATGAGGACAATAGTCCGAATAATGTAAAATGTGTAAATTTTAGGAGGTTTATAATTATTTACTCAGAGTTATAACTCCCCCAACAGAACTTAAAAAAAAAATGCTTCCTTTATTTTCCAACTAGATTATCTGAACACTCATTACACACATGTATAAAACAAAACATGAGAAAGACTACATACAATTTACTCATTCTTTATCTTATAATTCTGTCAGATTCTGATCCATATTTTATCTATATTTGACCCCAAACTCACAATTTTACACAATATTAGTGTCTCTTGTGTCTCCAATACTACATAACAACCAGATAATAAATAATACTTCTTTAGTTGTTTCCATGTCTGGCAGTTTCTCATCTTCTACAAATATTTTTGTATGTATAAATGTTAGAGGATTTATAATTAAATACTAAGAGTTATAATTCTTCTACGAATACAAACTGCTCTTGTTAAACATCTTAGCATGTTTTAAATACTGTGACTTTTAGTCAACACTTTCCAAAACAGTTCTCAAAACTAATTAAATAGCACAAATAAGGAGAGTGAGACTTTTTAAAAATATAAATTTATGAAAATTAAATTTCATATTCTGTATTTTAAACTATTATAAATATTACTAGTACCAGTTAAATGGCTCTAGAGAAGTTATCACACACATGATTAAAAAAAAGATACATATTATGAATATAACCCTCTTAAGAAATTCCGCCTGACCTCATTGTTAACTCAGATAATGAAAAAATCAACAATTTTTAAGCAATTCACCCCAAGCAAGGAAGAAGTGCCACTAACATGCAAGGAGTTACAGAAGATTGAGAACAAGAGTAAAGAGGTGTGTTTGAGGAAAGAATACAGAGAAGGATGGGGAACAAGATCAAGGTATCAGATGTTGATAGACATTACACTTGAATATTTGAAGATTATAGTTATTTGGGAAGCAAGCAAGGGGAAGGGAGTTCCACAGATGGGAAGTGCAAGAGAAGAAGCTGTTTGAGTAGAAGAGACGGTTATATTTAACTGCTTCAACAGTGAAAGGGTGGGACTGAGATGCCAACCTAGTAGCTTGCTTAAATTCATGCAGTTTGGGAACTAGCAAAAGTAGCTCATCGGAATAGTTGCCATGAAAATACTTGTAGAAGAGGCAGAGGGAAGCCACGGCACATCTGTGAGAAAGCGACTGTAGACTAGATGCCAGATCAGGACCTATCACATTGCATATTCATCTCTGGATTTTGTCGAGGACCT
The DNA here is from genome assembly GCA_963932145.1 of Acanthosepion lycidas. Taxonomy (NCBI): domain Eukaryota; kingdom Metazoa; phylum Mollusca; class Cephalopoda; order Sepiida; family Sepiidae; genus Acanthosepion; species Acanthosepion lycidas. The sequence continues at coordinate 37,193,631 of OZ010572.1, read as the reverse complement.
CAAGACGTACAGCAGGGGCACCAGACCATATATGAGAGCAATATTCCATGCAAGGATGGATGGTTGATTTATAGATTTGAAGGATGGACTCAGAGAAGAAAAACTCTCACAGAAAACACAGAAAATCAACTTTCCTTGCGGTAGATGAACCTATTGATTCAATGCATTTATTCCACCTCATGTCAGCAGACAGTGTGAGTCCATGCAGGTGTAACAAGGCATCTGTTCAGTAGTGGTGATATGACTGGCTCTGACTCACTTAGACAAGCTCTGACCAGCTTAGACAAGCTATGACCAGCTAAGACCTGCTTAGACCAGCAGCTCATGTAGAGACACTTGCATCCCCATGTTAAAAATCAATCTTGTGCCACAACCTGACTCAGTAGGAAGTCAAGGTAATTCTTGGTCTCTTCTTCCAGAAGGGGTAGAGAAGGAGAAGGGTTTTTTTCCCCATCAGTGTAGATGCTGCAGTTATAGTATCTGTTCCATGCCGGAGACCTTCTCTCCTCTCTTGCCTTGCTGTAACTCAACTTTTGTCCAGAATAATACCAAACTTGATCTTTCATCAACGTTACTTCGGCACTAAAGTTTTTGAGTTTCTTTCAAACAAATTCAATCTGTTCCTTGAAAACTGGAGGTAAAACTAAGACTGCTTATCCTGGAATCTATCTAATCAATAACTTAATCAAAGTTTTGTTGAAATTCAGAACAAATAAATTTGTGATGTTGGGGGATATTAAAAAAGCTTTCTCTGAGAAACCTTTGGTTCCATTTTCTAAATTCACAAGTTGGAAAAAATTAATCAGTATCACATCTTTAGGTTCACTTACAAATGCAAAAAAAAAGGGTCAAATTGATCACCTGCTACAAGAAAATTGTATTTAATAAAGGTCATGCAGAAAGAAACTATCCTTTTTGAAAGACCCAACAAAGGGAAAAACCCCTCCTCTGGTGAAAAACTTCAATGTCTTTATGGACCAAGAAGGTATATTAAGGGTGATTGGAAGAATTGTTAATTTCAACAGGTATGGATATCCTATTCTGCAAGCAAAACACTATCCTTATACAGAACTACTGGTTAATGAATTCCACCAGCAATCCAAACATTTAGGGATTAGTAACACGATAACTTAAATCAGAATGGCTGCTTTCTGGATTCCTAAAACTAAACAGTGTTGAGTAAATGCACCATTTGCAAGAAATACAACAGTACCTAAATGCCATGTGAACCTGGTCAATCCCTATGAAAACACAGAAATCGATTATACACAACACCTGTGGGTAGACAGAAATAGAAAAGCTGAGAAAATGTATTTCTTAATATTCACTTGTCTTGCTATAAGAAGTATACATATAGAGATTGTGCAAGATATGGGCAACAAAGCATTCAGGCAAGCATTGATTAGATTTTATAACTCATATGGAGTGCCTATTCACATCTACAATGATAATGCAAGATCTTTCAACAACACTCTGGGTAAAGACATAATAAAACATCACTTGGATAGCAATGAACTCAAAGAAACATTTATAAATCACACTATTAATCATATAAAAATACCCTTGTACTTACCATGGATGGGTAGCATGTGGGAAAGAATGATAAAAACCAATAAAAACCTGTCTCTTTAAAACTCTGGGTAGAGTTAAATCTGATTATTTTTACCTTCTTACTTTATTCTCTGACATTCAAAGGGCTATAAACTACAGACCTCTAACATATCAGGGTACATCTGATACTAAACTATTACAGTTAACACCCTATGCCTTTTTACATCCTAATGTTAATGGAGAAATTTCTGTGAAAACAGATTCTGGTGGATCTCTTGAAATGAAACCTTCTTCTAGTTCTCAGTTATGAGATGCTCAAATTGCTAACTAACTTCAAAGAATTATGGAATGAGGAATATCTCTCAAGTCTAAGAGAAACTTGCATGATATGTATGTTAATAATAATACAAATAGATGATATGATATTCATTTAAAAATCCTGCAAAAGCCAGATCATTCTGCAAACTTGGCAAGATGACTGAACTTTTCTGTGGAAATGATGGAAATGCACTTCCATATGCATAGCCAGAAGAGATGCCTCCTATGAGAATCATAACATACAACATCTGTTTCCAATGTAACTTCCCTTGACATATAATGTTAAAAGGAGTTCTATGTTGGAAAATATTATTGAGTTGTTAAACACTGGCTCCCAGGCTATCCAAAGAACTAAGCGAAAGAAAAAATTCAGTAAGAAATTTGTGTATTAAAAAGAAAAGAAAACTCTAGTAGTGGGTAATACTTCAAATTGCATCCATTTCTTTTGGTCACACTCTGACCAATTATTGGCCATCCTAATTCTGGTTAATTTAGTTCTAAGTATGACTAAATTAAAACCTTATCCTGCTCATCTTATCTGGACCAAATGTGTCTTTGATCAAGACATTAAACTGTATCTATGATAGTGAAAATGATAATTACTGGTGGATAAATATTCGATTTTCAATTCAAAATCTTCAATTATGAAGAAGAAATTAAGAATAGGGCTTCAGTATACAAAAATGTTAAATTTAAAAATACTACATTTTCACAAAATACAAAGATTTACTGTTCATAGTGGAAAAGCTCAACCAGCATTAGCAGCAACAGACAGTTTTTTTTCTGTTTATCATTACTTTCAAGTTAAGGATTCTATCTGGAATTCATCTACAAAGTCCTGGTTAAGACTTTAAACTAAATCTGGTGACGAGGCCACACTTGCTGGACTTGGGGAGTGTGGTTGTCATTACTCCCAAGTCCACTCTGACCTGGAGTGGTAGTACCTGTTTGGGTTGTCCTTGATAAGACATTAAACTATTTACATGCATTCCATTGGAAAATCCAACTCAGTGGGATTTTAACAGAACTGTATTTATTATCATGACTGAACTTTGCCAACACATTAAAGAAATGATCCGATAAGATTAATAAACAACATCAACAGGGCATGGCTAAATTAATAATTTTGGCTGAAGAAAACACTTCTCAAAAGAAGCAAATGGACCAATTCTCTTCAAACTACTCATGTTTAATTATAAAAAAAAATTTATCTCATGGTGACTGCAAATAAAATGTATTGTAAAATAGTACTTTTGTTTGGAAGAATATTTCACAGTAGCAAACAAATATTTACCACATTTCAAACACTATACTTAAAATAATAAAAAAAGATGAGTGTTACAACATTGAAAATATTCTTTTCACAATTTATAATCAATACATTGTAGTTTTTGGCATGTCATTATGTGATCTGTAACAGACTGCTTAAAATTGCTTAATAAATAGGTTAATGTTTTGATTTTCAAAACAAGAAATTCAATCCCAAGCATATAATGCAAGAGATAAGTATAAATATTTTTACTTCTGATTAAGTCAATTTTTTTTTTTTACATTTCTTTGAAAGATTTTTAAAACAATTTATCTAAATCAGATTTGTTTCATATCTCCTAATAATAAAAATACAAGATAAGCAGTGCTATCAGTATTTTGGAAAATAAAATTAAATCTTTCAAAGAAAAAATATCAAAAATAAAATACATTCAAAATGTTTGGCATCAGTGGAAAGATAAGAAAAATGTCATAATACCAAATTTGTTATTAATTCAGCTAACGTCTTAAGCATATGACCAACTGCTCTGATAAAGGAGAAGCTTATGACCAACTACTCTGATGAAGCAGATGCTTATGACCAACTATTCTGATGAAGCAGATGCTTATGACCAACTATTCTGATGAAGCAGATGCTTATGACCAACTATTCTGATGAAGCAGATGCTTATTACCAACTGCTCTGATGAAGCAAATGCTTATGACCAACTACTCTGATGAAGCAAATGCTTATGACCAACTGCTCTGATGAAGCAAATGCTTATGACCAACTGCTCTGATGAAGCAGAAGCTTATGACCAACTGTTCTGATGAAGCAAAACTTATGACCAACTGCTCTAATGATTTAATTGCAATAGGCTCAGTAAAAATTACAAAAATTGCAATTTAATTGCCTCTAGCAAAAATGACCACAAATAAAAGAACAGTTTTATAGGAATTTTTTTATAGGAAGGCAGTTCAAATGAAGAGTGGTACTGTCAAAAGAAATTTTAATTATATCACATTTTCTTTTTATTTACATTACACTTGGACTATTGTCCTCATATTTGTTGTTATCAGAAAGTTTCGGCCATTGTGCCCATGCATTGATTGACAGACTTATTTTCTATGGCTTATCAATCTTTTGCAGGTTATTTAAAGATATAAAATAGTTTTAGATGGTAAGAATTTTTGGTGGGGGCAATAATGGTCTCGTAATACAAGTCTTACTAATTAATCCATAGCTGAGGGAGAGAAGAGGTGGATTCATACCTTTCTTAAGTGTAAGTGAATGAACCCAAGAAGATTATTCTCATTTAGATATAAATATCTAAGGATATTTCATCTAGTTCATAATAAGTACTGCTCAGTTATTACTCACTCTGTTGCCACTGTGTCTAAGTCTACACTACCAGACCCAGGGATTGAAATCACAATTACTATGTTACTAAACTCACAAATCAATATTTTAATCTACTAGATTAAATAAAGGGTTCATTTTCAAATTCCCTGAAGGTCAAAACATTGTAATAATAACAAAGATGAAGATAATAGTCCAAGTGTGAATAATGCAAATATTAGCTCCTCATCCCAGAAATTCAATGAGTATTCTTGTCAGTCACTGTCCCAAGGTGTGAGGGGGGAACATTGACAGGTAGATTGAGATATCAAAAGAAATGAGACTTGTTTTATATCTATCATTGCTTTTTTGTTATGAATAAATAGTCTGACATGGACAGATAATTCTTGATCAGTAGTTGTGATCCATGATTTTTAACCTTAGTTCAGCTGTTATCTATCTAGTCCAATGTGTATTTCATCTCATGGTCATTTTGCTTCTTTAAAAATTTACTTAGGAGTTTTACCCAAATCATTAGGCTAATTCTCTTTTCTTTTGGCTAGAATTTCATATGTGGGAGATAACATCCAAATTGAAATAAAATGTGGAAAAAGAACTAATAAATAAAGTTAATTAGTCTTGAGATATTGGATGAGTTGAGGTGTTCTAAAGAAATCAAACATGGAATATTATTAACTTGAAGTTAACTTAGTATGACCGTGTATGTCCAAATAAGGTGAAAATGAGGATAAATTATCAATCAATTCAACTAAAGTAAAAATTTATCTTTAAAAACTCTTAAGATTATGTTGTTTATATAAAGACCTATCCATCTGTTTTGTGTTGTTTATTGGGCAAAATAAATTTAGAGAATTGGCCTTTTTCCAATACACATGTGACACATTAGATCAAGGAACATTAAATATCCTTACAATTTCTGAAATGGCCCATTCATCTGGTACTTGCTTGGTCATCAAGCACGGTGGTCCTGTGAAGTCTATTAAAGATGTACAACTGGTGTCAAGCAGTGGCTTGGAGGCACTGAAAGATTGACTTAGACAGCTGAAGGTTCCCTTAGGCATCAAGATCAAAACCAGTGTAAGTAAATCCCAGCAACTATTTGACAGGAAAATCAATTGATTAACCTTCACGTGTAATACAAAAGAAAGGAGAAAGAGCACTCAGTAATTTTGAGTATTTAAACAATTCTAGTAACTGCGATGAAGAATTAACTCAGGTGACTTTCAATTACGAACACCAGGGCCAATCAATGGGTTGCAGTATATTATGACTTTAACTTTTACATTGGTCAAGTCATTGATATTACATCTCTATTCAGTGATGTGATAAAGTTTTATAGTGCTAAACAAAGAGCAGAAATAATCATTTCAGATGGCCTTTGTCAGATGATATTGCCCAAGTAGAATCAACATTTCTCTTCAGATGGGACTTTGATGTAATGCCAGTTTCAAGTGGTGGTTGGATATGGAGAACCTCATAAATTTGAGTTTTAGAATCAACATGAAATTTGATCAGCTTGACTGGTAATATTTAATATTTTTCTCTCACATAAAAATTTCAAGCAAGGTTAATTTTACAAATAAGTCTTTTTAATTTTCTTTTTTAGATCTTAATTGAATGCAGGTATAGAAATCTAAAAACTCTGAAAACAGATAAAAAAAGTTTTGGATCTAATGATAAATCACTTTGAAAAAAATGTTTAAAGTTGATTGAATCCATTAGTAATGTTACTTTTACCAATTGGTAAAAGATAACATTTATCATTAAAATATGAGATCCATTTAAGAGAGCATTGTAAAATTGAATCATTGTTAATGATCATCCTGGGATATTAATCACTCATAATGTAATATTAAAGGGACAATCCTATTCTCCATAAGCTTTTCAAATAAAAACAATAGTAAAACAATAGTAATGGTGAAAGAAAACGGCCTATAAAATCAATGTAATTAGTATGAATATGGATAGAATAAGAACAATGAGTAGATGATAAACATCAGTTTTTGATTAGTGAATAAATATTCAATAATTCTGAATTAATGAGGAGACATTATGTAATAAATTATGAATACTAATAATAAAAAAATGGATCAAGACAGACAAAGGGTACATATGTCCACAAAAAGCTAATCAATTTTTTAAAAAATCCTTCAAAATAAAGCTTACCTTTACACAAAAGAAACATCTTATCTCAAATGCTAAGGTGACAATAAATAGAAAAATTTTACCCATTCATTTGGTTTGAAAATTGGAACTTTTTATAATTAAATTCATAGAAAACAATTATGAGGAAAATGGGACATTGGAAAAATGACAAAAACAAAATTTTAGTTGTTATGTTAACAATTTTGTCAAATGTTTGGCAGAGAATAAATTATATAAGTAGAAACACAAGAAAAATCACATTCGTATACAATGATGTACAGTCATAGCATAGATGCTTAGTATAAAGTAGAACTGTCTTAAGTTTAGCAAAGGGCAATAACTTTATGTAGCATAGATACTACAATTGGTTACTTCCTCTTTTCTCTCTCTCTCTCTCTGGACATTGGTCATGAGACTTGACCATTTTTCATTGGTTTGTCATTGTAGAAAGACATTCCTTTAATGTCTGCCTAATTGCACATTTCAGGTATGGACATTTTATAAACAAATCACACTTGTACATTTTTCTCTTATTATTTGTTGGTTATAAATTGTTTACTGTGTAGCTCATACCAAATGGTTTGGTCTTATTTACTGATTGTATTTTGTCTTTCATGATTTACCTTTCTCTCTCTCTGTGCCCAAATCTACTTTTTTTTTTACAACTATTAGGTTGGTGCAAAAACAATGTCGTTTTCTCACATAGTAACATATGTGAGAAAACGACATTATTTTTGCACCAACCTAATACTAAGATTAATTGGAGCTACTACAAATTCTGTGTCAGTAAATACTTGATTGGATTCATGTTGGATGAATGTCGTAATCACACAAATTATTAGAAGTCTCCAGAATGTTCCTGAAAGCAATTTTGGGAAACTTGGCCTCAGTGACATGGTGCATTATTCTGCTCTAAGAAATCATGGTTGATGGGGAACATAGAATAAACACAAATAGACACCAACCTAATAGCATTCACCAGACAATGAGATGTTTAGTCAGAACAGTAAATTCAATCTATATCCTGTGAATACACCAAACACCATTATGGAACCACCACCAGTCTGGGTGTTGCCTTGTTGTCAACTGGGATCCATGGCCTCATGGGATCTGAACTATACCTGAATGCTAACATCAGTCTTACAATAAGTACCATGACTCATTGAACTATGCCACATGTTGGCAGTCCTCCAAGCTCCAATTTAGCAATGTCACAAGTGAGGTGCTGTATCTAGTGTAGTTATTTTAACAAGAGTACCCTGATGGGTCTTCTGCTCCCATATCTAATGGAATCTAAACTGACCTGCTGATTATGTATTTGGAACCTCGTGTATTGAATGTGGATGTAATTTAAACCAGTGTTGCCTGTTAGTAATACCTTCAACCAGGTATTCACAATACATATCTGACACTGTAGATCAAGCAACATCGAATATCCCTACAATTTCAGAAATGGAATGACTCATTCCTTTGGTACTGTAGTGAAAGAGATAATCAGCTACCTCGAAAAAGAGTTTGTGTTTTGTGTGAGATCTGCCAAAGAAAAATTACCAAAAAGTAGTTAGCAAAAAAAAAAAAAAATCTACTTTAAGGACTAGAATCTATGCTAATGTTCTTCCCACCCCTCAATGACGTGACCAATCAGAAAGATCTCTCGGTGAACAAAAGCCGTTGTTCTTCGCTTATAAAGGCAAGAGATTTTCTGATTGAAAATGTGGAACTGGTCTGCGAATTATGCAAGATCACGAAGATTGAATGTATTCTTCCACTGCGCTTCAAAGGTGGCACCCTTGCTGTGTATAGGCAGCTGAGCAAAGAACAAACAAGTGACATTGAACAAATAAAGCGCGCTCTACTAACGGTGTTTGGAACTGACCAGTTCGTGGCCTATGACCAATTCTAGGTGCGGTGTCTGTGGCCTGGCGAGACAGTAGACGTATATTTGGTGGAATTAAATAAGCTCGTCATACCGATTACACTACTTCCTGAAGAATGGATGACCTGTGCCTTCATGTCTGGATTGCCTAGTCATGTTAAGCAGATACTCTGCCCATCATCCAGAATGGAAGACATGGACAGTACTGTGGAAATGGTCGGAAAATAACCCACCAGAAAAGCTACAGAACTGAGTGTCAGAGTACTCGGTGCCTGAACACGCCAAGGAAGAATACCAGCATGAATTGCAGGTGTGGCTGGACAATGGATGGCTGACGCCGTATTCTGAGGAGGAGCTTGGTCCTCCAAGAAGCCTCATCCTGTTGATGGCCATAGTACAGAAGAACAAAGGAAAGGTGTGCCCTGTACTAGATTATAGAGAACTGAACAAACATGTAGACACATACACGGCTCATGCTGATGTGTGTGCACAAAAATTGAGAGAATGGAGAAGCAAGGGGATCAATGTCTCTGTGACTGACCTTCAAAAGGCCTACTTGCAAGTACGCGTGCACTGGTCACTGTGGCCATTTCAGACAGTGATCCTTAATGGGAGGAGATACTGCTCAACGCGAATGGGATTCGGGCTCAATGTGGCGTCGGCCATCATGAAAGGATGAGACAATTCGTCAAGTGACATCAGCTTACATTGATGGCATCGACATCAACAAAGTCTTAGTGCCTGCTGCACAGGTGAGAAAGCATCTTGCTGATTTTGGTCTCAAATGTAAGAACCCAGAACGACTAGAGGACAGTACTCGTGTGCTCGGCTTGCAGATCGGGGGTGGGGGGAGCAGAATGTACTTTACTGCAAACATGGAAGTGAGCTCCCAGACACATGACACGACGCAGCATGTTCTCGTTATGTGGAAAGCTGGCGGGACATTTTCCTGTGAGCAGTTGGATCCACATTGCAGCTGCATTTATCAAATGTAGGGTGACTGCTGTCACTTTTGGCTGGGATGACAAAAAAAATGATGCTCCCCTTAGAGACATGATAGCAGAAGACATTACTAGGGTGCATCAAAATGACCCCGTACGTGGTAAATGGTACATTGATGGATGTGAATTTGACATCTGGATTGATGCGAGTTCCCTTGCAACAGGAGTGTCTCTTGAAATAGATGGAATCATCATGTTGGTTGCGTCCTGAAAAGGATACACAACATAACAACCCGTCAGAATTGGACGCCATCATCAAAGGAGTAACCGTGTGCTTCAATGGAATACAAAGGTATTGCATTTGTTCACGAATTCCGCATGCGTGCATAAGCGGATAGTAGACAGGATATGTACAAGGGTACCCCAGAGAGGTAGAGCTGGTAGGACATTCTGTGCAACATCAGCGAGCGACCATAACTCAGATTTACTAAAATCTGTGCATTGTCAAAGTGGACATGCCGGTGTAAAACGGACCCTATATTTCGTGAGGCAGATTGATCCCTCCGTATCCAAAGCTGCTGTCAGGGCAGTGATCAGGGAATGCAAGGAGTGTCAGTCCATTGTACCAGCACCTGTGCAATGGCCAAAAGGACAACTGAGTGTGAACAAAATATGGTACTGTGTTGGAATGGACATCACCCATCGTAATGGAACTCACTATCTAACCCTGATTGACTGTAGCCCAACAAGGTTCACTATTTGGCGACGTCTGCGTAACAGGATTCCACAAGCATGATTGACCACTTGTGGGCGTTGTTCTTTGAACGTGGACTGCCAACGGAACTCCTCACTGACAACGACACTGCATTCTGCAGTGGACTATTTAAAGATTTTTTGGATTCGTGGGGAGTCCACCTCAGATTTTGCTGCGCATATGTCCCATCTGGAAATAGCATATTCGAGCGATGATATCGGAGTGTCAAGAGAATCGCTGCCAGGAAGCAGTGTTCCATAATGGAAGTAGTGTATTGGCACAACGTTACCCCTAAAGACAATGTATCACCCTCAACTGTGCCAGCCAACATGATTTACCTGGTACAAAGTCCAGCTAAGAGGCATTGAAGCAATGCGTTCAACTGAACAAATAAAAGAACGAGCGCTGTATGAACTGGGCGATCACGTGTGGGTAAAAGCCCCACATAGCCAGTGTACAACTTGGTACCGAGTGGGGCATGTCACTGGAATAAGTAACTCATGCTCTGTGCTGGTTGATAGAATACCAAGACACGTAAAAGACTTTCCTTGCAGGTTCAGATACTTTAACAAATGACACTAGCAGTGAGTGCTCAGGAAGTGAAAGAGTAATCACCATCGGAGTTAGGGCTAGCACCTCTTCAGATGGCGAAGACTCTGTGCGTGAGATCAGAAGAATCCTCAGAAGACGAGTCTTCAGAGCATACCACGCAATCCTCTCCAACAGTCGCCCCACTCTGGAGAAGCTCAAGAATAAAGAGGCCCGCCCCTGAGTGTCACTTACGTGTCAGTGGGGAGTGTAGTGAAAGAGATAATCAGTTACCTCATAAAAGTGTTTGTGTTTTGTGTACAATCTGCTGAAGAAAAATTACCAAAAAGTAGTTAGCAAAAAAAAAAAATTTACTTTAAGGAAGAGAATCTATGCTGATGTTCTTCCCTCCCCTGAATGGCTTGACCAATCAGAAAGATCTCTTGGTGAACAAAAGCCATTGTTCTTTGTTTATAAATGCAGGAGATTTTCTGAGCTGGGGAGATGAACACGTGTTTTTGCTGGTGAGAAGTGAAGGTTGAACATGTGACGCCATTTTGTTGTTTCTATGCTGCTTGTTGGACTGTTACGACGGACTATCGTTTGAACTGTGATTTGGCTACAAGTGTTGCGGTCGAGAGACAGAAGAAATCTATTGCAGACGTTTGTTGCTACTGTAAGTTGACAGTTTTTTTCTTTTCTTTTCTTTACAACCACAGTACCCACTATTATGTCCCAGTCAAACTCCAATAATTTACATTACATTGTTATCAACTGCCTCACTAGTGTTCACATTGATTCACCATACAGCTGATATAGCTGAAGGCATTTCCCCAATGTCAAGGTATTAACTAACATTATATTAGGTTGGTGCAAAAATAATGACGTTTTTGACGTCAAAAAACGTCATTATTTTTGCACCAACCTAATAGTTATAAGGTCTGATCAAAAAATATTGGTACTGTTGCTGTGGTAACAGACTTAAAGTACATAGAGTGAAGATGCTTGGCACAGAGTGAACTTGAACTCTGTTATGCATGCACACTAAGGTATGAAATTTTTGCTCACTTCCTTTATTTATACCAGTGCTTGGAAGGAAAATATATTTATAGTGTGGTCATCTCACCACACCACAGAGTTTCCATCAGTGATCATAGCAGAGAAAACTGAGCAGAGAATCTGCATCAAATTTTGCCAAAAGCTTGGTGACACCTTCACAGAGATCTATGCAAAGTTGCAGAAAGTGTATGGAAAGGAGTTTATGAGCAGGACATGAATGTACGAGTGGTTCAAATGTTTCTAATATGGCAACAAAATGTTGACAGTGACACACATTCTGGGAGATCCACAATCAGAAGAACTGATGAAGATATTGCAGATGTGCAGATGTTTGGAAAGAAAGTAATTTAATTTAATGTAATTTAAAATGTTGAATCACTGTGTGTGAGTTGTTGGAGAATGTGAACATTATTTAGTTTAGTTCAGTCAATTCTCACTGAAGATTTGGGTATGAAACATGTGTCTGACAAGTTTGTGCCAAAATTACTTTCAGTTGACCAAAAAGAAAATCGGTTTTCAGCTGTGCATAATCTCCTTGATTGTGTCAAGGAAGACAAAAAACTTTTTGAAAATGGTCATAATACGTGACGAATCGTGGGTCCATGCCAATAATCCTGAAACAAGGGTCAGCCGTTGCAGAGACTGAAGAAAGCACAAATGAATCAAAGCAATGTGAAGACACTACTGTTGACAGTCTTTTTTGACTACAAGGGCATTGTTCATCATGAATATGCTCCACCTGGTCAGACAGTAAAAAAGGAGTACTCTCATAGTGTGTTGCAGTAAACAAGGAGTACTACCATGGTGTATTTTCAGAATGCTGTTCATTGGAAAAGAACAAAATTACATTTGTCTGGTGCAACAGTTTTTGGCCAAGGACAATATTCCCCAGCTCCAACAACTACCATATTCCTCAGATCTCATCCCTTGCAACTTTTTCCTCTTTTCAAAAATCTAATCTCATTTGAAAGGAACAAGATTTCAAGATGTCAATGAAATCAAAGAGAATGCAACAAGGCAGCTGCTCACTATCCTAAAAAAGGAGTTTCAGGAATGCTTCCATCAATGGAAATGACACTAGATAAACTGTATGGTTTCAGAAGGGGACTAATTGAAGGACAATAAATGGTGAATCGATATGTGTTGTACTTTTCTTTTTATAGCACTAGTCCTGATACTTTTTGATCAGACCTTGTACATACTGCTATCTCTTGAATCTTGAAAAGTCAACATGTAAGATGAAAAACAAAAGTGAAATTTAATAAATGATCTTACCTTTCTCAATACACTTTCTCACACATTCTGCTTCATAAGAAAGACCAGCACTGTTTACGAAGTTGTATTTGGACTCCCCTGAAGAAAGTGGAAACTCCATTTCTTCTTCATTAATTGTTGCTTTTGTAGGAGCCCAAAATGGATGCGGAAGCTGAGAATATGAAAAAATAACAAAAACAAAACAAAAGAGTTATTGTTAAAAAAATAAGGACAAAAAAAAGATTTACAGATAAGATGCAAACAAAATGATATATAATTATTTTTCAATCTTTTGTAATCGAGAACAATTTTGAAAATAAGTCACTCAATAATTCAGATATAAATAAAAATATATCTGTGAAATGACAATATGAATAAAGACAAAAAAAGGAAAACTTCTTTACCAATACATTTTGTCCTCTAATGGACTTTATTAAGGCAAATGTGAGGATTTTATTTTGCAACAAGTATTTTAAAAAGAGAAGTAAAAAAAATATTGTTAGTTTTACAAAATTTCTAAATTTAAGAATGCTCATAAATATTCTTCAGGCTAACTGCGAAAATCAAGGTAAATTATGGAAGATGCTAAGTGATGTAATTTAAAACTAATAATAATAAAGAATATTTTTAATATAATTATTCATTATTTTATTTTGAGAAATTATTTTATGTATTTATTTATTTGTCTTAAATAAAATTAATTTTAAATTAACCATTTTCTTTAAATTTTTAATATTTTTATGGCCATGTATGTTGGCTTGAGAAAGAAGTTGATCTTATAGGAAAGGAGATATTTGAAAAAAAATCCAGTGCACATATTTACATTTTGGCAAGAAAAATTATGAGAGACCATTATGCATATCTAACATTTCTTGTTGCAGGCATATATATAATTGTGTATATATTTTCATATATATATATATATATGTCTATGACCATTACAGAGATAGAGCACAGATAAATTTTAATTGTGGTAATATGCAATACACAAACTTGTTCATTACTTCTATATGCATACACATTCATTTAGACCAACGTTTTTCAATTTTTTTATCTCATGATACACTTAAACATCCACAGCTCACTTAAATAATGATGGTTAAAAAAAAAAAAGAATAAAAACAAAGAATATATGTCTTATGATTTATTATAATTTGTAAGAAACAGATAATGAAATTTCTTGAAATAATTTCTATTTATCTATTTTTCTGCTTATTAGATTTTAACATTTAATGAGATATCTGAGCTTGATGTTTTTTTTAAAAATTCTGCTTTTGCAAGGTTGAATTTTAGACAGACATATTCTTAAAAACTTTCCAAGAATTCTAACCAGGATCATTTTTTTTATCTTTAATAGTGTTTATTACAGAAACACTTGCTTTACAGATTTGTCTTGGACTTCTTTTGAGAATAATTTAATTAATGACCTTTAAAGTTTTTCACAGCACACCTACAATCCAGCATACCATTTGAAAATCACGGATTTAGGCACAAATTCACAAATAGAAACATTGCTTAATTTTTTTGTTATTGCCGAAATACTTCATACCCATTTTCTGGCTATAATCATTTTATGCATTTATTATAGATAGACATATGTATTTATTCTATTATATATTCTTAATATATATTCTATACAAAATATAAATATAAAAGCGGACATTGAGGTCAACACCCAGCAATGACAGTCTGTTTCATGCTTAAATGCAATCTTCTATACCAAAAGATTTTTCATCAATAATAATTTGCAATAGTTTTCTTTTTACAGTATTCATCTTAATATTTTAAAATTTCTATTAAAATTATCCTAAAAATACTCCAAATTCTGCATTACATCAAAATTATTTTCCATTATTTAAAAGAATGACATTGTTATGACAAGCTTGTAATAAATTCAGATAAAGAACAACAAAAAAAAAACGTTCTGGTTATCTGATTTCTGTCTTAATTTCTAGGATGAGGAGCTATCATTATTTATACTATTTATTTTGGCCATTGTGTGTTCTGGTCTTCAACAAGTGCATTCCTTAAGTTGTAACAATATATAAATATAATGGTGAAACAAGATGCCCCTTAAAAGTAAGACAAAAAGAACATCAAAAAGTCATATTGAGGGATGAAATGATAAAATCAAGCATGGTTGACCATGTATGAAAGTAAAACTGTAATCATCAGGCCATGTGGAATGAAGTGAAAATGGTAGACAAAGAAGAATACTGGAGAGTTAGATATCTGAAAGAATCAGTGCATACAGGGCGCGATGGATAAATTGTCATCTAAATTACACAAAAGTGAAAATAACACTGAGATCTCATTTTAACATATATTTACCAAAATTACAAAAAATACCTTGAAATACTAAAGAGTAAATTTATTCAATAAAATTGCCATTGGCTTCAACCACAGTCTGTATGATGACTTTGAAATCTCTTGCAACCCTTCAGGACTGTCTCCTTGTTTATTTTGGTGAATGCTGCCATAATCCTTGCCTTCAGTTTATCTTTGGTATTACAAGGAGTTTTGTTGGTCTCTCAATCAACTATGCCCCACACATAATAATCAAGCAGGTTGTTGTCTGGGGAGTTAGGTGGCCAGATATAAGTGGCGATATGATCACAGAAATTGTGTGACAGCCATGACTGGGTTCTCATGTTTGTGTGGCATGGTGCAGAGTCCTGTTGCCAGACATAGGGTCTTCCAGCAACCACCTACTTAACCCAGAGCAGCACTACCTCCTTAAGGCAGTTGACAAAATCAAAAACAAACAACGTGCATGTGTGAAATGAAAAAATATAAGAAGGTGATAATTTACCCATTGCACCCTGTATTCTAGACTGTAAACCGTAAGTTCTATGCTAACAGTTTCTTCTCTTGGACTCACTCTTCCATCTTCTTGCTTTCTAGTCCACATTGATTATCCAAAATGTAAATTGTTACCTTCTGTTTTCTTAATTCTTGTTCCTGTATTGTTACCTCACCATAATAGTTTTTTTCTCAGATTTTAACTCTAGTAACACCTTTCATCTTAGTGGCTTTATTGCCTTGCTTAGGGTAAAATGATTAAAAATAGAAAAAAGGACCTGAATATGAGTGAGTAGAAAATTACAAAGCTTCATATTCTTAGCATAAAAAGATGTATATACTATGTGAATTAAAACACTGCATTTGCATGAAACAATTACATTATTAGTAATTATAGATCAATATTTTAAAGTATTTTCAACTAAAGAATATTCTGGAAGTAAATTGCTATCTATAATTTATAGATGGCCTCAGCATTTGTGAAAAGTCAGATGTTTGATGAGTGTTAATATTTGAAGAATACCTATATTTCTGAATAATAATAACAACAAAAGGAAAAGAAAAAATAGGACCCTGCAAATTTAAACTTAAAATTACTGAACATAAGAAATGTGGAAGCAATTTATATTTTTATAATGATAAATATGGAGATCAATTTAAAAAGATGCAAAATAAAAAATCTTACCTGGATCCTGCCTTTTGTTCCACAAATACTGGCAGTACATTCTGACTGAATCTCTGTATTATACGTCAAATTAGCCATTTGTCCTCCTTTATATTTAAAAATAATTGTTGCACTCTGGTCGACTCCTGGTTATAAAAAAGGAAAAAAATTAAATTTGAATCTGATAAAATTTTAAATAAATCTGATATAAAGAGGTCAGTTTTCATTGGTCATCTCAATCTTGTATCTGGTTATACTGAATAAATATCTACAAAAAATGTATGGATATAATATTTGATTAACAAAACAGTAAATTCTTGTACATATTCGAATGTGCATAAACATTCGAATATGTACAAGAATTTACTGTTTTGTTAATCAAATATCTCTAATAATTTTTACACATGCTGTAATTAATTGTGGATAATAATGTATGCCTGCATTATAAAAAGGTCAGTTTCCATTGGTTATCTCAATCTTAGATCTAATTATACTTAGTAAATATCTCTTCAAAAAATGCAAGGACATCATATTTGATTAATTAACAGTAAATTTTTCTATGTATTTGAATGTTTATACTATCTTTAAGAATTTTTGCATATGTTATAATAATTAACTGTGGATAATATGTACTCCTGAATTTGGTTAACAAAATTCTGTAAAACAAATAAAATCTCTTGTTTATCTTACATGCAATATTTTTAGAATTTGTATCAGCTAAATTTAACATATATTCAACTTTTATTTGGCTTATATCAACTAGAAATAAGAATTTATATGGTTTACAATATGTTTTAAGTCAAAATTCCCACAGTATTTACAACAATCATACTGATATGTTCATACAAAAAATACAAGAGGTTTGCAGAAAAATAAGTTCATAGTAGAAGCAAAAATAATCAACAAATACCCATTTTAAAAGAAATGCAGTGTTTTGTCAGTAAGTTAAACTCTTTGTTAAAATCTTTATTCATCTTAAAAATCAAATAAAATTATTACAAATATCATCTGTAATAAAGAAAAAATATCTTAATGTTTTGTGATAGAATTTTCCAAAATTTTTTTATGTCTTTACCTCGCAGTTGAGAATAAACATTGTGTGTAATCTGTTAAATACTTCTCTGGTTCATGTCACTTCAGAATGTTGGTGATCATGGCTCTCCTTAATTTTCTGTCCTTTGTAGCTCTTAATATATTTTGGCTTTCTCCTATTTCAACAAAACCTTTCTCTGACATCAATTTTATATGTTGAATAGTTTCAATTTAATTTTCACTTTGAACATTTCTCATGGTCTTCAACTGACAATCTTTGGTTGCTTATAGTGTTATAGTGGGTTATCAGTTATAGTGAAGTGTATGAGTGTGGAAATAGATTAGTTTGATTTGGCCTTGTTAGTTAGCCCACCATAAGAGGGGTATAAAACAAGAAAATCATATTGTAAAGTGAAACTACAAATTTATATACATATAAATCAATTATGTTCTTTACAAATAAAATTAATGTATTTTGCTTGATACAAGGTCGTCAAAATGTTTGTAGTAGTCCTTGAACAAATGAGTTTATGTATACATAGGCAGGAACGTATGTGTGGATGTATGTATGTATGAGCGTTATCAAAGGGTAGAAATGTCTTTGAAGTAATCGCTCAGTCTTAAAATGTTCTGTTCCTTTATCAAGTATAAAAGAGGTGAGGGAGAAAGGTAGAGATAATAATAACACTCGCTTGACATTGTCAAGGGACTTGTTAATACACTTGTCTCCTCCTCTCTCTCTGGTGACAAGTGAACTTGTTTGTCTTTTATTTTGTTTGTGGGGCTTGAAAAGGTCATTTGGGAATTCACTCTCGGATATGATTCGAGACTTTCCATTGGACGATGAACAAATTTCGTGTTGGCTCGTGTATAGGTCCATAATCCATAGGTTTCTGAGAATTGAAGATTATTTGAATTTTGTTTTTAAATGTTTCCTAGTTTTTTTATTGGCCAAAAAACATTTCGCATCAAGGTATGAAATTTCATGAGTTTTGTTTTGGATTCACTTTTGCGTGTGTGTTAAGCAAAGTTTGTAAATTCGAGTCTTTTTAATTTCTAACAAAATCAAAGAGTCAGTGCTTAGCATTTGAATTTTAATTCTAGATCTTTTTTTGTTCGTTACATGCTAAAATATGCTTGGTACATAACAGTAATCCACCATTCTCAACAGATAGGAAAATTCCAAATAACTATCCTGGATCAATCTCACGTGTATGTGTAGCAATTGCTATGTTTTTCCACGCCCACATTTTATTTGCCTGTTATTGGCTAATAAATCACTACTACTTTTATATAGGACAATTTAGCCATCGCAGTCGTTTCTTTGAATCCTTTGGTTTTGAACTTGCTTGCTTGTTCTGTTAGTACAAATGTAGTGATTGGTTAATTTTTAACCAATCACAGATTTTAGTGCAAGATTAAGTTTTCCTGCATTGCCGTGGGAGCCTACCCTTTTTCCATAAAATGGATGTCATAAAATATAATGAAGTAAAAAAGTACTTACCAGTTTCATGAAGATGACCAACAGCAAAGATTTTATCAGGTTTCTCTTTGAAAGCCAACAGTGCCCACTGAATGGTATAAATACCAATATAAAGTAGACCTCCTCCACCCAATTCACATTTATTTACTTGCTCACAATGAAATACTGGGCGGCAAAATTCAGCTTGAACATAGTGTACCTGAATTAAATTGAATTGTACAGAAATAATCATTTCAAAGTTAACATGTATAAAAATATTAAATATTTGTCCGTTAAGCCTCAAAACAAGAAGTAACAAATAATGACAGCAAATAGAAATAAAAAGGTTTTTATTCAAAATGAATTGATGAAAAAATATTTAAAAAGGAAATGAAAATTTGAAATCATCTAACAAATCCTTATTATAACAAATAATTATGACAAATACTGTGAAATTTATTGCATTCTTTTATCAATTTTAAGTATTTCAATATGTCTATATATTCAATTCACTTTTTCCTTAGATTCATTGAAAATTAATCCATTTAATTTCCATTTGGGATTAAAAGTAGAAATCTATAATTAATAGAGGATTTTTATAAACCTACAATATAAAATTACTTAAAAGCCTATAAATAATACAGATTTTTTCCCTTTTTTATCATACCAATTTTTTGTTTTTGTTTTTAGAAACATGTAATTAATACAAGGTTCCTTAAAAATACTTATAGTCAATGCCAGGCTTTTATATTAATTTTTATAATACCAGATTTTATAGCAGATATTAATAGGTTCATCAAAATAACAATTTTTCTAAATAAATCTGCGAAGTTTTTTCCAGTAAAAAAGAAAATGGAAGTATTGCTTAGTGATGGGATTTATTGTATCAATCACATTTCAAGAAATAAACCCAAGTTTTAGTGCTTCCATTCCCTACTGGATATATTTCCTCATGGTAATGTCTGAAAACAAAACAGTCACTGGGAGATGACGTTATTCTCGAACATCTAGTATCTCAATCTAGTTCGTTTATAATCATTCATAGATTGTGCAACACACTATGAAGATTCTCAGCATCAGACAGCTTTGATTCAATGACAAGAACCAGTCAAGATGGCTGGAGATGGACTGTGCAACATATGATTTGAGTAGTGTGATTGTAAGAGACTGGTGGAGTCATTAATACCTTTAGTTAAATGAGGTTCTATCCCTCAGGTTTTGCTTGGACAACACCAAATGCTCCTTCTGAAGATGCTGTTCTCAAATTCATGCATGTGTCACCAATGTAAAAATTGCCACCGACTTCTCACTGCTCCAGCCTTCGTTATTATGCCAAAACAACACCTGACTGACTAGGCTTTGTTTTCAGTCACACAGTCAAATGCCATCCTCCAGTCCAACCAATCAGCACACGGATTTCTATTGGTTGAACTGCACTAAACTGTATAAAAGCCAATGTTTCAGAATCATACACTTCCAGAATAACTAAGCCTGCAGGGTGTGTGTGTGTGTGGGGGGGAGATTCATGTCATTTTCAAAGGAACAAAATGTTGCTGCTATGTATCATGTATTCAGGTAAGGAAGTTATTTTCCTTTACATCAAATGCAAGCCATTCTGACCTGTTTACTTCTATGTAATTGTTCACTACAATACCCTAATCATATCACTATGATATAACCTCTGCTACTGCTTACAGTACTAGGTATTCTCAAATGCACCCCCACCTGATCTACATAATGACCAAACTGGACATTGCTTAACCATGGTGATCAAATGAGAACTCTTGCCTTCAGTATAATTTGACCATAATCATTATGTTTCTATTGTTGATTATCTGATTTTATGACATTTCAACCATTTTATGTATTTGAGGGAAAAAAAGGAACTGGAATATTTATATATACCTCCCCAAGAGATTTTGAATCCAGAGCATTGCGTACTTTTTCATAAGCTGGAAAGAATCGGGACCACAGCGCCTATAAGAAAGATATTTAGTTTTTAGTTCAAGAAAACAAAATTTGATCTTTTTATGTTAGAAATTTTGACAGATAAGGAGTGTAGAATTATATATCTTGATTTGGCTGAAGAAACAGACAAGCAGCAGAAAGAAAATAAACTTACTTATTAACTTATCTCACAAGCATGGAAAGTGGAAGGAGAACAATCTATCTTGTGAGTGAAATAAAGTGACCAGTTCTAAATTCCAAGAATGTTATTCATTATTCCTGAAGAAGGTAGGAAGACACAAGTGCCGAAACACTGATTATGAAAACCAAGATGAGAATACAAATCTGAATGGAAAAGCATGTATAAAAATTTGGACTATTTAGGAGGATAGATGGCCTGAAGTGCAGAAGTTCTATTGGGAGCAAATACTTTCAATATTCAGCAAGCTTTGAAAACAAGAACTTGATGGGCAAAATGTCCAAATTCTCAGAAATTTGAAAATCATGAGATTATTAGTGGCAAAAGAATTCAAGAATTAATACAATCTGAATATAAAAAGAATTTATAAAATTAGAAATTTAAAATAAAAATCTGTAAGCTAGAGAAAGAGCTAAAATTAAAACAAAGTTCAAAACAAATTTATAAATTAAAAAAATTGAATCAGAAAGATTTTGCATAAAAGTTATAACATTCTTCAGTTCATTTTTTAAAAAATCAGAATCTTAATTCAGGATTTAAGATTTTAAGATTCACAGATTTCAAATACAATCATGCAAAAATTAATAAATTATAGAAGATAAAGTTTCCAAAATAGGAAATTCTCATTACTTACAACAAGGCAATGTTAAATAGTATTTAAAAAAGCAAAAAAAAAGTGAAAGAATTTTCTTAAAACTTATACATACCTCCATAAAGAATAGTTGTTTGTCCTTTGCAACTTTTAAGACTTTTTCTAATTCTTTGAGATTCAGAGTGGCTGGTTTCTCACAGAGAACATGTTTACCATTGTTAAGCATCATGATTGATAAACGGCAATGCTCAAAGCTAACAACTCCAATGTAAACAATGTCTAGACACAATAAAATAAATGTGAAAATAAAACAAAAAAAAAAAACATTATTCTTGTTTATTACATATGACAAAGCTTTTTAAACATTGAGATTTATTCTAGAAATATTTTTAAAAAATGAATAAATAAAATCAAATACATTTGTGTCCTTGGGCCTCATTTTCAAAATATATCAAATGGAATCTTCAGAATATTCCTCTTTATAAATATTGTAATATGCTAGTTTATAATGACTGATGGAAGTTACCTTATAACAATGTCTGTTCCCACCATATATTTTATGGTTTTGTGTAATGGCCTTAAATGAAAATTAAACTTTTATATAGCACAATATATACATACAGAAGGATAAAGTGTAAGTTGGAGGCACAGACATCAAATCCATGACCTAAAATCTATCACTATCCCTCAAGTCGCTTCCCTCACCTACAAACAGACCTTCTTTGATTCTCTATACCGGCAATTTTATCTTAACAATTCTTGTCTATTTCTTTTCACTGTCAGTACTTGTTTTGTTTGTTTACTTGTTCTACCATATGTGCATTTATAGCAATTAGTGTCAGCAGTTGGATAGGAGAATTAACAAAATGTATTATAATCACCAAAACAGAAATACCCAACCTCATCAAGTAACAGCAGGCAACAATCCTGAATCACAAAACCAACCCTACAACTATGAGAAACATTCAGTCAGACCAACAATAAGGTTGGCTGCCTAGGACCACAGATATCCCACAGACTACAAACTATTGATGCACTGTTAATGTGGCAGCAATCACTACATGATACAATTTGAGATATCAGAAAATTTAAACTGGGTAATGACATCAACTGTATTATTAATGAATCTGAACAAAGTATATACAATCTAAGTCAAACCAGGATGCACCAACTATCTTTGAATGGAGGATGAATTCAGTATAACTGTCAAACTTCTTAACAAAAGCATATTCCAACAAAGGGAAAACTTGCAACAGGTAACCTCAATTTACAAATAGTTACCCACCTTATTGCTACCCACATCAGCCAATTGATGATTCTTCAACACCTCAGCCAAGCATCGAATGCCTAAAGACAAGACAGTGAAAACTTGACAGACATCACAGGCTGACTTGAAAACAATTTGAGAAACTGCTGTCCATATGAAAGTGAAGTTCGTCTGATAATAGAAATGGAGAAATAACCATCTTCTCCCTAATAATGGGTAACATGCTCATGAATTAAAAAAACATTTGGACACTCACCATTTACCTTCACCTCATGCTGATTGGTTGAGCTGGGGACTTGGTTGAGAACAAGGCCAACGGCAATGATTGGTGCATTGGCTGTGTTTTTGGTGAATAAAAACGGTCCAGGACATTGGCTGGTAGTGCAACTGGGACCACGGTGACGTGCACTACTATAGAGGTTCATATTAAGTTACGATTCTGTTTATTTTTGTTTGGGAGCTGGACACTAGCTTCAAACCTACTGCTAGAGTGAGCGGTGTAATTACTCGTGTCTACCGAAATGTGGGAAGAACCCACTGAAATGCAACACCAATACCACAACTTGATACCACCATAATGTATGCACATAAACACAGCAACCAAACAAACTACACCATCATCCTAATGAGCCTGACCAAGTGCCAACTGACAAAGAGATGTTATCAAAAATCATCAAGGTCATCCAGGCAGTTGATTCAAATGAGTTACCTGAAGCAAACACAATTGACCCCAGTGACCACTGTATTGCATTCTTTCAAAAGTATCTCTGTCAGTATTATTTGGAACCAGGCATCTTCATCTTGATGATCAGAGATGGTCAAAACATGCTTATACTGGGCATACAAAACTTACAAACTCCATGCCAGATATCTATCAAATTCCTGACTGCACAACCCACTCTGGTGTCACCCGTATGCATAAAGGCTTATATCAATTCCTGCCCCACCTGTGCAAAACACAAGGAAAATAATGGTGAAACTGACTAGGTCCATTGCTTTCATATTTGTCACCTTGTACAGTGACTGAATCATCTGCACTACACAAACTTCCCCCCTCCTCTGCATTTACAGAATCTTCAACTAGTATTGTGGTTGCCACCTATACTTCTGTCTGGGGAGTACATAAAGACACAAGACTCCAGATGTGGTGAAACCACTCAAATACTACACAAAACAAATTACAAAGTGCAAACAACTCCCAACACACTTCAAAGACTTCATTATACAATAATATTAACAGTACAAACACATCAAATCAACATAAATACATCCCTCCTTTCCACTCATATTCACTCACTATCCATGAATCAGATTGAGACTTTGGAGAGCTGTTATATTTTGCTTCAAACTAGATCTCTTTCAAAGTCACTCTACATCAAAACCTGCTGGCTGGATTTGAATGCTAAGAAAGCAAAAACAAAAAAGACACTCTCTGTGCCTCAGTGCATCACCTACAGCTCAAAACAAATCCGATCAAAAATAAATACTCCAAACATATTGATAAAAAAAAAAGATTTTATGTGGAATAAAAATTTAATTACAAAAATTTTTTAAAGGAAAAACATTTACCAACATTTGGTTCTTTGGCCAAATCATCATAGCATCCAAAAGCTTTTGGTATTTTAAATTTATCAGCAAATGTTTGGGCTCTATTAATATCTCTGGCAGCAACAGCTGTAATCTAAATAAAAACAAAACAACATGAATATCTTTTTTATATTTTAATTCTGGAAATCATTGTTTCTCTTGAACCCATGAAAATGAAAGATTTACAAATGTAAAACATTACAGAGAGATAAAACATGTATAATTCTAGTTATTTTTAAGACCTGATCAAGTTTAGGAAGGAAACATCTTCAATGATAGGTGATACACATCTTCAGATGAATTACAAATGTTACAACAGGTATAATGTCATACTAAATGCTTAAGTCCTTAAAATGGTTTACATATGGAAAGAAATAAAAATGGATTTCTTATCCCTTTGAGTGAAGAAAGTTGCAAATATATTGTTTAACTTTGGGAAGATTTGTTTGGACTATTAAATCCCTCTCGCCTGTTGATGATACTGCCATGTTTTGGATAATCCGTTCTACAGCATTCTCTAGGTGTATAATTTGTGAAGAGAGAGCAGTTCTTTCTATGATAGCAGCACAAATGAGGGATTGGATTGTTGAAAACAAATTTGGAATGAATGTAATATTTATACTTTTATCTAATTACTTTAACTTACACAAGCAAACATTGCAATTGTTTTATCTGGATTTTTATGTACTACCAGAATAAATTCAGATAGCACTCATAGTATCTCATATTAACTTTTTATTTGTTATACAAGGACATTAGTAAGTGATCTTTTGGATAGTGTTATATGTGCCTTCAAGAGAAATTTTTATTTTAAGTCATTTAAATGTCACCTTTACCAGCCTCCACTGTATTCCATGTCACTTTCAATTTTGAGAATTTAGATTATAATTATTAACAAATATAAAGAATTATTAAAGTTTATTATTAAAATATTGTTACTGATATTTGACTATGATTGATAAAGAGGAGTATATAATGATAGCAACAAATAAATCACTAAATAACCACTAACCCTTAGAACTAGACGATGTAGGAGTATAAAACCAAAATAATTAATAAAAGAAAAATTAAAAGTAATAAAAATACTTTAAAATATAGATAAGAATGATAATTAATTAGAAAAAAGAAAAACTTAATTATAAAAAAATAGTCAAATAAAATTTAGAATACTCCCATGATGACTGGAACAGTCATTTTTCCACCAACTGAAACAAAAATCAAATTTTCTGTTGTGTCGTGTATCTTGCTAAGTAAGTGTTCGACTTCTGTTCTAGTTGGTGTCCGTTTATCATATGAGCTACCTGCTCATATGCAAATTATACTAATTTGCATATCACTACATCTCCCTATAATGGAGGGGCCTTATGCCGCAAGTACTTCTTGTACTTCTTCTTGTGCCCTCCTGAACATCTTCCTTTATCTCTCTCCTTTCCCTTGGAGATCTAGATCTATCACGTCTTTCCCTATAATCGAACTGTTCCTCTTGCATACTCTGGTCTTTCTCTTCTAACTTGTCCCATTCTACTTCTTCCTCTTCTAACTCATCCCTCTCTACTTCTTCCTCCGCAGTTTCATTCTGCATTAACTCTTCTGTTATGTCAATAATGGGCATCTCTGAAGGCATTTCCTCATCCGATTCTTCTCCTTGGGATCTTATTTGGTCAGCATGAGCTAGAACACTGTTCCCATTTTCTTTATTTAATATTGCAGTATTATGTCCTTTCTGCATAATAAATTCGGCTGACTCGGGTTGCATATTCCTATTTCTTTTGTACCACATCTTTTGATATGTGGCATATGACATAGTCAAAGGAGACCTTAATTGTCTGCCCATTAAGGCAGATGGACTTTCCGGCCTGCCTGCATGTGGAATTGTTCTGTAACTTAATAATAGTCTTGGTAGGAAAGTATCGATTTCCTCCTTCTGTTGCAAGCATGCTTTTATGCTCTTCTTTACCGTCTGGACCATCCTTTCTGCTGTCCCATTACTTTGAGGGTGGTAGGGAGGGGTCTTGTCTTAGCCATTCATGCAAATCAGCATCCACAAATTCTGGTGCGTTATCAGTCACCAATGTTCTCGGTGTCCCATTCCTCGAAAATATTACTCTTAATATTTGTTTTACGGTGGTACTTTTTTTATCAGGTACTCTCACCACTTCAGGCCAACCTGAATATGCGTCTACTAATATTAATAATAGTCCTATCCCATTGACATAGGCATGGTCCATGTGTACTCTGCTCCATAGTTCTACTTCTCGGGGCCATACATGTATTTTCTTTTGCTTAAAATTCCTGAGTTCTGTGCATTTTTTGCATCTTTTTATGTAGTCTTCTACATCTCTTGAGTACCCCGGCCACCACGCTTCCAATTTTAATCTTCTTTGCGTAGCTGCCACTCCACAATGTACGTCATCGTGTACACTTTTTATAACCTGTCTCCACTGTGTTTCTGGGGGAACTACCAAGTCTCCATTACATATTATCCTGTTTTCTATAGTCATTTTATGTCTGATTTCTTTGAATGGTCTTTCAGCCATTGAACAATTTCCCCAGCGATTCTGTTTTATCCTCGACATTATTCTATTTAACACTGGGTCATTTGTAGTTTCAGTAGCCATTTTATCTACAGATATTACATCGGTTTCTACAAGGTGCAAGAATGTGTCTTCAAATTCCTCGTTGTTTTTGTCCTTCTCCTCTCTATAAAACCTCAATCTAGATAAGGCATCAACGTGCGGTATCGTATTCCCTTTAACATATTCAATGTCAAAGTTGAACGCCATCAGTCTAATCGCCCAACGTAATATTCTGGACGTTGTAACTTTCGGTAGCTCTTTTCTTGGGTTGAAAATAAATTCCAGTGGTCTGTGATCACTTTTCAACAAGAATTTTTTTCCCATCAAGAACTGTCTTGCTCTATCCGTTGTCCACACTATGGCTAGTGCCTCCCTTTCTATATTCGAATAATTGTGTTCAGTCATTGTTAATCTCCTCGATAAGTATATTATGGGATGCCCATCTTGTGACAAAATACCAGATATGGACTGCTCACTAGCGTCAGTAGTTAGAAGTTATGTCCTTCTTAGGGTCAAAAATTTGTACTATTGGCTTTTTTGCCAGAATCTGTTTTAAGTTTTCAAAGGCTTTCTGTTGGTGTTCTAACCAAATGAATTCCACATTTTTTTTCTTAACTTGGCAAATGGTTCTGTCAACTCATTATATTTTGGTACATATTTTCTATAAAAATTTACCAAACCTAAGAAGGACTCCAACTCTTTTTTATTTTTTGGTGTAGCAACTTTTAGAATTTTACTCTATTAGTACTTTATCTGGAGAGATCCCTTCCTTTGATATTGAGTAACCCAAAAATGATATTTCATTACTGTTGGTTACACACTTTTTTGTATTTATTGTCATACCAGCGTCTCTTAGCCGGTTCAGTATATTTTCAGTATTTTTCCTTAAATCATCTTCATTTAAATCTCCAACACATATATCATCTTGATAACAGATGGTATTTTCAACATTTCCTATTACTTTTTCAATAGCTTTTTGAAAAATTGCACTTGCCGTTTTTATGCCATACGGCATTCTTTTCCACCTTAACAGGCCTATAGGTGTGTTTATGGTCATCACTTCTTTAAAATTTTCATTAATCGGTATTTGGTGGTAAGCTGATTTTAGGTCTATCTTCGAAAATACTTTCATTCCAGCAAGTTTATGTAAAGCTACTTCCACATTCGGAATAGGGTACGAGTCAGCACAAACTTTGTGGTTCACCCCTATTTTATAATCTCCACAAATTCTCAAGTCACCATCTTTTTTTTCAATACCACAATGGGTGATGCCCATTTACTTCCTCCTGGAGGGGCAGGTTCTAATAAGTCTTCCTTTATTAGCTTTTGCAATTTAGCTATTACCAACGGTAATAAATGCACTGGTATTTTTCTCGCTTCGTAGTAGGAGGGGGAAACATTTTCTTTTAATTTCAGGCTAGCTTCATAATTTTTTAATTTTCCTGTTTTTTCCATTTCTATCTCATTAATCAACTTCGTTGAATTTATTTTTAACACGTCATTCCCCAGTAGTCCATGCGTTTTTCGGCAATTTGTAACTATAATGGGTACTATTTCATATTTTTCTTTTAGTTCTATTGAACCTTCAAAGTAACCCATAATTGCTATAATCGAGCCATCAAACTGATGTAATTGTATGTTGGTTTTTTTTAAAAACGGTTTTCCCATAGATTTCTGGGTACTATCGTGACCTCACTACCTGTGTCGATTTGCATTTCGACAATACAGTCATTGATTTTCACTTTTATTTTTGTATCTCCGTTCTTAGATCCAGTATTTTGTATATCATCCTTTTTTACATTAAAAATCTGTCTATTTTCATCCTCTACTCTTTCCACATTTTTCGTTTTACATACTTCTTTGAAGTGATTTTTTTTTAAACACTTTGAACATGTTTTTCCAAAGGCTGGGCATTTTTCTTTTTTCATTTCATGAATTTTTCCACAGTACGCACAATTTTTTCTTTTTGTTTGTACCGTATATGTTTCACCCATTATTTCTTCGTAGGATTTATTTTTATTTTGGTTGTAGGTATGTATTAATTCCTGCTGTTGTATAAATTCTATACACATATTCAAAGGCATGTTTGTAAGTTGTAAATGTTCCATTATGTGCTGAATTATGCATACCTTGAATTAATCTTAGTTGGATTAATTCTTCTTCCGTTGTCTGCTCTCCTGTTCCTAGTTTTTCGAATTCACAGTATTTACTCGCACTTCTTAACCGGTGTAAATATTTTACTATCGGTTCATGCACTTCCTGCTTCATTGCCATAAACTTGGTCCTTTCTGCAATCACCAGTCTTTTCTTTGGCCTCATGTTTCCCTTAATAACCTGACTTATTTCTTCGAAAGTCATTTCTTCTAGTTCTCGAGGGTAAACCATTGTAGCAACCTTCATAATTGCTTCACAACCAGTGGTAGCCATAAACAAGTCGGTGATTTCATTTTCCCCTCCTCTGTTTTTGTTGTCTTTCAACTTTTTACATCTTGCATTAGCAGCAAAGCAATGAATCCACGTATCTACGTATTCTGGGTCTTCAAGGACCAGAGAGTATCCTATCGGCGACGCCATTGTTGTGTCGTGTATCTTGCTAAGTAAGCATTCGACTTCTGTTCTAGTTGGTGTCCATTTATCATATGAGCTACCTGCTCATATGCAAATTATACTAATTTGCATATCACTACATTTTCTCTCCACCTTCAAGGCAGATGTCTGGGTCAGTTCCCTGATAGAACATGTTGCTACTTTAAAATGTAGCATAAGTTCTCTGAAATGTATACTAAAGCATTTTATTTCTTTTACCTATGATTAGTCGGTTGTATCTTTTATATGATTTGTTTGTGAAGTTATAATTTTGTTGTGGGCTGACAATATCTTTTTAACCTCCAAACAAAATTGCATATAGATAAAAAAAGGAAATGCATTCAGACAAGGCCAATGAATCAACAGGCCAACCTACAACAAGACAGATTAAAGCATTAGTTTGGAAATTTGGTGGCATATTAATAGCGAATTTAATCCCTAGGAAGTTCAGTAGAGATTCAAGGTCAGTGAAAACAGGATTAACTATAACTTGGCTTCAATCACTTTCCCACTGCTATAATCCAGCTTCCCTGTACCTATAAATATTTTCATAACAATTGATATGATAATGTTTCCTTTTTGGTACTTCAACTTGATAAATTTAAGTGTGGTACAAGATTGGCAGTTAGGTCTCATCATTTTAATGTTGTAATTGCTAAATGTAAATTCTATCCTAGTAGTTTCTTACTTCATACTTCTTGACTATTGAACCCTCTCAAAGTTTCTTGCTTTACTTTCAACTACAATCTACAAAACTTTAAATGCAATGTCAATCATCATCTTCTGTCACCTTGAATCCTCTTCCTGTTATTGTTCTTTCTCCTCAGTTATGTTTTATCACTCTCCTTCACTCTCCGTAACCCCTTGTGTTTTAGTGCCTTTACTGCCTTGCTTGGAGTGAAATGATTAAAAAATATATGAGCAGGATTAAAAAAGAACATATCTCTAAACATTGGCAGTGGAACAAGAACAACCTACTCCCACAGTGGAATGCAAACAATCTACTGCAAAGATTAAAACAAAAACAATGTAGAAAAATAAGCCAAGTGTGTATTGAGGCTGGAAAGAAACAGTTAACAGATTATTCTCTTAACAATTAAGAGGGGAACAGACAAAGAAGGAAAGTAATAAAGAGGCCTGTATCTGGATATGCTAAATTGTTCTGCTGCTAATGGGGAAACCCCGAATATAACTGACTGATATTGAGAAACATGTCCATATGTGACTTGGGGTCTCTTTTGCATCTGTACCAATATGCAGGTGCTCAGGGAAGGACAGAGGTCCCTGATATGACATGGCATTCTGCCCACCAAGACTGATTGCAGACTTATAATTTCAGTAATTTGTCCCTTTCTGAAAGTTGTATACTGGTTGTGTGCGGCTTTTACCCACAAACAATCTACCATCATAGATTAAATGAAGGGTTCAATTTTAAATTACCTGAAGGTTACCTGAATCAGCAGATAATTAAAGTAGTAGTAGTAAGTTTCTTTTTGGTAGAAATACACAATGTCAGGAACTGATCTTAAAAATACAAGATATAGTCTTGATTTTGGTATAATTTTACATAAAAACTGTATTAATGTTTAGTAAAGAATTAAGTGACAAGGGCAGTAAATTGCTTGTATTTCTCCCAAGTGCCATATTGGAAGAATGTGTCTAGCAACATTATGTGGAACATTTTGTCTGATCCTAATTTGTAGGATGCATCCCGGTGCAAAAAGTATAATGAAGCAAAGAGCGAATGCAATTATAAAAGGTTAGGACGATGAGATGACTGACATCTCTCTCAAATAAATGATCATGTAGACAATGGCCACAAAGCAACGGGAAAGCCTTGACCTGGGAAATGTCCAGGTGTTGCAGGATAACATTAATGGAGAGTTCATATACCAAATTCAAAATATGAGGTCATAACTTTAAAGGTCATAACTCAGTCTCACAAGTACAAAATAAAAGGGAGTCCAAAATCAATATCCACAACTTTCTACTTCAATATACAATTGCCTACTTCATCCACAAAGAACAAAGAACGAAGCTGTGGCAGTCTTTTATAGTCGTAAGAAAAGTTGTGATTCGTTGAGAATGGTTGGCAGATTATCAGCTAATTTTTCCCAAATAAAGTTTTAGAAAAGTATATTTTATTTTTGAGAGATTGTTTTAATAAAGAGAATTATGTTGTGTTGACACATTTGACAATATGCATCATTTTATAAATTTTACTGATAATAATAAAAAAAAATTCTTACTAACTTGAAATACAGCAAAGTATTTTGTTTATTGATAATATTAAATTTAATCTATTAACTTGGGATTAAAACTCAAATAAAGACTCAAGATTTTTCATTTTTTAAATGCATTTTAAATCTTAGGTATTGCTTTTTTTCTTTTCTTTTAGCAGTAAGTAAATAGCAATGACCATTACCTGGTCCTGTCCTAAAATATTTTAAGTGAAATCGTTACACTTTACCAATCTTTTTCTCCAATCTTATAAAGTGTATCTTTTGGATAATCAAATGACTTTGAAACAAATTCATCAAATATGGTTCTGCATGAATTCAAAACTAATAAACAATTACTTTAGAGAAAGCTTATGTCAGACTTCAAAGAATTCAATTAACAATATCTGGATAAGTTGCTATAGTTTGAAAGAAAATCCTCTTTTTAGATTTAAGGACCAGTTGGAAGTTTTTATTTTGGCACTCAAAAAAATGAAGAAAAAACTTGTTTGATCAAACAATAAGGAATGATGTTAATCATTTTAATCAAGAGCCGAGGTCATTCATCTCTCCAATACTGTTACACATGCATGCATATATACACTCTCACCAAACACACAGGCTGTCCAGTCAAGGAGAGTCAGTTGATTTGGTTGATTTTGCTTGGCAACATAGTAACCTAATTAATTTAATGCCAAAATCTAAATATTTTGTACATAATTTTATAATTTCTGTCTTTTTTTAGGTATATATTTTCTAAAAAATGTATTTTCTATAAAATGTATTGTTGGCAATTTTACTATAGAAATGTACTGTTGATTTCTGTTTAGGGTTCACTATTTGCTCATAGCTGGGACATTAACAAGTGATACCACATCCAGAGAAAGTCAATTGTTCACACGCACAGCACTTGTCTGAGTTCCTTTCTCTAGTAACCCACTGTAACTTTTACACACAGAATTATCTATTTCACACCGTCTTAATGACAAACTTAAAATATTTTGTATTATTTGTTAAAATAACTATTGCTACTTTATTTGAAACCACAATTTCACCTTTTTATTTATGTATATTCTTGTTGATGGACTGAATTTAATTTCAACCATTTGCTTTAAATAAAAAATGACAAGTATATCCTTTTTGTTGGAAGATTGATTTATTTGTAATCAGATAATGAATTATTATCAACTCAATCACCTAAATTTTAAAGCTATTCTGTCTGATATATTGTCAAATCTTTCTGTCATGACTGAATAAAAGAATTTTATGGCACTCAGTTAAGTGTCACACATGATACACACTTGGGTGATCAGGTCTCTTTTGATTCATGACTGAAAAGGCAGAAGGTTTTCCGACAGTAAGTTGCCACTTCTTTCTCTGGTAGACTGGTTGCCAACCAAGGCTATACAACCCAAGCTGTTCTAGTATTCAACCCATTCAAGGTGTGGGGAGAAGAGATGCATTCATACTGTTCTCAAATGAAACTAACGAAATTGAACTCACTCCTCTGATTTCTTATTTTGAGCCATTATCCATTACGTCACACAATTTAAAACTTATTCTCTTTTCTTTCTTCTTTCATATACATCTTGGTGTGGTATCAGAGAAAGAATCATTGCTTATGGGCTTAATTTAGGATGTTTCCCTAAACTTAGGTACTATGACGGACTTTCTAAATAAAACACATTTTAAGTAATTTAAATGCATTCTTTGAAATCAAATTTCAGTTCTATTTGAAAGATAATGGCCTAAAGCTAATTTCCGTATATATGAGGTTGGGCTGAAAAGTTCAGAGGTTGACTATGAAGGAATAATGCAATGCTTGAGCCTTGAAATCTTGCATGCATTTATTAAATTTCAACTCTTAATTGTTTCTTTCCAGGTAAACTGTTATTTTAATAAAATATTTTTTGCTTTCAGGTGAAAGAAAATAAAATTCTGATGCATTTGATGAAAAACTGACATGTATTTTTAATTTTTACTTCTAATCAAACAAAAAGTTACAATTCTGAATTTTTCAAGTTTTCATAAAAATTATGGATGGGCGAGTAACATATGTAAAAAAATTTTTTATCAAAACTTTTAAAAAAAAAAACAAACGTTTCTAAAATAATTTCATTCATCTTACTTATTATAAAACGCAGATTGTGTGTGTGTGTGTCTGTACGTTTATATATTGGATCGGATTTCCTACAGTTTTCAACTGATTTCAACAAAACTTCACAGGACTACGTAAAATTACCTTGCAGTGGTTCTGACAGCGCCCAAAATTGGAAAAACACAATTGTTTTTGCATGAAATCAATTTGAAAACACGATTAATGCATTAATGAAAGGGGGACAACTCATATCAAGTTATACTTATTAATATCGAGTTATACTTATTAATATTGAGTTATACTTATTATAAAACCCAGGTTGGTTGTGTGTGCGTGTTCGTTTATATATGGGATCGGATTTCCTACATTTTTCAACCGATTTCAACCGATTTCAACAAAACTTCACTTTTTTTTTTGGCAGGTAGTGTTTCTTATTGTCTTGCACACTTTTTTTCTTTATTTTTACATTCAGAATGCTTTAAAAATTCCATTTACAAGACAATTGTTTAAAATTCTATTCAATCGGTAGACTCATTGAAAATGAAAACAATGTTTTTGTTTGAGTTTGGGTTTGACCAATTCGTAAAAAAAATAAAATAAAAATAAAAATAAATAAAAAAATAAAATAAAACTAATTAAGACATGCGTGTCCGTCAACCTTAAACAATAATCTTTGTCAATTTTATTTTTCAGACTTTATGATGGTCGATACTTGCTATCTCTTACTGTTACATCCCCGGGCAACGCCGGACTCTACTGCTAGTTTGTGTATATGTTCTGAAAGTTTAATTAAAATTCAATAATTATTTGATTTTCACAAGAATTTCCAAATGAATTTGTTTTTGAGTTTTTCTTGCATCAAAAAAAGCGCTAAAATTTGCTGTTATTTGTATAGTCCATACGTTTATGGACTAACAGCTGCAAATTTTAGCGCTTTTTTTGACGCAAGAAAAACACTTTTTTTAAAAAAATCAAAATTTCAAATGTTCTAAAAAACGAAAAGATTTAACTCGAATACAAAAACGAAAAAACACTTCGATCTTTCCTTTTTAAAGATTTTTTGACGATAAAACTTAGTTTTCGTCAAGTTTCGGGTATTTTTTTTATCATCAGAACATTTTTTCGGTAAATTCTTGTACGTCCCTTTTCACTTGGTAGCTACTGATACCAAACTTAATTTTAAAGAATCGAAAGTAACATTTTTAATGCCATTTTCAAACAAAAGCGAACATTTTTTTTAATAGAGTACTGTAGTGTACTATGATGTGGTGTAATGATTAGCAAACTAGAGATCAAATCAAATGACTTTTTAGTTTTTAGTTTAAGTCGATGCTTACTGGGGGCTCGATTACTTTTGGCCTTGTGCCACACGCCAACTAAATAATTATTATTTTTTTTTTATTCTGACATGTGTCACTGCGTAAGGAAAGATCGAACTAAAATATGCTAATCATCTACAAAAATTCCACACAAAAAAAATTTCCTTATGAGTGGACCAGGACCAGTTTTACTGTTTTTGTGACAAAAATTAATAAAACCATATGGCATAAAGTACACAGACACTGGATAAAATTTTGTTTTAAGTTAAAATATATATATATATATATATATATATATATATATATATATATATATATATATATATAAAATACAAATCAGAAATTAACTCTTTATTTAAATTTAAAAAAGTAAATTTAATGAGATTTCTTAACCACAAACTACTGCACGAGCGACTAGGCACAGAATTTTTTATTTAAAAAAAAACCAAAAAAACAACCCTTTTTTTGACCACACAATACGAATCTTATTAATTTTGTTCAATAAAGCAATTTGACTCACCTGATGGTCATCATGATTTAATAATTGTAAAGCACTGCAAAAATCATTACAAATTTTACCGGCACCACAGATTCCCCACTTCATGTCGATGGTGTTGTTTTTCGGCAATCAGAATAACGAATGATGCCCGGCTCATTTTGGAAAACTTCACGTTATCAAAATTATCCGACCTTGATCTATTTTCCCAAATCACAATTTTGAGGGCAACCAACTTATCTGGACGCTCTACACTTTTTTTGCAACCTCATGACACTAACAACCATACTATTTTATTTTTTGTCTCCAGTTCTTTTTTTTTTAGTTTTAAAAAAATATGAACAGCCTTCCCTTTTTTCTTAATATTTTGTTTCATGATTTGTGGATTTTAATTTCAAATAATATTTCATTTCTTTGTCTTTCTGACTTTCTTTTTTTAAACTTTTGACAGCAGAAACACTTTTTTTACAGAACCTTTAAAAAAACACATGCTGATTGTAAATTAAATTTAATTATTAATAATTGCAACGGTCCAACTGTTATTTTAAATTAATTTTATGAAGTTAAAATTTTTTTTTTAAATTTTAAAAATAAGTTTCTTTTCGTTCTATAAATTTATTTGGTTGTGTTTATTTTTTTTTTTAGAGAGTGCGAAAGTGTAATAGCGCCCTTATCTGTTGAAGTTGAAGTGAGACTCTTCTTGCTTGACTCTTGACTTTGCATGCTACTGTTCGTATCATTATTTGACTAAAATATTTCCGTTAAAAAGACATCCAAAATTCGCAACGAAAATGTTCACAAAATTTTTCCTGTTTTTCTGGATTAAAAAATGCTATTAATTAAATTATTAATTCTTTGTGTAATTCGTGAACACGAGTTGTCTTTCGACAAGCATCGAACTTTTATGCAACAATGTTGAGAATCCATTTCTTTGCATCGTTATTCAAATATAATCTTGACTGCAATGCTCTACTTTTAAATTGACTATTTCAAAGTACCTGGCGTAACACTTGCTTTTAAATCTTCTTGTGATATTTTTGAAACGAGAACTTCTCCATGTCAAACAACAAAACTCAAAAGCAATTAAAGTACAAATAAGATTTTATTTTGGGTTTGGGGTTTTCTTTTTCTACGAGGTATATAAATCCTTTAATTAATTAATAACCCCTGTCATACATGGGGCTTCATTGGTACAAAAAAATGTCAACACTAACACAAGACTTCAAGTTTCTTTTTAAGATAGCTTATCATATCAACTTGACTTCTAGTCGATGTTGACATTCATTTTTCACTTTTGCAACACAAAAACTATTCATCTCCATAAAACGAACAAATGCAAGCAATTGACTTGTGTTACTGATTTCAGTTGATTCGTCGTCAATGATTAATTTAGAATCTTGAAGTTTTTTCTGAACATTTTTGTTTTCAATATTTTTAGATGGTTCTTTAGCATTGTGCTATCACTTTCTTTCGACATCAGTTTTTGTAGAAGCTAAAAACACCAAAGTGGATCACAGAGCCTTGATATTTCTCTGACTCCGGATTAGTCAATTAATGCTAATATCATGCCTTCGTCTACATCTGCACAGTTGAAATTAATTTACAGCCAAAAATTTGTTCATGCGTTTTGAGCCTATCATGTGACATACAGCATTATAAATACTTGGAAACATTTGCCTCCTCTCACACACAAGATGTAGCGTTAGAGAGATTACGGCTATCCCTTACGAGAAGACGCTATGACACACGTACATACAAACATTTCTTAACTCATCTTATTCACTCCTTCAACTACAAGCAACAGAAACTTATCAACTTCTAAGTGAGCTTTGAGGGATCAAACAATTCACTAAATAAATTCATGCTGTTCAAATCTTTGAAGTTTCTAAGTTAGATTTCTTATTGTTGCAGGTTGTAGCTGAGTGAAAATGTATCAGAAGGTAATTTATGTAAGACAAAGATTATGCGTGCTTATTTTGCATTATCCCACAACACGTAGATCAAATAAAGAATATAAGGACAATTTGTATTGCAAGAAATTACTAAAAACATAGTGGTTAGAGATCCAACAATAAAGAGATTTTTATATATACAATAGATATATATGCAAAATAACAATGTTTGTTGATTGTGGCAATTGAGACAAGGTTATGAAGAAAGTTTATGCAGAAATTTGGTCAATAAAAGTTAATGGTTTTGCTTTGTTAGTGAAATTAAAATAATTTGGTTTTTGCAAGGAAAAATCTCTAATGTGTTCATTCAAATATTAGTGTGCATGCATGCATTACTTGTTAGTTAGAATTTAAGTTGTGAAGAGTTGTTTGCCTTTAACTGTTTAGCTAAATTGATGAATTGTACAATTACTGTTTGTGCAGTGAAAACGTTCACTTTTAAAGTCAATTGTAATTTGATTACCACACGGACAATGGTTTATTGAGTGCTGTGTTGAGTTGAGAATTTTGAAGTGATGTTGAGTCAGTGAATTGACACGCATGGAGTTTGGTAGCATCTCATGAAACTCAATGACTGACTATATTCAGTCACCCACCCCACGAGGGCATCATGTGGCACAAGGCCTTTTTAACGTGGGTATTCCGAGCCCGTGGGCTCGGCCAAAAAATAGCCCATTGAACCCGCATAAACGGGTTCAGGGCCGGTCTACCTCCCCGAAGGAGACTCCGCCCTTCGGTGTAGCTTCCTTCAGGTTCCTCCCGTCCGTAGGAAGAGAGTACAACCGAACAGTTGGTAGTGAACTACGGACTGACTGACTTGAATTGAGTCATGTGGCTGTGCATATAGACTTTGGTGTCTAAAAATCAACTCCAGGGAGATTCGGTGGGAAAAAGGATCTGTTTCGACTTTGCTACAGTTTAGTTTTTCTTAACCAATAGAAGATTGAATTTACTGAAATGAAGTGGTGATTGGTTAAGGCTTTTTTTTAGGGAAGAATACATCTTTTTTGAAAGGGGTGGAAGGCTACTGTGGAAGATTCCACACTATTATCCCAAACTTCGAATTTACTCACTCACCAAGAAATTACTCTTCAATTTTAACATCAACGATTTTATCAAGACAACAAGAATTCTACTCAAAGAACATCAGTTTGCCAAACAAACATTTTATTTAAAAAGCAACTTTGAACATAACCTAATGCAAACTTACTTAAAGTCAACTATCTTACAACCAAAAGATTCTTAATATTTAATGAGCAATTTACTTGTGGCGGACTTCACCACATTAATTTAACTTTAGATTAGGAAACAAAACTGACATGAAAAAGGATAAGCAAAAGACATCATTATACATAAAATATGTATTTAACAAGATGTACAAAGCATGCATTTAAGTAAGAAAAGGTTGAATAAAACAAGAGTTGTCTCTCTTTAACTATTATTTTGTATTTCAAAGTTCACTGGAAGAATGTTTATGAGAGTTTCTTATAATGACTGTTCTCAGAAGATTTTGCTGTGTAAAAAAAGATCATGTGAGTGGTGTGTGTCAGTGAGAAGTTTGGTGCATGGTTTCAACTGTTGTGGATTCGTTTGGTAGCTGAATTCTCACTAATTAGCTAAGAAAAATTCTTGCTGAAATAAGTGACTATAGGCTCCAGATCGCTGCCTGGGAAAAGTTATTCTTCACGTGCAGACGATCTGATTGGTTGGCATTGACCAATCAGCTAGCGACTTTTGGGGAGACTTAAGAAAACTTCTGGGATCCGTTTCTCTCAAAAGTGAACAAAATTGACTACATAAAAATAGAGCGATTACAAAATTATCGTATTGCTGCGATTTGTAAATTGTCTATCATAACGTAGTGGTGATTTATTAACCAATGAAAGCTTCTCGTATGTGATTTGTATTTGTGTATGTATGTGTGATATAGATTGGCACATACTCAAAAATATAAGCTTAAAAGTTTATCGTTTAAACACAAAATTCAACTTTTGATATCAAGCAATATTTCATTCACCAATTTCGATTACAACAAAATTTTCAGGAAGGTCACAACTTACTTTCTTAAAAAGACTTTTACTCATTTGTTGAATCAAATTTATTCATGTAATATTTAAACTTCCATCTTTTTATCTGTTTCATTAACAAAAAAATAAATATTCAATATTCAACAGGTAAAGGGAGACAACTCTTACCTAATCTCCAATATCAAACTATGACAGAAATTTGCGATGTAAAATATTACTTAATCTGAACCGATTAATTCTTTGAAAATATTTTTACTGACAGGAACACTAAACAAACTCTCTATCTGTCCTAAAGAACATTCTCATGTTGTATATATTTGTTATATAAATGCTTTATTCTTGTTTTCCTAAAAAGGAATATTGTTTGTTTTATTTTGTCATTGATGACCTTGTGCCATACCCAAAACTAAATGTTTGTGAAGTTTATTTTCATGCAGCCAATACAAATAATACCTTCTGATACATATTTTCCTAATAACTTACTCCTCCCCAACAGTTCTATCATTTAGTTGTATTATTTGCAAGCGAGATTTTTTTGGTTAATTTGCAGTTCAGTATAAGCATCAAAAGCCTCCAGTACTTATACTGCAATAACCTTTGTTCATTTCGTCCTTTTCATCAAAGATGGATTTCTTTTTGCAAGCAGATATTACTTGATCAGCAAGCGTGTGAGATTTACATTTTAAATTTTCTGCCACCTCAATTAATGCAAGTTAAGCCCGTTCAGATACGATCATTGTTCTCTCAACATTTTGCTGCTTTGAAAATAAATAGTTCCTTATTTTTTAAGGTGAAAATACAGATGTTTATTAGCGAAATGTCTTTTTTAACTTACTTGGTACCATGGATTCATTAGGCATTTTTTCGTTGCAAATTACACATAACAGTTTGTAATGGACTTGGTTGATTAACATTTAACAATAACATCTGACCAAGAAAATCTGAACTTCAAATAATTATTCCAATATATGGCAAACTTTTTTCTTTTTTTTTTTTTGGCACCAGAGTTTATTGGTTTCAATTCAATGAATGTTCACTTTTAGACCCGTCACTAGTCTCCTTTTCATTTATCCATTGTGAAGGTGTAAAGGCCGGATTGTAGATAGACCAATACTATTTATATTAACGATATTTCCAACGTACAGGATTCAAGTAAACAACAATAACTCCAAATTGTTAATCAACAAATATATATTGAAATAACATACAAGAACAAACATGCAATAAAATTGTGTTCAATGTATAGATTAAGGGAAAGAAGTTGTTCCCCTTTAACTGTAGATTGATTTGTAATTAATTGTTCAAAGAAGGTTCTCTTGAGAGAAAAATGTTCAGAAATCGATATTAGAGCAAAGTTTTCATGTTAAGAATAAATAACACAAGAATACAATTAATTAAAAATGTGTTGTGTTATAGAATGGTTTGAATCAATAGAGTTCTGGTTGATTGAACTTGGCAAAGTCACAGAGAGAAAATGTAAGTTTGTAGTTACGAAATTCTGTGTCTGTGTGTGCGTTGAGCAAGATCATGGATTTGTGTTGACGGCTGGAATCTTACAGGATCTTACTCACAACTTGAGAAAAGTCACCCCTTTTAAGAAAAAAGGGTAGGCTCCCACAGAAATGTGGGAAAACTTAATCTTGCATTAAAATGTGATTGGTTAAAAATTAACCAATCACTACACTCATACTAACAGAACAGGCAAGCAAGCTCAAGACCAAAAGATTCAAAGAAACGACTGCGATGGCTAAATTGTCCTATATAAAAGTAGTAATGATTTATTAGCCAATCACAAGCGAATAAAATGTGGGCGTGGAAAATCATAGCAATTGGCAGAGCCAATTATGGAAGAATGCATTAAAACAATACACTGATTGTCCTCCTTTGAGCTTATCTGCGCTCCATTTCAAATTTCGGGTGCACAAAAGTGCAATAAAATATTACTATAAAAAAAAATAACAATTTCAGTAAAATCAATGTCATTTTGATTTTATACAAATTTCAGAGTAATATACTTTTAAAAAATTGGAAAATGATTAAATCAAATGCTCAATGCTGTAAAGGGGGGAAACTTCGACAATACTACCTAATTCAATATAACTTTGTAAAAAATTTTCAATTAAACAATGTTGAATGCAGTTATATGAAAAAAGGTTAATATTCATTTCTTCAAATTAAGGAAAATTTTAAAAAGTTGAATTGACAAATACTCTTTAAAAACTGAATATTAAAACAAAGTATTTAAAATAACATAATTGAAGAATACTGAAAAGAATTATTTGAAAAATAAGTTTACCTATTCATTTATTTATTCGAATACTAATGCTGTACTATTACTACTTTCAAACACATGTATACCACGACAATATTTTGTGGCAAACTTAAGAGAATCGCATGACACACTAGTGTGCCATGGCACAATAGTTAAGAATCACTGATGTTGAAAGTGAGAAGAGTATGTGTCAAAGGTTGACATGCTGATCTAATTTTTATTTTTAAAGAAAAAAATATTTTTCATGTTAAAACAATGTGATACCATGTATTATCTGTTTTGTGTCACTTATGGAGTATAGTAGTGTGAAAGGTTAAATTGTGATTTTGGGTGAGATTGATTGTTATGTACAGTCTTAGGTTTGTTTAACTTGAGTGTTGTTTTCATTTGATAAAGGTATTCTTCTGTTGATATGAGTGACACAAAGAAAATCTTTACAGGTCAGGCTTGTGTTGATCAGGGACATGACACATTTTCAGATGAAGGTGACAATGACATCTGTAATAATCAGCTCAAATGAGAGTGAGATTGGAAAATATTACACTGAATGTGGATATGAGCAATACAAGGTCACCATTTTGATAGGACTGCCAATAAGAGAAGAGCTGGAATGGAGTTTCTCACCTCCTCCTTCCATATGACACAGGACCATTATTTTGATTGGACCACCAATCATACTGGATTTTTCGGGGCTTTCCTTCCTCCCCTTCAAGGTGTATGACACAAGACCATTGGTCAAGCATTATTATTGGCTGGCCAATCAGAGCAGTGCAACTGAGGTTTGTGCCTCCATAAAAGCAGTTGCTGAGAAAGCAGTAAAAAAGATCCAACTGGTATCACCACTAGTAGACCAACATTCTCCCTGTTGGATGACTGTGGTGCCTCAATCAGCTAAAGTCCTGTTTTCTGTGTGGTTTTTTAATTCCCTCGATCAATTGCCTTCACTGAAATAG
Source organism: Acanthosepion lycidas (assembly GCA_963932145.1). Lineage (NCBI taxonomy): Eukaryota > Metazoa > Mollusca > Cephalopoda > Sepiida > Sepiidae > Acanthosepion > Acanthosepion lycidas. The sequence goes on along the minus strand of OZ010572.1, from coordinate 37,150,547 downwards.
TTGAAGATCTCTGGGTTGTTTAGCCATAACTGCAACTGCTAGTCAACCTTTTTCTCCCAACTTAAAAATTACTTATACAGGGAAACTTCTTTAAATCATTTTTTTTTTTGTATTCATGATTTTATTCATTCATAGTCCCATAAATAGAAGTTGCTATTATTACACTTGTTAATGAGTTGTTGAAATTAATTAAGTTTCAAGCATAACCAGGAAAGAGAGGAGTCAAACCTGATCTTCAACAGTTCTTCACTAATATTTCTGCGGATACTGAAACATGTGTGGACACAGGATTGGTGCAGAGTAGACTCACTGGAGACAATCCAATGGACCAAAGTAAGAGTGGCATTCAGTGGAGCATGCAGCAACAGTGCCACAAGAGCATTGTCCAGAGAAGGATGGTTTTGTAGTTGTTGAAAAAAAAGTGTTGTCCTGAAAAGGACAGTTTATCCTTATTGCATATCATTGCTGCGGTGAGGATGGCTGGCTGATGATGATGGCTGTAGCCATGGGTAGTCTGTCTACTGCTGGAACAGCTAATACACTTTGATCGTGTCCATGGAGGTTCTCTTTGTCAATTTTGAGGCCTTTTTATATCCTGAATCAGTACTGGTCCTGGAGCGTGAAGTTTCCTCCAGTTGTTTTTTAAAATTATGCGAGTGTGATAGGATATGAGAATGTAAATTTTTTTTCTTTTACGTAAGTAAAGTTTTTAGACATTTGGCTTGGTCATTCATCACATTCATCACACTCATCGAACCTCCATTATAAATGAAAAATGAAAACAAAAAATGTAAGAATCTCTTAAAAATCCAATATTTGTCCTAAATATTTGTTCCAAAGTAAATTAATAAATTTAAGTATTAATTAACTGGATTTTGTGAAAGTAATGCTTACTTTTTGCTTAAAAAAACAAAAATACTGTTTATTTATGCATGATAGTTTGTGGTCTGGTATCAAGGTTATAAGTCAACAACAGTATTCTTATTTTCACCCTCAACTATTAAAAAGCACATAGAAATTAAATAAGTATGGAGGACCACAAATACCGCAATCTAGAAATTGGTATTGTATTGTTCATGCTTAAAAATAAATTGTCATTAATCTTACATAATTTAAGAATTTATTTTTTTTTTTAAGGTTTTATAAAACTTCAAATGAATAACTTTATTTTTTATACTACATTAGAAATATAAAAAAAATAACAAGCTAAAAAAGTTTTGTGTTTAATTCATTGCTTTTTTTAATTTATTTATTTTCTTAGGTTTTAATGTTTGAAATAATTTAATGTGGTGTTATATATACAGGGTGCGATAGATAAATTGTCTAAGTTATACAAAAATGAAAATAACACTGATATCTCATTATAACAGGTATATTTACCAAAATTACATAAAGAGTAAATTTATTCAATAAAGTTGAGATTGACTTCAACCATGGCCCCCAGACGACTTTGGAATCTTTTGAACTTTTCTGCACAGTCTCCTTGTTTAAGTTGATGAATGTTGTCATAATCCTTGGCTTCATCTTTGGTGTTTCAAGGAGTTTTGTTGGTCTTTCGCTCAACTTTGCCCCACACATAATAATAAAAGAGGGTTCTAGTCTGGGAAGTTAAGTGGCGATGTGGTTGCAGAAATTGTCTGACAGCCATGACTGGATTCTCCTGCTTGTGTGGCATGGTGTAGAATCCTGTTGGCAGACATAGGGTCTTCCAGTAGTCACTTTCTTGAATCAGGGCAGTACTACCTCCTCAATGCATTTGATGTAGGCCTCTGTGTTGAGTCTGAGGCCCTCACCAAAAAATTCAGAAGTTCTTTTCTTATCAGAATGATCACAGTGAGTTTTTTGAGCTGTCATACATTCGTAATCATCATTAGATTCAGCCAACTCTTTCTGAATCTTCCACACTGTCTTCAGATTGACATCCAAACACTCTGAAATGCTTGTATTGGAGTTACTGGCATGAATGTCAAGCAGTACAACATGGTATAATACATTCAATGGTGGTGTTAATAAAATAGTACTCAATATAATATAACAGAACTATTAAGTGCATATTAATAGATATATATTTATTTCCTCACTAGTGGAAATAACTCGGAGTTTCATGGATAACACAATTTTCAGGTGCTGAGTAGAGATTGACCGTTACATAATTTAAATTTTAATAAAAATATGTGCTTAATACAATTCTGTCACAGTCCATATATTATAGGGGATAACTGGTATTAAAAAATTTGTATTTAAAATTTATATTTTATGTTTAAAATAAATGGGGATTAATGTTTTTTTTTTTTAAATTAGTATTAGAATAAATGGACCTAAAACTATTTATATATATATATATATATATATATATATATATATATATATATATATATATATATATATATTTGGTTACTTTTAATGTGATTCCTAAGCAAAATCAAATATTTATATAATACTATAATAAAATATTTTTTGACTGAATTTCTGGGATGAGAAGTTATCATTATTTACACTATTTATATTCAGACTATTGTCCTCATCTTAGTCAAGGGAGATAAATCATACCAAATTTCTATATTCATTTGATAATCTAAAAATAGATTTAAACCAACCTTCTGTTCTGAAGTTTCTCAAGTAGAATGAGTTAAAGAAATATCAATGTATTTAATAACGACTAACTGTAAGAGTATTCAACAATCATCTATTCTCAAATTTATATTTCATTTTCCAAAGCTTTAAACTCTTAAAGGCAAATGTTGGTGCAACAACATTGCATAAGGTGATATTTCTGCAGTTTTAGTTGTAAGTAGGTTTTACAAGCTGGAGTTACTAATTCCTTGCTTAAACAGTCTGAATTCAGTGTTGTCTTTCTTTTAGGCTAGTTGCGACCCAATGCTAAAGAACCTATTCTGCTCCTTTTATTCATAGCTTGGAAAGAAGACAAAAGAATAGTTGTGTCTTTCCCAAGAGCGTAACTATCTCAGACAGAACTTGAACCTAGCTCACTAGTTCATCATTTCATCACTATTAAACATGAACCCCCTTCCCCATCACACACCTCTACAGATTGTTACTTCATCTTTCAATACAACTAAAATTTATTTGAAATTCTAAATAACATAATTGGACAATCTTGAAAATATCTCCAATGGATAAGTGATACCTTTAAAATACATAAGTTCTGATTTTCAAGAGTGAGTTATGCTTACAAAGAAAACATTATTGGAATAAGCCTCTATAAATATATTATTGATTAATATATATCAAAAGAATATTTTTCTAATTTTAAAATGTTTTATGGTTTATTTGAGCTTTCATTCCAAGTGAAGTAACAATAGTATACTAAATTTAAAACTAGCAATGTAAATTGTACTTAAATCTTTTAGTGACTATAATACAGGGAGCAGCAAGAATATCTCCCATGTATACTTCCCACAGATGAAGACACCATTGTCAGTAATGTCTTACCATTATGTGGGAGGTATTTGTTACATTATTCCTAAAACCAGATCTTCTGATTCATGCTACACTAATTTCCACCACTGGCCAGATGTGAACACTCTGAAACCTAAGACTGAACTAAAATTCCATTTAACTGCACATAGGCTCTGCACATACTTTCAGTTTTACTCACACACTAAGAAAAAATAAGCAATACAATCCAGAATTTCCACCCAATAGCACCCATTCCTGCCTAAAGAAACAAAGTAAAAACTGAAGCCAATTTGAGCCTAAAGGACATAAAAATTTATCAAAGTGACATTTTCAGCAGTTGGATGGCATCTTGGCATGGATTCACAGACTTTGTCAGAAAGTGACCTCCCATCTTCAAAAGACAATTTGCCAAAGATTATGTTGCAGTAACTCACAATTCCCCCTCCTTCTCTTACTGTACACCTCTGCAGACACCTTTCTTTTTTTCAATGACAGACATTTACACCAATTTATCATTTGTTGTATTTTATGTTAATACAATTGCTTATTTCCTTAAATGTCCATTGTTTCTTCCTTGCTCTGCCACTATATGCTTAATATAACGTATATGTGGGAGGTGTTTCTGCCACACCCTGTGTATAATAATGAAAGTATTTTTCATTGTACTCAAAGAGAAGGCCACAATATCACATTATCCATGTCAAAATTCTACAAGACTGTTTAGTGCCTACAAACATTATTTCTGAGTAGGGAAAACAATGGACATTCCAATTGGCCTGAAATAATAAAAAAAAAAACTATAGCAGAAATAATTATTTCTTTACAATAATCAATGAATGTATATATATCTACATTTATGTTTAGAATGATTATTTTATTATTTTGCCTTAAAAACTCTTTGTACTTAAAAGTTTCCTTGACATTTATTTCATATTTATTTAATAATTTCAAACATTATTGTAATTTAATTCTGATTTGTATTGTCTTCATCTTTGTGCTAACATTTGAATATTAAGACTGAAATTCATAAACTCTAGTAATATTTCTAACATCCCTTTCTTACAAATGTTATCACATAGTCATATTTGAACATGAAACTTCAGTAAAACTGAAGATCTAGTCAAATCAATGATACTATTAAGACAATGTAAATACCTTGTCTGATCATCAAGGCTAAGAAAAATTCTACATGATTTGTGGATAGTGATTGAAAATGACACTTATGGAGTAGAAAAATTCTTTTATGAAAATAGTTATCTGCTTTAAGTTCAAACACCACTCCACCAAAAAAAACCAAAAAACCAAAAAAAAAACAGGTTACTAAATAACAACATATTACAAGTAACTCCCTTCACCACTTCTGCAAATTCTAGAAAAAAGATTTTTGCAAGCCATGTGAAATTATTTTCTAACTAATGAAAACCTTGTATTCAAAAAGTTCACACATCTATTAGGTTGGTGCAAAAATAATGTCGTTTTCTCACATATGTTACTATGTGAGAAAACGACATTATTTTTGCACCAACCTAATATGTGAAATTAGATTTTGGACCCCACTTATGGATATAAAAATACAAGCCTACTGCTTCTCAGGGATCAGAACAATTTCAGAGGCCAGTTTGATCTACATCTGTATACACACACACACACACTCACATGCACACAATGGAAGAGATGGCAGCCAGTAGTTGCTGACTCCGGTTTTGTCCACACTCACAATAGAAGGGATTAACCAGCAGCTGCCACCTTAGTCCTTGTCTATGAATTCATAAACATGTTACAAAAGGTTGTTATAGACAGGAATGACAGTGGGCACAAGTCTCACTAAAATGCTTCTGTCCAGATCCAAGCCAGAGAATGGGGAAATGCCAAAAACTGGTACTTTATAATCAGCTGCTTTGGATCGACAGAGCTTGAAAGCCTAGGAAGGCAGTACATCTTGGGGAAGGAAAACTCTGATTTCAAACCTCTACTCATGTGCTTTTCTTAACATATATACATGAGTGGAGGTTTAAAATCAGAGTTTTCCTTCCCCAAGATGTACTGCCTTCCTAGGATTTCAAGCTCCATCTATCTGTTGTATAATGTTCAGCATATCTTTACAAATATAAGCAGAGGAGCATTTAAATGGTTAGCATTATAGGGACAGAGGAGAAGCAACAACATTGACAAACCAAGAACAACACATCTGCTCGACACATTGTGGCCATAAAATTTCACTCATTACTCCATGCTAAGGAATTTGACATGAAAATTCATGATCTGCTTATTGATAATTGGATTTATTTGTAAGTATGAGCTTCACATACTGAAACCAAAAACGCTCCTGAAATGCTTACATGTGTTATTTATGACTGGTGCTTGCCATTCCCACAACAAACTAATTACTCTGACAGTTACGCATCCTTTTTCTTTTCTACAGCACCAGTGTTCTGCCTAATAAATAATTGTTATTGTCTCTTACATAGATAAATGTTTGTGTTTATTCATGTTTCTGTAATTTGAGATATTGCTCCAAATCATAGCTATCACACATATACATATATATAAGTGGACACTGAGGTCAACACCAAACAGCAACAATCTGTTTCATGCTTGAATGCAGTTTTCAGCCCATATATATATACATATGCTCTATCTCTGGTAATGAACATTTTTACCCATAAATATAGCATATGTTAAAATTATATTTTGATCATATATATATATATATATATATATATATATTAATGCATGTTTCATTAAATAATATAGACAAGTTTTGTTTATTTTAAGTAAATTCCTTTCATATTATCAAATATAAGTTTTTTTAGCATTATCACTGAAACACGAAAGAAAATCACCATGTTGATACATGATTTTATTGTTATTCCAAAGGAGAACCCATTGCTACACCATCAATCTGCCGATAAATTATATTATCGAAACTAAATTCACCAGATAAGGTGGAAAACTTCATAAGATCAACAAACACATTCTCAGGAAAATCCAGAGGAGACATAGAGCTACAATATAAAATATGCATATATATATATATATATATATATATATATATATATATATATATATATGCATATATCTAAGTGTATAATATTTGTGGATGTCATTAAATATAATGAATAAAAAAGAAACCGCTTACCAGTGTCATGGGAGTGACCAACAGATTTTATCAGTGTTATTTGAAAGCCAACTGTGCTCACTAAATGACATTAATGCCAATATAAGTTAGACCTCCTCCACGCAATTCACATTTACTTACACGGTCATGATGAATGATTGAATGGCAAAATTCAGTTTGAACATAACGTACCTGAATTAAATGGAATTGCACAAAAATAATCATCTCAAAGTTAACATGTTTTAAAATATTAAATATTTGTCTATTAAGCCTCTAAAAAAAAATAACAAATAATGACAGCAAATAGAAATAAAAATGTTTTTATTCAAAATGAGTTGATGAAAAATATTTAAAAAGGAAATGAAAATCTGAAGTCATTTTGCAAATTTTTATTGAAATTCAAAGTACAAAAATTGCAGTGTAATTTATTGCATTCTGTTATCAATTTTAAATGTTTGAATATGTCTGTTCCCTTCACCATTTGTAAGGTCAATTTTTCCACCTACTAGATTTATTGAAACTTAAAATAGTTTTTGCTAATTTTCATTAAATCTGCAGAATTTTTTTCACGAAAATAAATAAATGAAATAAATGGAAGTTTAAAGTTTGGTTTTATTGTATTAATGACATTTCAAGAAATAAACACAAGTTTCAATGTTTCCATTTCCTACTGGATATATTTCCTCATGATAATGTCTGTCCACTTGCTGAACAAGGACAGCCACAAAACTAGCAGTGGCAGATGAGGTTATTCTCCAACACCCAGTTCTGTTATGGTATATGTAGTCTGTTTATAATCATTCATAGCTTCTGTGACACACTATGATGATTCTCAGCATTGGACAACTTCTATTTAATGACAAAAACCAGTCAAGATAACCAGAGACAGACTGTGAAACATATGATTTGAGTAGTAAGAGACTGGTGGAGGCATTAATACATAAATCATATAACTATGATATGACCTCTGCTATTGCTTACGAGATTGGGTATTCCCAAATGCCTCCACCACCATCTAAGTAGTGATCAGACTTGACATTGCTTAACCCTGGTGATCAAATGAGAACTCTTGCCTCCAGTGTGATTTGACTATAAGCATTATATTTCTATTGTTGATTATCTGATTTTATGACATTTCAACCATTTTATGTATTTGAGGGAAAAAAAGGAACTGGAATATTTATATATACCTCCCCAAGAGATTTTGAATCCAGAGCATTGCGTACTTTTTCATAAGCTGGAAAGAATCGAGACCACAGCGCCTATAAGAAAGATATTTAGTTTTTAAGTCAAGAAAACAAAATTTGCTCTTTTATGTGAGAAATTTTGAGGGTCAAAGAATGCAGAATTATGCACTTTAGTTCAGCAGAAGAAACAAACAAGCAACTCAAAGATAAATAAACTTATATATTAACCTATCCTTCAAGCATGGAAAGTGGAAAAAAGAATAATTTATCTCAAGGATGGAATAAAAAGTTCAGTTCTAAATTACAAGAAAGTTATTCATTATACCTGAAGAAAGTAGGAGGGGACATGGGCCAAACACTGGTTATGAAAACCAAGATGAGAATACAAATCTGAATGGAAAGGTATACATAACAATTTGGTATATTTAGGACAATAGATGGTCTGAGGCGTAGAAGTTATATATGGATTACATAATTTCAACATTCAGCAATGTTTGAGAACAAGTATATGATGAACAAATTCTCTGAATTTTGAAAATCATGAGATTATTAGTAGCAAAAGAATACAAGAATTACTGAAAATCTAAATGTAAAATATGGAATTTAGAAATTAAAGTATTAGAATAAAAGTCCTTTAACTTGAGAAACTGCTAGAATAAAAAAATGCTAAAAAAATCCAACAGTCCTGAGGAAGATGCTATATGAGTGGAACTTGCTCCTTATCAAAGGAACATGAAGTCATATGAAGATGGTTTGCTGCCATGAACATGACATGGCAAATTCTAACTGTGAAGTTTATTCAAAATATCATCTTAATAGTCTTAATTAAAATAAATATTGATTCATGCCTTGAATATTGCTGCAACATCTGTTCTGGTGCTTTTGCTGTGTATTTAGAGATTCTTGATAAAATCCAAAGAAGACTATACAATTTTATTAGTCATAACCTGGCATCTCAACTGCAGCTACTTTCCTACCACCATAACACAGCTTCCCTGTGCTATTTCTATAAATATTTTCATGGAATTGTTCTAATTTGCTTTTCTCTTTGGTACCTCGACTTTACAAAATTAAGTATAGTTCTAGATTGGCAGCTAGGTCTCATTATTTCACAGTTGAAATTGCTAGATGAAATCATAAGTACCAATTTCTTCTCTTGCACCATTTGCTTATGGAACTCTTCCAGTTTCTTGCTTATCAGGCTTTGATTTTCAAAAATTTAAATGTCACATTAATCGTTATCTTCTGTTTTCCTAATTCTTGTCCTTTTATTTGTTCTCATTAATAATGGTTTTCTTTTTATCATATTCTTTCACTCTTAGTAGCCACTTGCATCTTAGTAGCTTTATTGCCTTGCTTGGGGCGAAATAATAAAAAAAAAGTTGCAAAACTGGACTGTGATAAATATGTCATTTACATATACCATTTACAGCATGATATTTTGAGAAACAACAAACACAAAAATTTATACTTGGTATTAAAAGTTTAGTTAAATTAGTAAAATTTCATAGAATTGGGAAATATGTCATGAAATATAGCATTAAAATTTTAAATTTAAAAGTCTGCAGTCTGGGTTTGTTTCTTCATCATAGGTGTAATTACTAGCAGAAATACTCGCTTTATATATACGTAAAATAATTGCAAGTGTTCATTATACTTTATATAAATTGCTTTAGATAAATTCTGATAACACTTGATCTGAGAAGGTTAATTTAATAAGAGTTAAAGAGCTCAGTATCATGGATAGAGCAGATGTGAATATAAAAGTGGACACTGATGTGAACACATGGCCTGAAGATTGCATTCAAGTATGAAACAGATTGTCACTGCTCGGTGTTAACCACTTATATATATATATATATATTTATTTTTATGATAATCCTTTCTAATTCTCTAATTAGCTTCTTGATGTTAAATTGAAATTCATCAAGGAAGGCACCATAGTTTTTGTGAGCCCAAGTACTTTCAATCTCCTCTGAGATCATCCTCTATGATTGTTGTGATGTGATTTTTGTAAACATGCATGAACACACTTTGTTATAATTATTTGAAAATTTTTTAACTTATCTGTGTTTTTTCGCACACATCCCAATATAAGTGGGCTAACCAAAGATGGTAAAAATGGCATTAAATGTTGGTCAAATGCATTTTGAAACATTGCTACTACACTTGTAATAAATTTTGTTTAGTGTTGGTTAGTTGCTTTTGATATAGAGGGCCTTGAGAATTTGAAGTTTTTGTTTATTATTTTCATCATGGTGTATTATATTGGTGTTATCAACAAGTATTTTCCTATATTGTAAAGGTAGACAGGAATGTATTTTTAAATGCTGTGTGATAGAGCTTGTATCCAATAAATGGAGTATATGTCAATGTCTACTTTTATATTTACATTTTTACCCATAAATATAGCATACCATAAAAGTATATTTTATCACATATATATATATACATATATATATATATATATATATATATATATATATATGTTTCAAAAATTAATAGGTCAAATTGTAAAAATGTTGTGGCACATTTCATCTGTTAAGATTTCATCATTTGACCTATTATTTTTCTAAATACTGTTTTTTGGTATATAAAATTATACCAAATTATATATCATTAAAATAATGAAAATAGTGCTTTACAAATCTGGAATTTTTTAGTTTACTTCTTCAAATTTATGGCAGGTAAAATGAATTTTTACTGACAAAGATAAACAAAAAAAAAAGACAAAGAATTTTCTTAAAACCTATACATACCTCCATAAAGAAATGTTGTTAGTCCTTTGCAACCTTTAAGACTTTTTCCAATTCTTTGAGATTCAGAGTGACTGGTTTCTCACAGAGAACATGTTTACCATTGTTAAGCATCATGATTGATAAACGGCAATGCTCAAAGCTAACAACTCCAATGTAAACAATGTCTAGACACAATAAAATAAATGTGAAAAACATCAGTTAAGAAATTAAAACTAGAGAAACATTATTCTTGTTTATTAGATATGACAAAGCTTTTTAGACATACACATTGTTTATTCTAGAAATATAAAAAAAAAATGTAAATAAATAAAACCCCTTAAATTTGTCTCCTTGGGCCTCAGTTGCAAAATATATTACATGGAAACTTCACAATATTTCTCATTTTTGATATTCCAATAAAGGTACCACGAAAGATTCATTAAAAAAAATCATCATACTATCGTCAAAATCTTCATGTTGTTATTAAGAGGAAAGACCAAAGGATTTTTGATTGAATTATATTTTAATCATTTTTAGAACCTCCAAAATTTTTGTTTAAATTTTTTTTTTGTCAGTGAGTGACCATAATTTAGTACAGGAAATTTCAGTGTTCTTTTGCAATGAAAAACAAACGGATTTGAAAATTCTTGCAAAAATCAAATGATTGTCATATTTTAATGAAACTTTCAGGACTTAATTCGCAAATGAATGAAATTATTTGAGAAATTTTTATTCTTTTAGAAAATCTTGGTAAAAATATTTTGTTTTACATCTGTTAGCCCAATATTTAATTTTATAGGATTTCGAGAACTTCAGTTTCGTATGTCTTAATGTTTATATTAGTTATAAACATAAGTCCTTGGAGAATTTAAATCATCAATTACAATCACTGTAACTTTGTTTCTGTTCAATTTTGCCAATGCAGATTCCACTTCAGGTTTTAATATTTCCAGTCTGTCAATATTTCTATGTATTGCTGATTGTTCCCTTTCATTATGTAAGAGTTCTCTGATATATTCATGCCATATCTGGAGTATGTTTTCTCTCTCTAATATCAGCATTCTGTCCTTTAAACATCCTATTGATAAGCAGGTATTTTTGTTGAATAATAGCTTAGCAAACTATTATTTTAGGGGGAATAGCATCTCTGCTCAGACTTTTTGAAATTGACCTTTGGGGGTCAGATGAAAGACAAAACAAGAAAGTTGATTATGATTGACTGATGAATGTGAGAACAATAGATAAAGAAAGGGATTTTACTGAGTTATTTTTAACCGTTGAACAATATAGATGTGTTTCCTTTCGTGTCTGGAACTGCTCCTCAGTGGAGTGAGAGAGCAACCTCCAGTGGATAGTTAGAAGATGTAAGTCAACATTAATAAACTAGCTAAGTTAAAATTCCCTGTATTGAAGTTCTTTTATCTCTCGACACAAACAACTAGTGATCACCAGCCTGAAGATAAGAATGAAACTTTATTATTGAATTGACGCCATTGACCAAGCCCACTCCAACCAAGGGTCAATGCAACATAGGCACAATTTGGTGCTGTCACCCAAGAGCTTCACAGCATGAGGGGACTATGCAAGATTATAATTATTTGGTGCAATGACCAGGACATCCCAGCATGGAGGGGACACAGAATGAGGGTTAATGTAAAAAGTTTGAAGAAAAGTTTTAGATGGGGACTCAACAAGGGAATATGAAAAAAAAAGAAAAAGTAATCAAAACATAAGGACAGAAAAAAGGAAAAAGAAAAACTAACTGTAAGTACAATGATATTACTATGTTAGACTGCTCACACACACATGCATCTAAGCAACAAACCAAAATAGAAAGTAATGATGGAAAAATGAGGAGAAAACATGCACAAGTGGATGTAGTTGTTTTCCCTGTGGGGGCAGCCAGGAGCAGAAGAAATTGAGATGGTGCAAGTTGAGTTTTGGCACACAGAGGCAAATGTTCAATAAAAGTGATTATAGACAATTAATGGTGGTAAAATTTGTGAATGTCTGTTCATGTAAATCTGGTAATACACAAATAACAAAGTAATTAATTGGTTGTAGTTGAATAGGGTGATAATGAACTGTGTCTGCTGTGTCACTCTGAGTAGGAAATAAGTACAGATCATGGTATATTTAAAGTGTAAAATTTAGGTGGCAAGGATGTGGTTCAGTTATGGAATTGGTTGACATTGTGGTGTGGGGTCTTTGGCATGCATTGTGTGATTTTTGGACCAGTATTTTTTTTTCTCTGAATTGTATGTACATTTCATGTAGTTTCAAGTAAATAGGGAAGACATTTTGTTCTCCTCAGAAATGGTGGTACCTGCTGAAGTGAGTGGAGACATTGGAGAGGTCAAAATTCCCTGTTGGAGTGATTCATATCCAGACTGTCGTCTGAGCATTGACCGTGGGTCAGGGAAGCTAGTGACCAAGAATGGACAAAGGATTGTCCAGTATTCTTTTTTTTTGTTAAACTGGTCAGAGATTTGTTGTTTATGTTTGTTCCTTTTCAGCAATGTCATATGTACACGTCAGAGGAGTCATGTGACTGAGGCTTGACGAAGGACAAATGTAAGGAGCACACCTTGCAGACACAAAAGAGTAGAGAGGTTGAAATAAAATTTATAAATGAATTTTTTTTAATGATTACATATGTTAAATAATAGTTTAGCATATTATTATTTTTAGGGGGAATGGTATCTCTGTTCAGACTTTCTGACTTCTTTTTTTTTCATATTCCCTTGTTGAATCCCCATCTGAAACTTTTAGGTTCAGATGGAATACAAAACAATAAAGTTGATTTTGATTGGCTGAATGAACGTGAGAACAATAGATAGAGTGAGTTGGTCTTATATGTCAAACTGGCAGAAGATGCTGAGCCAGAAAAATCATCCGGATGCCATTTCGATTGAAGAACAAGCAAGATGAATATGCAAAACTCATCAGAGGAGCACAATGGACTGCAATTACTTCTTCAGAGAATATTACGACAGAAAACTAGATAGCAAATTTAAATCACCGATGAACACACCTAGGTAGACAGCAGGCAGAAATGACAGTGATGACAGTATCACAGATGTGGACTTAGTTTTCCACTGCAGTGACAAGGGAGAAAAAAAAAGACACTACTACTAACGACTGAGCAAAAGCGGTATAAAAGTAATATGTGATAGAGAACAGAACTGGATTGGAAGCAAATCAAGCAAAACTTTCTACTATGCAAAGAGACTTTAAATGATTAAATTAAAAAGAGAGGAGAAGAAAAATTAATTTCTTTCCAAAGTAGAAGTTTCAAGGGGGAGGGGGTGAAAAGTTATTTTTCTTTTGAAGTCACTAATTCAAAGTTTTCATTGTAACTATAAATAATTATATATGTTATATTGTTGTTATATATATATATATGTTATATTGTTGTTATATATATATATATATATATATATATATATATATATATATATATGCATATGATAAATATAAATAGACATGTGCCTTTGCATGAAAATAAATTTTTCTTTTCAAGAGACTTGTGTCTGTGAACAAAAATGAATTTACTGCAAAAACACTTGAAAGAAAAAGAATTTACTACACACACACAAAATATTATTTTAAACATAAAAGGTAAGGTAAAAATTAAATGGGGCACCACACAAAACTTTGACACAGACAAGTCAACACTATTTTATTATACAAACTCCCATTTGAAAATAAAAAGCTGTCACAAAGGCCCCTTGTTTTATGTATAAATTTTTCATCTGCTTGTGCCTTTCTTCAGATTTTCATAATCTAGGTCATGTAGTTTAGCTGCCCAGTCTAGTTTGCTTCTTGGTGGTGCAAATCTTACTCTTTTTAACTTAGTACCTGTTCCCAGAAAGTAATGTCCTGGTAATGTACAGACTTCTTTTCCCCTTTTTCTTTTAACAGGCAGCATCCTTTCTTTTGGTTCTAGTAAGAATTATTTCTCATTATAAGAAAATTTTATCTCTATCAAAGTCAAAATTTCACAGTTAACTCAAGTGCTGCACATATTCTTTCCTTTGACTGGCACTGTGATCATGTGATCATCTATTAGATCAATGCATTCAGTGAACTTGGAAGGCAGTTTCTAATGGATGAGATGAGGAAGTCTCTATTTCTGTAGTCATATCCTGCTGTGAGATCACCATTGTCTATGCTGTTTGGCATCATTTTATTTCCAATTTTTTGGAAATACTTATTTCTCAGAGTTAATTTGTTTTTATTTTCTTAGTTGTTTAGAATTTTCTCTTATATTTTTTATTCTTCTCTTTCTTTCTTTCTTGTAACAATTTTTTCAACTCAGGATTGTCATCTGATAAGCCTATCTTTTTCCTTCTAAGTTTTCTTGGAATGGTCTCACACACTTCATCTAATGAAGACATGATAGAATTATTTGATTCCTCTATGTTATTTGATTAAGATTTATTGAAATACATTTGAACACTAGATTATTAATGAATTCTGAATTTAATTAAGGGCTTGGATGTTACACCTAGGTGTTTTTTGTCATTCATTCTTAAGGGCTTGGATGTTACACCTAGGTGTTTTTTGTCATTCATTTTTATGGTCTTGGATGTTACATCGGGGAGTTTTTTGTCATTCATTCTTAAGGGCTTGAATGTTACATCTAGGTATTTTTTGTCATAAATTTTTAAGGGCTTGCATGTTACACCTAAGTGTTTTTGTCATTCATTCTTAAGGGATTGAATGTTACACCTAGGTGTTTTTTGTCATTCATTTTTAAGGGCTTGAAGGTTAAATCTAAGTGATTTTTGTCATTCATTCTTAAGGGCTTGAATGTTACACCTGGGTGCTTTTGTCATACATTCTTAAGGGCTTGAATGTTACTTCTAGGTTTTTTTTGTCATTCATTTTTAAGGACTTGAATGTTACACCGAGGTATTTTTTGTGGGTTATATGGATGAAAGTGAGCTAATAATGTCTTCTAATTCAAACTTGAAAGGATTTAGCTGAAAATATCTGTATAATTTGCTATAATTTGAAAGAAAATATCTTTTTTAAATTTATTAACAAGTTGGAACACTATTTTGACACTAAAAAATGCAAGAAAATGTCATCTTGTTTGATCCACCAAACACCTTTATAAGGAATGACATTAATTAGTTTAATCAGTCAAGCTCATTCATCTCCAACACCGTTACAGGTGGTATATTGGCCCACAAAACAAATATTAAATGAAGGGATACAACAACAACAAAATAAAAACTTGAGAAAAAAATATACTGCCAAGTTTATTTTTGTTAAAAATATACATCAACAAAAATAATGTTACAGTGCACTAGGCAAAAAATAGCTCTGCAAGCTCATGTAGAGCAGGAATGGATTGTGGTATGAAGCAGAACTTTTATTAGTTTCAGTCTTGAAAAAAAACATTCTCCTGTACAGTTGGTTACCATCATGCACATGAACATTCTGAGTGCAATTTCAATATTCAGAAATACAGATTTCAAATTGTCCAAAATTATTTTTCTGTTCAGTGCAGGGAGAGTCTCAAAATTATCATCAAGAGCCATTTAGTGCTTGAGATGCTCATATTCATCTAAAAGGTCATCATAATTCAGATTTTTGTGATACATATTAGCCAATTATTCACACTTATTTAGTGCATCAAAAGCAATGGTTATCAATTCACTGAAGAAAAAAAACAGATTTCCAATTTGTGAATAAGCCTCTGCACATTTTTCAGTTCAAAGATAAGAGTGTCCAAAATGGGGAGGAAAGTTTCCACCTTGAATTTTTCAGTTTTACTGAGAAGTACCTTTTCTGCTGATGCATCATATCTATTAAAATGCACACTTCGTTTTAATTCCCGTTTTTTCCCCATCACTGTAATCTGTATCTGGACACATACTCCTGGCTTTGAATTCATATTCACTAAATTTGTCTTTAGTTTCCTGTAGATAGATTTCATAGACTCAAGAAGATTCATGGCAACAAGGATGTTCACATCTTTTGATTGTAGGATATTGGTTGTTTTGTTCATTCTTTCTAGCATGTCATTTCAAAGAATTGTGAGAAAGATTGTTTCCAGGTTTTCCATTTTTTGCTCAATCCTTCTTCCTCTTGCCTTGTATTCACTTACTGTTCATTGTTAGCTGATATAAAATCCAGTGCATGTTTTATTCTCTCAGAACCCCCATACAGAGCATGAGCAACATCAAAATGTCCTGAATATTGTGTGTCAGACTGACGCTTGACCACAAAATCTTTTCCTAGACATGATGTCAATACATTTCAACAGTGAGTAGAACCAGCAAAAAATGAATAGAGATACTGAACAAAGTCACAGAATTTTACAGTCTGTAGCCAACACTCTGCTGCTTTTTCTCCCACCAAACTCAGAGTGTGTCCAGTGCAGGGGTCATAACAAACTCATTAAGTTGAGGAATCCCCTGGATGCAATCCAGTATATTAGCCAGACATATTATCATATGACTGACCACAGAAGTTTGATAGTAAAATTTTGTTCTCATTAAGAAAATCCACTACAATGTATGTTAGATCCTTTGCTCTATGAGAAAAGATGAGGGTGAACATCAAGAAACGCTCCACAGGCTCACAGCCTTTAATGTATCAGACAGTAAATGCCAGTTGATCTGTGTGAGATGTCTGTGGTGAAATCTATATTTAGTGAATAATACTTTGGCTTTTACTTCTTCATGAATAGTGAAAAGAACCTGTTGTCCCATTAATTCAATAAATATCTCGCAAATACTTGCAGATAAGTATGACAGATTCCCCTTTCCAGGATTTCTATACATTTTGAGATGTTCTTCCAAGAAATGGTCAAATTTACTCAGCAGCTATAGCATACCTAAGTAGTTGCCATTTTTTGCTGACCCAATAATCTCATTTTCTCCACAAAATGGCAAACGTCTGGAGGCAAGAAAGTGAATTACAGAAACCACACATGTCAACATTTTATGCCAATATTCCTGAGCAATGTTGCTCAAGTAATAAAGAATCTACACTTCCACTTTCTTTATACCTTATCAAATATGTTGCCATGCACTTTCAGTGTTCTCCATTTTCATGTTCTATAATAACATTGCTGTGTTTCCAGTCATTGAATCCACTGTAGCAAAGGGAGATTCTTTCTTGGGGAAGAGACGACATACAAAGCAGTACAAGTGACCTTGGGACAGTGAATATAGTACCCATTCATGGTTTACACACTTGCCATTCTGCAGTTCACGTTTGAATGCATTGCCTTCATATTCTCTACTCCAGCTGTTTTATACAGTTTGTGTCAGTTTGAAAGGTTGCTATCATGATTCTGACACGATCAGGGCCCACTACAAATCCAATGTTAGTATCATTAATGTTCCATAGCCCCAGATCTGTCTCTTGGATTGCAAACTCCTTTGCTGTTATAGATTTAATTATTTCCTTTTGTAAAATGCCACCAGCAGAAGCAGCAACAGGCAATGATGGTATTCTGAAACTGGATGATTGGTAGCAGGAATGGATGTAGAAATGGATGCTATATCTGAAGAAACAGTACTAGTGTCTGACATTGCAGGAGTAGATACTATATCTGAAGGAATGGTATGAGTGGCTTTGTTGCATCTGTATTGAACCACAATGTTAATTTAGGAAAATTTCCTATTTTCCCTTCTCCTCTGCAACTTTCTTCTTCTTCTGTGTTTCACTCAAAACATTACGTTTCATTTCTGCTGAAAGGGTTATTCAACTGGAAATATATATCTTAAATATTTAGTATTTAGTCCTACACCAGGATGTGAGGCTATATTATATAGAGTGTGCTTGCAACACGACCTAAATATTTAAATATTCTGCCTTCATAATGAACATGTCCTTTATTTAATCATACAAACAGTATTTATTCTTAATACAAACTCTATTTCCTGCTGATTCCCAAAACTACTGGAGAAGACCTAAATCTAGCTTAGTGGCATAGCTAGTGTGTCTGGAACTGATCTAGCCTCATCTGCATATAGGACTGCAAGACTACATTCTACACTTTTCTCAACTTGCACAATTAAAATCATATCCATTCATATATTCACAGTACCTGGTAATTAATACTACATCATAAATTCATAATCTTAAATAACCACTACATACTTACTGTACAAGTGTTCAATGTTGTGAGTGAATCTCAGGTTCAATTACTAATAACCTATGCATAGCCCTATATCTGGATTCATATACAATGTATAAATATATCCAATAATCATGTCATTGTTATTAATAGTACTACAGTAGCTCTAATGTTACTTCTCCATTTATCAAATTTTCATTAATGTTTAAATCAAAATATGTAGCTAGTTGCACTATGATTTTTTTAATAAGTAAAATTCTTCATCTAAATTGGATGAAGAAAGAAATTCTTCAACAGAAAACATTTTTAAACAAACACAAATACAAAGTTAGTTTTATCAAAAAAAAAAACATCTGAAGAGAAATATGAATTACTTTCTTTATTGTTGTTGTGGAATAAACATCAAATGAGAAAATTATTTGTTTTAGTTAAGGCAGCTGAATTGGTGTTTTGTTTTGAAATGAACATCAAAGTTTAGTCATTTTGTCATGGTTTTGACAAAAAGAAAAAAAGAGAGGGAGAAAGAGAAATTAAAGGAGAATAAAAAAAATACTATCAATGCTAGAATTTTATAACAATAAAAATAATTTATTTACAAAAGTAAAAATACAAACATAATGGTTCTTTGCCCATCAGGAACCATACATTAAGACGGCTCTGGCTGTTTCTGATGAACTATTAATATAAAATAAAGATATTTTTGAAAAATCAAAAAAAGTAAAGTTTCATGTAGGTACCTTCAAAGATTAACTAAAAAATGAGCATGCATACATGATAAAAAATGCCCTCACACTTAATAAAACAAAGTTTTTTCATCAAAAAATGTGCTAATGGTCCTGGTGTTCTTTGCTATCACAACTAGCAATAAGAACATCATTGATATATGCAAAAATGAAAGGTAATTGTCTCAAAACTTTGTCAGTAAGTCTCTGAAAACTTTGGGTGGTGTTACATAACCCAAATGGCATCCTTGTGAACTCATAAAACCAAAAAGACATGGGAATTGCCATTTTCTTTATGTCTTCCTCTGCTACTGGAATTTGGCAATATGCTTTAACTAGGTTCAGTTTTGTGAAAACTGTGGTTCTGTGCAAATCTGTGAAGAAATCATATAAGTGTGAGGTTGAATATCTATCTGAAACTGTTTTTGCATTGAGATTCCTGAAATTCCCACAACGTCACCATGCATCTGTGTCTGGTCTCAGAACCATGTGTAGCAGAGAGGAGTATGGCTACTTGAAGGGCATATGAGTCCTAATTTCAACATGTACTGAAATTCATCTTTTGTTATTTTGTATTTTTCTGGACACAATCTGCAGGGTGATGTGTTTATAGTGTCTAGTTGTTATGATGTAATGTTTAGCATTGTGACAAATTTTGTCTGTGTTTTAAAGAAGTGGTAATAGTAGGAAATTTTTCTATCAACTCTTATAGTCTATTAGCAGTTGGTATGGCAGAAATAATTCCTGTTGACGTGCAGAGTGAGATGATTCCCTTTGCAGTTAGCTTTGTGTCACTGTCAGTGAGAGAGCCTGATAGGTGGAAATGGGATACAAAATCTGCTGCAAGAATCAGACTTTTTATATGTGCTAGTGTGAAAATCCATGGAAAAGTTTGTCGTAAACTAAAGTTGAGCATTAATGATCTCTCTCTGTATGTCTTGATTTTTGATCTATTTGTGGCTTGTAGTGTATATGTATATAAAGTGTGTTTTTGTTTAGGCTTCGATGGAACAACACTGATTTAAACTCCAGTGTTGACTAAAAATAAATATCCAGTATTTTTGTCCTGGATGTAAAATATGCAACATCTCTGTTCTATTCTAGCAGCAAATGTCATCTTTACTTGCTGCTGAAGTAATCATTTCCCTGGTGTTGTGCAGTAGTGCAGGAGGTTTTTGAGTTGAAGATGCATGGTTCTCTGCACTTCTTTGCCTCTTTTCCAAACTTATAATGATACCAACAGGTATTGTAGGTAAACCGCTCTCTGAAGAATGAGTTTAACTCACCCCATTTAGTTCTGCTCGGAGAGTAGGATTGATTTTTGATTTCTGGGCAAGGGACTGAAATTTTTGGTTTTGTACCAAACTCTGGATTTGTATGGTAAGATTTTCTATGTTTTTTTCCAGGTGACATGATTTTCCTGGCTTGTCTATTGCTGGTGATTTGTTTGTTGTTTAGTATGATGTGGCATATATGCTTTTGTCCTGGTTGTTGTCATGTATTTTGTCTGCTATCTCTGATACTCTCTCTAATTGCAATTCATTGGGAAGTGATGTCAATATTTGTATTGTGTGTGGTTGCAGTTTGCCTTCCCACAATTTTTACAACACTGCATTGGACATGGAATTGTCTCCTAGTAATGCTCGCATTTTCCTTAGTAACTGTGAAGGCTTCATGTGACACAGGTTCAAATCATTAAATAGATTGTGTAACATTCTCTCATCCGATTTTCTGATATGTCTAATTACTGCATTTTTCAGCATTTCATAGTGCTTTTCCACTGGAATGTAGTCAAGTAGATCAACTACTTCTGTTGCAACATCTGCCAGGAGTTGACGGCATACACTGTAGAATAGCATCTACACAAAAAAGGTAAAGTTAGAACCATGGTGACCGGGATATTCATGAGATGTGGAGAAATATGTTAAAAGAAGCCTGAAATGTAAAGAAATAACATACTTTATGAAAAGTAAACTATACATATGGCCAAAAGAGTTGGAACCATAGAATCATGTTCACATAGATCACACGTATGTTAATGGAGTGGGATACTTATTAATATTAGTAGATTCTTTTTCAGCTTGGCCTGGGGTAATTCGTGTACCTGACAAAAGAAATTCTAATGTAAAAAAAAATTTTAAGAGTCGTATTCTCTAGAAATCGAGTACCAAAAACCCTGGTACCTGAAAGCCCTTCAGAATTTTGTGATGAAGGACTTAACTGATGACTAAAAAATAGGATTTACACCTTAGAAAACACCCCCAATTGAATGGGATAATGCAAAGAATGGTGCAAACTATTAGGTTGGTGCAAAAATAATTTTGTTTTCTCACATAGTAATATATGTTAGAAAACGAAATTATTTTAGCACCAACCTAATATAAAGGTGAGCATAAAGGCATGTTCACAACAAAAAGAAAAAACTAGAAATCTTACTAGAAATCTGAGACTGCTTTTAAGTTATTGCACTATTCCACATGCTGTAAAGTTTAGAGAGCCCATTTGTCATTTGTCTTAATGGGAAGGCAAACCAGAGCTCCTTTAACTATGTTATATTCTACTGCTGAAAGAATTGGGTATAAAAAGAATAAGGAATCAGTTCCTGAAAAGGCGAATTTCATAATGTAAAAACGAAACAACACAGCTGTAATAAGAAGAAATGGAGCTAGCAGACTTGACCATGCAGATCAACTAAGGTCATGAGACTAATAGGAGGAAGAGAAAAATAACCAAAAATGTCTACCGATATTTCAAATAATAACTTTGTCAAACAAAAATGAAACTCACCTTTACAGGAGGAAATGTCTGAAGATGAATGCATGCATGAAAAAGATTGCCAAAATGAATATGCTGAAGCTTTGTAAGAGTTGTTGAATGAGCAAGACAGTTCTGAATATGAGACAGATTGATATCTTCATTAATATCCTGGGAGTTGTAGAGTGGCTATCAAAGAAACCTTGAAAATGAATTAAGGATCAAAAGAAGATTTAGGGAAATGTAGTGATATGTAAATGAGTCCCTAATTAGTATAGCTAAGGCATAGAGACTATATAATGCAGTAAGGGGGGTGCAGAATAGGATACATAAGATTAATGACTAATGACAGACTGAGAAAATACAACAACAATCACTTTTCATAACAGTCCTCTTTTGTGTGTGTGTGTGTGTGTGTGCTCCCTGTGAATAGTCTGCTTTTGGTCTAATCTTATATAGGGTGGAGATAGGCTCCAAATGACAGCCAAATTTTTATATTTTTTGCCATATTCCAATTGGTTGAGAAAAATTATAAAGGGCGCTTACTATGATGTCTGTGTGGAGTGCAACACCAAGTCTGGTTTTACATGTCTATTTCTACACTTGATGAAATTGTAGTTGGAGAGGGAATTTGAAAATGTATATTTATTTATATTTGCATATTTTCAATGTCCTAAGAGAAGTCTTGTTTAATTATTCTGAATTTAAAATTTATTAAACAAAAGAAAATACTACAAAAAATGGGAAAAATTGATAAAGAATTATTGAAAACAGTTAACTAAGTGCATGCAGAATTATTGAAATATTTCTTTTTGAGCTTCCATACAAAAAATAATCTAATGGTAGCAAAAATTAAAAAAAAATGAAATGAAATTCTTTTAAAAAATGTCCACACTAGAAAATAGCACTAAACTTTTCAATTTTTGATTATTCAAACAAGTTTTATTTAATGAAAATAAAATCCTCTTATCACAAGCAGTAACTGGCTGAATTTCAAAATTTCACAGAAAAATAACAATTATCTTTTTAAAAATAAATATTGCATGTAGATTTTTTTTGCTGTGTAAATCTGAAAGAAAATATGTTTACCAAATTTTACAAGTATCTTTTGCCTTTGGATTTCAATGTCACATTTTCTCTTATCTGTCAAAACATTTCACTGATATTTGTAGCTCTGTACTTGTTTGATTCTGACATCTCCAATTTGTAGTTAACTATTAGAATTTAATTTTGAGAACCACTGCTACAGTGCGCTTTACAAGTTCATGGTCTACCATCATTTCCAATCCTCACCCCAACTTTTTTCCCTGCTTTCAAATCTGGCTTCCAAAGCCTTGATTTTTTTCAAAGATAAGAATATATTTTCTGACAAATGAGAGAGCTGGAAAATATAAAAAGGAGTTTGACCACCATTATCCTTTCCATGGTGCCATAAAGTCTGGAGGTAATGCTCATAGCGTGTTGGACCCTTGCTTCCAAAAAGCAACTCCCAAAAGCTTGGTTCTTATCAGAGATAAGAATATATTTTCTAACCAATGAAGGGGCCAGGAAATTTGTATAGCAATTTTGGAGGGAAAAGTCCCCAATATTTCTGGGCCTCCTAATCTCCATAAATATAGAGAATCTTTGCCTATTTGCCAGTGAGAATTCAACAACCATTTGTGATAACATCAGGTCAGCAATAGAACACCAGTCATCTTTGGAGACAGCCTCAAGAAAGAATTACCTACTGGGCTGTAAAGACAGAACATCGGCCCACCACTAAAAACCAATTGAGATCTGCCTCCTTGCAACTAAATTTCTGTTGCCGGCCTCTGAACTCACTCAACTACAAAATTTGTATCTTCCGACAATTTTCTCCTATGCAAGAACTCTGAAGAAATTTGTGAGTGTTTTAACCCTTCAACAATCTACTTGCTTAAAGAATTTTTTAGGCACTCAGAGAAATATTTTGAGCATGTCTTTATTTTTTATGAATATTTCTTCTCCCTTTCTTTCTCTTGTAATTGCATATCTTTTAGCCTTTTTTGTACATGTAAATAAACATTTCCTTCTTTTATTGTAACACAACGAGCAGGAGTTTGAGTCTTTATTCTTCTGCCTAAAAAAAAGAGAATTGTCCACTCTAATCTTTCAAGCCATTGTTGCTTTTTTCAACCCTTTCATGTGGGAAAGCTGGGACAATTTTCCACATAACATCATGAGATGTTTCTCTTACTGAAAACCATGGCATTCAAACATTATTAGGTGGATTAGATACAAATGAAGTTAAATGCCAAGTAAACAAGAATGTTTGACAAATTTTATGATCGGATGAATGATACCATCAAAAACAAGAAACACACAAACATGTTTATAAAAAGGAAAATCAATAAAAGAAAACAGTCATATTCCTATATTTTATATAATATATATATATATATATATATATATATATATATATATATATATATCTGTAGTTCAATGCTACCAGCAAGTAGAACATTTTTTTCTCCTGATGATGGCCATGTTAGCCGAAACTAGTCAAAGAATCTAAATGAAATAATAATAAAAACGAAAGAATATTAATGTACAACCCAGTGTGTCTGAAGATTTCAATTTTTTAATATTTTTTATTGTTCAAAATATATATATGTGTATATATATATATATATATATATATATAGCATATACTAATAATTACAAATATACCTATGTTTACAGTACAACTCAGAGTTTCATGGCTTTCCCATGTGTGTAATTATGAATATATACTTTATAGCTTTGTTTAACTACATTGAGTACTCTTCTGTCTACACCATTGATTAAGTAAATAGTTATTTGCACACTTGTATGTATACATAATCATTTGCATATATGGTTGATCATATCTCTTTATTTAGATCATTTCTACATATATATTAATCATTTCAACTCAAGCAAGGCAATAAGGCCACTAAGACACATGGGATTACTAAGTGTGAAAGTATAAAAAAAGAAAAACATTATTAAGGAGCAAGAACAATAAAAGAAGAGGAATCAAGAAGACAGCAGATAATGATTGACATTGCATTTAAATTTAGAATGTAATTCCCATAATTATTTTCATCTCTTATACTGAATTGAAGAGTAGAAAAAAAACAAATCCTATTATGGTTCAATGTCATCAACATCATATTTGACACCAAGTTGTCGACGAACTTCATCCATAATTGTCATCATTGTGATTGATTCTGAGTGGGGAAACAGTGGACATTCCAATTGGCCTGAAATAAAAAAAATAAAAAATTTGATAACAGAAATAATTATTTCTTTACAATAATCAATGAATATACCTGCATTTATGTTTAGAATGAAGTTTCCTTATTTTGCCCTAAAATATCTTTGTACTTGAAACATTCCTTGAAATTTATTTCATATTTATTCACTAATGACAAACATTATTCTCAATTTTAATTCTGATTTGTATCATCTTCATCTTTGTGCTAACATTTGAATAGTAAGACTGAAATTCATAAACTTTGATAACATTTCTAACATCCCTTTCTTTCAATGTTATCACATGATCACATTTGAACATGGAATTTCAATAAAGCTGAAAATACAATGAAATCAATGATTAAGACAGTGTTAGTTACTTATTTGATCATTAAGTTTAAGAAGAATTCTTTGAAAGCATAATGAGTTATTTGCTCTAAGTTCAAACCCCACAAAAAAAGGATAATAAATAATCTTTATCCCCTTCATATGAATACTAAGAAAAGCATCCAGTCTGATTCAAAGATAGTTAAGTATTATTTCCCCACTTGTGTTGGAAATTGTTGTTCAATTTGTAATGTGGGATAGCTTCAAAAAAAGATTTATTCTCTCTGGTGTATTTCCCCCATTATGGGCATTATTATATCTGTGATATAATAACACCATAATTCACAGTCAGAACAGAATGACTGAAAGGAAAAGTAATGACAAATATGCTTTGTTCTCAGAGATACTTTTATATCACTAAGACATACACAAAACCATATATATACATATATACACATGTCCCATGCAAGGAATAATATATCACATATATCTATACAACAAAGCAGAGTGTAAGGAGAAACAAAAAGGAAGGGTATTACATATAATATGGAGATACTCCTGTATTTGGAGAAGCCACATTTAGGACTCTAGATTCAAATGGGCAAGATTCATCTGTGTCCCAGGCAAGGACATATTCCATGAATGGAAACAGTGAGTCCTATGTTTTTCCCAAATTGAGGATTGTTAGCTGGAGTTTCATTCTATATATGGGAAAGATATATTTCCAAAAAGAAATGGCACTATGGACTCGTAAGCTGCAGGGGAGGCAGTTTAACCTGAGCCTGGGCTCTTTGGCCCAGACTAAAAAACCCTTTCAGTTTGCTGCTGTAAAATAAACTGAATTTGGCTGTTGCTTTCATCACTGTATGGAGTAATGTCACTAAGCAGCTGTCATGTGACCCATATGACTTATTTCCACTAAAGGGAGATAAGTGCTTTCTTTATCCTTACAAATTCTTAGTGATTTTAAAAGCTGACTCTCTCTGCATGTAGAAATATAGCCATATTATCTTCTCATTTATGGTATTGTGCTTTGCTAATACCAATAAATATCAATATTGTGCAGTAGATTAAAAGATTCAAAAAGGAGATTGATATAATTATTTTTTCAAAACTTTTAGGCAGAAGAATAAGAAAATGTTTTAGAATTGTACTGTACTTATTGAATTGACAACATAAACCTCTACAAAGTGCTTATAGCAATCAGAATTGTGTCTAAAGTATGAGGTAATAAATTAGAACACTATCATTAGCACAAGTTTTATTCATATTCTCATTGAATTCTTGTGATTTCTTCATCATTATATTCAACTCACCTGCGGGAAGATAGAGCAAGTGAAATAAAAGCAAACATGTTTGACAAGTATTACAAACATGATAATTGAATCATTAAACAAAGAATTCAGACAATGGAAGAATCAGTGAATCAATTCAATACATGATGCAGCACAATGCATGCATTATGGAAGGCAATGCATGCAACAGATTTCTGTTTTGTAGCTGATTGTTCAGAATTGTATGGCAATTACAAGTAATATTCAAGTTTGTGCAGGTAAGAAAAAATCAGGTAAGAAAAATAAAAAAAAACAATGATTAAAAGAATTATCAAAAAAACTTTTTGTAGTTGATATCTATGATATCAAATATAGGTAATTAGGGAACTTTAGCAAACTGTTAACAATGTTGGCTATCCATCATGAAGATTGCCTGAGTCATTTTATAAACCTACAAGCAAAAATTTGGGCTTTGGCTTTTATG